>JAIFZK010000227.1:1890000-2045000 GCA_027481765.1 Tenualosa thibaudeaui
ACAGGCTGTCCCTCTCATGTAGATATGTCTATTTTATTATGTGCATATACCCAGGTCTGCAGTGCAGGTAGATTGTCTGGTTGCATGTCAAGTGTGCTTGTCATCAGAGCACAGCGTGTTGTGTGTGTAGGGAGCATCACTCACAAGCCACATTCCATCCCCTTTGACAGGTAAAAAAGATTTAGGTAAAGAAGAAACAGGGCCTAGTGGGAATTGTATTTCATTTACATGGCATCAGAGCCGAGGACTGAAGCAGGCTCTGGATCAGAACCGAGCCATCTTTGATGGAATTAGTTGGACAGTGGAGCAGCAGAAAAAAAAGGAAAAACAAAAGGTCAAAGCACTTCTCACATGCTGTACTGGCATACAAACAAACACATTACAACAGAGAACTCACCATCTACAAGCATACTCTCAGATCTACACACACAGACACGTGTTTGTGTGTGTATGTGTGTTTGTGTGTGTGTGTGTGTGTGTGTGTGTGTTTGTGTGCTTTTTGTGTTTGCGTTTGTGTCTGTGTGTTTGTGTCCTGGATTAAGATTGAGGAGTGTGCAGCCTGAGTAAGACAGGCCTATTCAGAAAGCTCCAATGCACCTTGAACAAACCAAATCACATCTTCATCAGTCCTCATCATCATCACCATCTGTCTGTCCGACAGCACTGACCAATGGCGTGCCAAAATGAAGATATCACAACAAACAAGAGAGGCTGCCACTGACCGACGCTGATTCGAGGGCTCATCCGTCTTCACCCCCCTCCTCCGCGTGCCCTCTACTCCTCACCCCCCTCCCTTCTCCCTCTCTGCCTCTCTCCTCTTCATCCCCTCTTCTCCTCTACCTCTCTCCTGCCCTGCTCTTCTCCTCATTTCATTTCTCCTCCCCCGCTTCCCCTTGGTTTGTCTTCAACTAAGTTTTTGAAACTCCTTTTCATGCCTTTCCACACCAATTTCTCTCCTTCTCTGTCTTCCTTCATCTGTTTTTCTTCATCATCCTTCCTCTTCACCTCAACCTGTGCTCTTATTCACACCCTCCACTCATCTACTCTCAGTGTCTTTGCCTATCTCTCTCTCTCTCCTTCACTCTCTCCCTCTTCTGTTCTTCTCATTGGCTACTTCCCACATCAGTTCAGATTGCTGCCCCTCTTTCTCTTATGCTTGGACTCTCTCTCTCCTCTCTCTCCTCTTCATGGCTTTCATGTCCACACTGGGCAACCCCTCATTTTCACATTGTCAATCGCCACAATACAATTTAATGCCTTTCTTTTTTTCTTTCCTTTTCTCTTTCTTTTTGTGTAGTGTATACAGCAAACCCCCTATTATTTCTCCCTATTCATCTTCCTTCCATTTTTTTCTCAGTCATCGCAAACCCCTGCTGTCTCTGAGCATCTCCACTGGAAAGCTGTTGGCATCCAGCAGGGCCAGACGCTGCGTCAAGGCCCAAACAACCTAATTTTCTGCTCTGTCCTCTTATCTGCATTGTGTTGTCAATTTCTGCTGCCACACTCCCTCCCCCACCCCACCCCAGACACTGGCTCTACCTCTCCTCACCCTCCTCCTATTCAGGTACTTACAAGCACAATTTACCATCAAGGACGCAAGAGCCCAAGGCCTAAGGAACCAGCAAAGCACAGTACGGTATACTGATTTCCTTTTTATTTTTATTTTGTAAGTGAACATTTCGATTGACTGGATATTTCTAACCTGATGAGTGGATTGTAATGTCCTGGACAAGGATATTGGTGACATGTAATGTCACTTGGTGCATGTGTTAACTACTGTATTAATAACTGTATTATAGAAATATTGAATAACAATCATTGGCAAATAATATTTCATTTGTGCTGAACACATCTCTGGGGCTTTTCTTTTTAGAAACAGTTGCACATCCATAAGTTACTTTGGTATCTATAATATGTGGAACGTATTATTATATATATACATATAACCCTGGAACATGATATTTCATATATTTGCATTGCTTGTCATGATTCTTCATGAACTTTCATATCAGATGCCCTGGAATGATAAACATGGAGTATTTGCATTACTTTCCATATGAGTTTATTTGCTCTCATAGGCGATCTCTCTGATCCCACAGGAGGACCAGGAGGTCATCACAGACACACGTCTCTGCCACTGTCCATTATGGATGGTGTCTCTGGGACTGTGTCTCTTTAAGTAGCTGAAGGGGGATGGGACTCACACATTTGTCTTTCTCATTTATAACCTTCACAAAGTGACATACTCCATTCAGTCAATAAAAACTCAGAGAGGGAGAGAGCCCGAGAGGGGCCGAGCCTTAAGAGGCCTGTGCACCTGAGCACCAAAGGTAACTCTTCTCCCTGAGTTCATCCATCAAGCGCATGGTCCTCTCACGCTCTCCCCCGCTCTATGGCTCCCATTCATCTTCCTCGCGCCCTGACTGCCCCTCCTGTGTCATCCCGCGCCTCTGTCGCACACTTTAAAATGCTTCTACCCTTCCTAGGTCTGACGCCCTTCTTTCTCTTTTTCCCCTTCTCTCTCTATCACTTGCTTCCCCTCTCTCTCTTCCCACTTCCTTTCTCTCTCTCTCTCTCTCCCTCTCTTTCTCTCTCTTCCTCTTCCTCTTCCATCTTCAAATGGAAATGAAAAGCAGTAAATAAGACAGGCATTTTCACAGACGGCTCAAAATGCTGGCAAGAGAGGGTTGGTGCTCCAGCAGGCAGGGAGGACTGGAGAGCCTCTGACATTTAATATTACATACCTCACTCAACAAAAGCTTTCATTACATTTCGCTGAGCGTAATTTCATCAGAGCCCCTGGCCCCGCTCAGTGCCGCTGGGCAGAAAAACAGGGACCCAGGCCCGAACACGGCTGGGGAGGGGATAGAGTGAAAACATCACAGAAATGGATGTTTTTTTTTTATTAAAACAAGTCGCTTTCCTTGCTCTGATCCCCCCGACTGAAAGCATGGGGATAATCTAATTCATTGAATTAAAAGCTAAGGGAAGTTAGCAAACCCCTCACCCCACCACCACCTTTCCTTCTCTCTTTCCCTTCTCTTCCTCTGGAGTATGATAAGAGCTTCTGATTAATTCTCTGGACATTTTTGACAGGCAATTTGATAAACAGCCACTTATCTTTGGGGCAGCTGGAGAGAAACAAAAATTAATAAATCAGCCAACTGAGAGAGAATCGACTAGAGAGAGAGTAAGGATGGAGGGAAGGATGAAACAAAGAAGTGGAGAGAAAAAAAGGTAGGAGAGAGAGAGAAAGACAGAGAGAGAGAGCATGGAGGAGAGACGGCAAAGCAGTCTTACCATTAAAAATGGGGGTTTGTCTGTGTGCCACAGATGGATGGTTGTGAACATGTCCAGTTAATTTGGTGTGCAGCGCATGAGTGAAAAAGGGACTAGTACCTCTCACCTTCCTTCTCCCCATTCTGCTCCACACAGCCTCATCTTCCCATATTTCACTGGGAGGAGGTGCACTACAGGCAGGGGAAGACAGAGAGCCCAATGAGAAGATGGTGGCATTACAGCAAAAATGAACCATTAAACTATGTGGTCTGCTAACCCTAAATACTGCTGAAGGGAGCTGTATAGTCCTGTCACCTTAATTGTAAGGAAGCTTGGTAACCTTTACCTTAACCTTTATGTTCTCTTTGAGTCGACCTACTCAATGTTAACCAATGAGAAACACTCTCTCATTTATTCCACGTAGGCTAAGCAAAGTGCGTCCAGCATGCATGCACGATGTGCTGCCCCAGAGGGTCAGAACGATTTGGTGGCAAGCACATTGGCCACTGCTAAATTTATAAACAAAAAGTACTGCAACCTAGCATACAACACGCTCTGTAGTCTGACAGCGCCAGTGTGATGCAGATTACACTGGCACAAAAAAGTGAGCTTTGGCTATGGAGCTCCGCGGCCATCACCTCCAGCACTCTAACTGCACACCACCGACACCATCAAGCAGGCGACTGATGGGCTTGTGTGGTATCAAGGCTACAGAAACACGCAAACGTATCTCAGGACGCCTGGCTGGAGACCCTACAGATATCATCTGGTGCTGCACCTTTCCAGGTGGCCCAGAACACAGCTACTCCCCTGGTGGAGTGTGCCCTGAGCTCGCTGGGTTGCACAGCACCCGCTGCTTCGCACACAGCTGCATTTGCTTCCACAAGCCAGTGGGAGAGCCTTTGTTTACAGAGAGGCTTTCCCAGCACCTGTGCTCCGAAGCAGACAAACAGCTGATCATTTTGCATCCAGATAGGCTCTCAAGGCTCTGACTGGTGCCACGGCTCTCTTGTGTCCCTGATGGACTATTGCGAGCCACGGCTCTCTCTGCAGACCATCAGGGTGGTAGGCAGGCAGCTCAATAACCCTAGATCTCATCGGAGCAGAGAGAATCTTAGGCTGGTAATAGGAAATAAGTCGTCCACGGCGAAATTGTAGACATCCGGGATTAACTGACAATGCTGTTAGGTTGTTTATTCACTTAACCAATGTCAACACAAGCCAATCAGTATCTTATAACCATAACCATAGATAACAATTTTAGTTGAGTTTGCTCCATAGGCTCAAAGGTCAGCTTAGTGAGTGCTTTCAGCACCAAGGCCAAATCCCATAGGAGAATGGTGGCTGCACGTGAAGGTGTCATACCTTGGTGTCATACCAGACAATCTGACGTGGCAGGCCAAGATTGCTGCCAGATATACCTTGAGAGTAAACACTGAAAGTCCTGTAGTAGAAAGTCCTCTAGTGCGGCCAGAGAGCTTGTTTCCCCCTGCTCAACCCCCTCTGGAACCATCGTGCCAAGAGCTAGGGAGAGGGGAACCAACTGCCTCGAGCTCTATGAGCAACTGTGCCCGGAGCAAGGCAGGCTGTTCCCAGCCTCTTGTAATGCAGGCAAGAGTCAGGTATCAGAGCTGCCTGGGTGTGAGTCATGCCGGGGCAGCAGGAATGCAGGTCCAGGGTTGGGATAAATCTCCTGCAGGCCTTTTCGCACCAAGCTTTTCATCCCACCAGCGGTTTCCATCGAAATATTTGCTTTTTGTGAGAGGAAATTTGTTTTTTAGAAGTCTTCCCCAGTGGCTTCAGATGTCACTGAAGAATGAAAGGGTATCTGCTGTATTGTCGCGGCAGCCTATGTAGTCATGTCATTCTCTCCAAAAGCCTTAAAAAAGGACCTATGAGAGAATTTCTTCAGTGGCGATTACATGATCAGGGAATGGATTCACATTGGTTAACGCCGAGTAGTTTGACCGAAAGAGAACGTTTTAAAAATGGTTCATCCAATGAAATGCCCTGCTCTGCTGTTAATATCCAGTGCAGCACTAGGACAAATCCATACTTCTTCTTTTTGTGGACACAAAGAGCTGGACATTTTCATCAGGGCTGAAAATCTGTGTGTTCATCAGTCAGTGTGTCTCCTTCCTCTCTTCTCCATTTGGTCTGGTTCTTCCTTCTGCTGTGTGGCAGTAGAACATAGGCTGAGTCTGCGGAGCTGCCAGGAGCTGACCAAGCCCAGTGAGAGAGTGTGGGGTGAGAGGGGGTGAAATAGGTTGAGGTGGGGTGGGGTACAAGGAGCAGGAAATCAAATCTGATTTCTGGAAAAGACTTGCAAGAGTGCGAGAAGGCATGGGCGATTATGAGGAGCCCACCTCGTTCAATCCAGCTGACGGACAGCGGCGAGGAGTGGAGGTTCTAAATCGTCTCTCGGACAACCCTTCACCTTGCGCCGGACAGTAAATCCACCAATTAAATCACACAAATTGGTGAGTGTTGGGGGCAGGGAGGGGGTGGAAGGGGAAGGGACCTGACACAGTGGAGTAGTGGGGTGGTGTGGGGGCTGGTTTTGGAGGCTCTATAGCACAGGTGAAATATACGAAAGCTCCTGTTTTGACAGGACCGCCTCCGTTAACAGAAACCTAGACACCTAACCTCCTCATCTGTCAGCCCCAGCCCCAAGGCTAAAGACACAATTTGTTTTCCAATCTTGACAATTGCAGAGAGGAAAGGGAAACCAAGCACAGAGGCAAGGCACTAAGAGATGTGCAGACACCATGTGCAATGCAGTGCAAATCATGGTTCCATCAAGCCCAATTTGTCTGCTCATTACTTGTTAAATGTTTTGTCAGGTTATGTTTTGTTTTTGTTGCTGTTGTTGTTGTTGCTGTTGTTAGTCTAGCCCATTTCTCTACAGGTAAAAGGGTGCAGGATGTGTTTTCATTCTGGGGAAACTTTTGAATTCTCATTTCAATTAGGACTGACACAATGTTGCCATGGTAATATGTGTAGGAGTTGCCACCTTGAGGGCCACCTGGAGGGTATTTGATGAGCTATCTGAGAGGAGAAATGGAGAGTACATTCCAGTGGGACAGTGATTATTATCAGGCAGAGGTGAAAACACAATAAATGGCTTTAAAACATGCAATTAACAAGATAAATGACAGACAGTGTTGCACAATCAAGTTGACAGGAAGGCAGAAGTTGTTCATACCTTGAAAATGGTTTGTCTAAGTGACAGTTCCACCTCCATATCCATATCCTGTCAGCTTTGACTGCAAGAGAGATTCAAAGTCAGATCTGTGTCATGTGATAGACTACTTCAGATAATTCTTTTTAAAGAATCTTTATGAAGCATATTTTAATTGAAATGTTTAAAGAGCAATGAACCATAAACACCTGCACACACACACACACACACACACACACGCATACATACAAAACAAAGAAGACCAGAATAATTGTGCACTGCATGAATGAAATGGTCTGATGATGCTTATCGCACTGTACAAATCAGGCATTCCCTGATTATTAGATGCCATTTTAATTGCATTACCATACAATCAAACTGTGGTAGGGATCTTATAAACATTATTTATGTAGAAATCAAATAAATGTTTGACCAGCTGTTTGACCACCTTTAAAACAACTGCAATTAGTTAAATTTCTTGCCACTTTAGTTTCAAAGAGATATCATAGAGAGAGCGTGAACATTCACATAGTGTCCTCAGGAGGAACCCTCTTGGCATTCCCGGCGTAACTTCTCACTAAAGACATTTTCATCACTGGGATTCCAAGATCACAATGCATGAAAACATGATGAGAGAAACAGGAGGTTTTTCCTCCTCCATCACCTCATTCTATTAAATGGGGTGCGGGGGGAGGGGCATCAAAGTGGCACACCAGTAGCCGAATAGCGATAATACACAACACAAGCTGTGTGGCCTCTGCAATACCGAATAAAAGACCAGGCAGAGAGAGGGCGGGAGAGAGAGATGGAGGGAGGCTTTAGGAGATGAAAAACTGCAGAGAGCAGCAGCAAACCAGCAGATCAGTGACAAACAGCCCAACTGTGGTCTCTTTGCAGCAAGAGAACAACAAGCACTCGGACAAGTAAACAAAACCATATGCAAGATAATGAAAATAGCAGAACTCCCTTACTAGAGATTAAACACACCACTTAGCCTCTCGAGACAGCTTACCACAGGAAACTAAAAACACATGAGAAAGGACCTCACATCTACACTGCTTTGTTTCAACTCACCACCACCTTATCATCAAAGCAGTGGAGGGAATCAGTGTGTGGCAGAACATTTTGCTTCTCTTGTGCTCCAGAGACCCAAACCTCAAAGACCTGACTGGAGTCTGCTGGATGTTGATAGACAGGCTTTTGTCAGGAATGCCTGAACAGAGTCTTAGTCAACCAGAATGGGCTGCAGAAAGTCCTGGCAACTTCATGTCATACTGTGCTTCAGCTGTTGCATAGGAAAGGTGGCATATCAGCAGTATCAGCACATCAACAGTTTTTTTCCTGAACCTTTAGGAACTGCACGTGTGGCTACAGTGAGACAGCACATGCCTGTTTCAGTAGTTCATTCAGAAGACTCCTTCACCCCAATCAGATGCAGTGGAAGAATGTTAGCAAGAGGTAAACAAGACTGACCTGTGAAGATTGTTCAGTGACATGAGCTAATCAGTGCACATGAACTAATCAACTCTATTAAGAGTCTGAAGAGACCGTTGCTCCACTTTGTCATCGTCTCTCCCACCCAGTGCCCCAACACTCTCTTTGCACTAGGTACCCCAACATCGACCACAGCAAGAGGATTCTTGTGCAGTAAATCCTATGAACAAAGGAGCCATTTTAGAGCATCCTCCAAGCTCCTCAGCGAAAATGGCCATCCCCTCCAGCCCAGCCTGAACCCCTGCCTCAGAGTGAACAAATGCTGGCAGATTGATTTAAGTATAGTTAAAGGCCACTTCAAGGTGCTTGCTCCAAAAAACTGATTTGAGGTCAGGTTAGAGTGCACTTATGAGGGATTTCTTCTCCCCTCCATGCTGAGGATGTTTTGTTGGGGGGGTGGACTGGAGGGGAAGGCCATCAGGCTGATTTTAGGTCAGTGTAGTCTGAGAAGCACACAGAGAAGCAATCAGGGCTCTCAGCCCACAGAGCCTGATGGCTGAGAGGAAGAGCCAAGCTTTGTAAACACCTGTGGCATCCGCAGTTTGTCTCTCTTACTATTGATGAGCATTTGGATTTGGCAGTTGAGCCCTGACAGTGAATTACTCTCCAAGCAGAAAACTCACAACTGTGGTTGTAATTTTTATGTGGCGACTGGGCCATTGTAAAAGAGGCCCACTCATCAGCATCACGTTGTAATTTTCATAAATCCAATCGCCTACAGATATTTTAAACCTGAAAGCTTTTATTTGACTTTTGCCAGGATAACATTATGCATGAGGATGTATGTCTACGATTACTGTATATAATGCAAGAATGTAGCACACAGCACAATTATGAATACACATCACATTTCATAAAATATTAAACCCTAGGTAAATATATCACTTTTATGTCCATTATATATTGCTATTATGAAATGTAAATACAGTACATGACATATGAATACACTGATGCAGAAGTTGTGTAGCTCTGTGAACACATGGCACCATCACATTACTGGTTTGTTGTCTTTTTACATCTCAGAAAAAGTGATGGGAATTCATTTTTATTGGGCAGAAGATACTGTTGTTATATATTCACACATGTCAAATAAGGAGAACAATACTTGAACTGTTTAAAAAAAAAAAAAACTTACTTGGAAAGAGCACTGAAAGTTCACTGCCGGAGAGAAACGCATGTGCCTCTGAAGACTGCAAAGCACTGTAGGATTTCAACCCCACACCTCAGCACTCTCTGTTCCAGCACACCAGAGAGCTGGCAAAGCCGCTCAGCTCCAAACACTGTCTGCGGCCTGGATAATATGGCCACGGAGGAAATGGAGGGTCTCCATATCCCTTATGCTCATGTTCTGTGTGTGTGTGTGTGTGTGTGTGTGTGTGTATACAGTATGTATGTGTGTATTCATATGTGAATGTGGTTCTGTGGAGGGGTGTCGTACTGTCTCACAATTGTGAGACACACTTTTACAAAGGCCTCTGCTCTCTCTGTTTCACTCTGTCCCTCTCTGTCTCTGTCTCTCTCTCTCACTCACATACACACACATACACCATTTGCAGTGTTGCAGTACTCCATATCAGATATCCAGCCAACCCCCTCCTTCTGAATTTAACATTTAGTCATGGGTAACATCCATCTGTTAAGCAAACAATGCAGCGAAGCACAACATTTATATACAAATGAATAGCAGCAATGCCACTCCAGAATGCCAAAACATTAAATGCCTAAGTTTCATCTAAACACCCCTACCACAACAGGCAGTCCTCTGCAGCAGATAGTCTCTTGACTCACTCATGTGATGAGATTGTAAGGAGGTCAACTCCAGCTTGTTGTTTTATGTTTGTGAAGTCATCACGTTTTGTGTTTGAATGTGCAAAGAAAGCATAGACAATTTTGATTAGTTGACTCTGTCAATCAAGTTCCTAAAGCTTAACCCAAAGCATTGTGTCAGTGCTCAGACCCTAACTGAAAGATTATCACTGGACAAGCAGGACATGTAGTCAGCATCCATGCTACAGTACTTATGCTTGGAAGAACTATTCATATACTGCTTCATAATAATTTTGCCAAAAACCTCATTAGTGTCACTCAGGACTCCAATAACTCCACTGTGTCTGTTTGTTACATTAACTATAACTGGTAAAATACTAGTGTAGGGATTTGTTAGGTCATCCTTAGTCCTTGTCAAGTTTCACAGGAATATTTTGTCATAATCCAGACAAACAAGATCCCATATACAACATCCAGTGTGAAGAGTCTTTAATCCATGAAGCTTTATTCCAGAGCGCAGCCTCCATGGCCTGGAATTTGTGAAGGTCTCGTGGTTTTTGTTGAATTAAAAAACACCCACCTAGACCTCAGAGGGTTTAATTATGACCTAATTAGAAAGAAAGAGAAAGAAAGGAAAAGAAAAAAACATGGAACCCACCCAAGGGCTGTCTGTCATTTATTCCACTGATCACTATCTCTATCTCATCTGAACCCTTTAAAGCCCGTCAGTCAAAACATCCAACCCTTCCTGCTGTGGGTCCTAGGGCCCTGTGCCGTCCTTTTTCTCGCTGAGGGGGTGAACGTACATACAGGGGTGACTAGGTGGGGGCTCGAGCTGTGGTGGGGGGGGATTAAGTGCTTGTGACAGCAGACTGATTGGTGCTCTCGAGGCACGAGTGAACAGGCTGCGTTCTCGCCCAAGTTGCTGCCAGCTCTTATAAATGTATTGTGAGAATCCCATCCATTCACGGAGAATGGAGCAACGCTTGGCTGTCAAGACCATCTCCCTCTGAGAGAACAAAGGTGCGTGGGTGTGGATGTATGTGTGTGTGTGTGTGAGAGAGAGTGTAAGTGTGTAGACTGGAGTATAGCGGGGGCTGGTAGTGGTGGTGGTGATGATGATGCTTGCTCACACACTATGTCAAGCGGCTCAGTCATCAGAGCCAAGTCCAGTCACACTCTCAGAGGTCCATTATCGCTCCCTGCACAACGTGGAAGTACAAACCCATCCATTATGGCTAAGCAATCGCCAAGGTCAGTGGGCCACAGAGAGAAATCATACTGCAGTGTTGTGGGTGGCTCAGAGTGATCTTCCAGGAAAAAAAAAAGAATTTTGCAGAATGAGAGTTGGATTTCTGAAATGACTGTTTATGAATCATGACCCGGTGTCCTGCACAGCTGCTCTCGGCTCAAATATGACAAGAGCAAGCATAACCTTGCGCGACACAACAATTTAGCCCATTTTATCTTGCAGTAACCATGGGGGAATTAGAAGAGTTTCTGGTTGCAAACTCGCACAAGCAATCACAACCCCCATTTCAATCCCAGCTGAGTATGGTTTCTCAACACATTTGTGTCCTAATTTAGTTGGTATAGGTGCTGAGGCTGACCAGATTACCGACATTCAAGCACACACACACACAAACACCAGGCACACACACACACACACATCCACATAAACACCAACACAGACACACATCCACAAAGACACACACACACACACACAAACAAACACAAACACACACACAGACACACACACACACACAAACTCTCTCTCTCACTGAGAAACACTCCTGAGGGTGATTTGCCGAGCTGCATGCTGAGCATTTCTTTATCAGCATAATCCCCCTCCTTTTGGAGCATTAATACGGCACCTCTCCTCTGCAGCCAGCCCCGCTTGCCTGGCTCCCCTCCAGCAGCCGTGATTACTCCAGCGCCAGGGCCCCTGTGGTCCCATCCCTCCCAGCCCAGTGGCAGGGAGCAGCCTGTAGCTAGACACACTAGTCTCACCATGGGAGACTGAGCGAGAAAGGGATGGGCCAAGAGGTGAGTGGTGGTGGGGAAGAGGGGGAGGTAGGAGTGGGAGAAAATAATGACAAGCACAGCCTCCTACTGCCAAGACACATAAGGGGCAAACAGGAAGGGACGTAGAGATAAAGAGTCCTTTCTGAGTCGTAATTGCAAAAAAACAGTGTTGTCTGTGTTGATGTTAGCTTCTGCCCTCATAACATGGCTTTGCAGCTGCCTAACCATTCACATAACAAGCACGATAGCTCCATCAGTGTAGGGGCAAATGGCGGTGGGTGGTGGGAGGGCTGTGATCAAAGCCTGATGTTCAGTTGTTGTTTTTTTCTGCGATTATGGCGTTTTTGGCATCTTACTTCCCATCACCTGAGGCAATGGCGATCTGATGTTGTTACAAAACTCCTATCTGATGCAACAAGCATCGGCATGCTTTACCTCAAGCCTCCTCACTTCCCTTTCCTGCCTCTGCCCCTTCCCCAAATCAACATCCCATTTCAGATCTAAAGGGACCCTGTCAGGGGCACACTGCGCCAGCAAGACGTCTGTCTTCCCTGCTGCCTCTGCCATGCACAATTAGGTGACGGACTATGGGGGACACAGTTGCTCCCACCGACTTCTCCTTGGCTCTGTGCAAATGCTGCACAGCTGGATGCAGCTCCATTATCTGTTTATATGCTTTTGTAGTGCTGCTAGGTGTGCTCTGCTCTTGTCTGCTCTATCATCGGCCACTGAAGGAGGCTGCTCCCCTGTCTTGTTCTTTCCAGAAGAAGATCACAGGTTGGTACAAATCCATTATAGGGAAAAAGCTCTAATGGTTTCTGGCAGACCTATGAAATGGCAGGTCCGCTGCTGTGACTCATCTGCGACAGCATGCTTTCTCCATAAGGATGGACCCAGATGAGTGTGTATCAAGTTAACGCTCGACTATCAGCAATAGACCCAGAACTCATGTTTCTGTGTTCCTCTCCCTTACAGTGATCTCTCTTTATTTTATGCTGTGCTGACTTAAATCCAATTGGGTTTAGATGAACTGTTCCATCCATTCATTTGATTCATGCTTTAGGTTTCCATTGTCGCACTGCTGAAATATTCCATTTCACCATGCTTTCCCTTGTCCTTCCAACTGTGTGAAACCGTAGGTTTGTTATTTTGAAATCCACAATCCTCTGGCTCACTGCCTAAACAACGCAAAAGAAAAATGTTTTTTAATTGGTCCTTGGAACTTGTGTGAGACTAGACCTATGCAAGTGCAATATGATCAAATCAAATAGCAGCTGTTGTTATCAAACATATTTCCTATACTTCTACATGATGCTAAACAATGCTAGCCTGTAGTAATTAAATTAGAGTAGTTTTTTTGCATCCTTCTACTGCAACAGTGTTGGAAGGCACTTAACTGCAAAGCTGCACCTGAACATCTGCTTTGAGGTTTGTTGTCTCAGTCACCAGGCGTGTAATTATGCAAAGCCCCTGTGTGGTGCATCGTCCACAGCAAACAGAAAAGATGATTATTAGGATGCCCCTGCCACAATAGATCCAATCCTTATCTGCTGTCTGTCTGGGACTGTGCCATAGCGTTCACAAAGAGGTATCAAGAAGTTGGGATTCACCTACTGCAGCACTACACACACACGCACACACACACACACACACACACACACACACACACACACACACACACACACACACATGCCATGCTCACACACAATATAGCCCTCATACACACACAAGCACACACAAACAAACACACATGCCGTGCTCACACACAATGTAGCCCTCAAACACACAAAGACTTCCACGGACAAACACACATGCTCACACACAACATAGCCCTCATACACACACACACACACACACACTCACATAGACAAACACACATGCTCACACACAACATCAACCCTCATGGCACCCATTTCTAAAACTGATTATTTTTTGGTGTGACTACATCTCTCTCTCTCTCTTTCTTTCTCTCTCTCTGCCGTGACCTTTGTTCCTCCTTCTTGTTTGAAGAGCAACCGAGTGTGGATTGGCACACAGTGCAGACCACCCATCCTTAGGAGCAGAACTCCCTTTCTCACCCACACCCACACTTGCTCTCTCTTTCTCTCTCCCTGTCTCTGTCTTTCTCATTCTCTCTCTCTCTCTCCCTCTCTTTGATCGCAAAAGCAAGATTCAGGGAGGCAGCGGGCTGCAGCCACGAAGCGAGGTGTGGGATTGAATCCTAATCTGGAATGATGGATGAAGGCTGGCAGAGATGCTGAGGCGCTAGCAGGCCGGGGTGCAGGAGAAGGAGAGCGCAGAAAGAGGGAGAAGGGGCAGTGAAGAGCAAGCAGTGGAAGACACTGGTTAACGGGTGATATGAAGAGAGACGGGGTGGTTGGCGGAATGGGATGGGGGGAGGGGGCACAGGGGAATCAATTGGCCTGTCGGCAAGCGGAGCGGGGGCCTCCTGTTCTCCAGTGCGTGGCTACGCTCGGCGCTTAGTGAAGCTGACAGGCAGAGGCCTCGCCTGCCTCTCCCCACCTCCTGTTAGGATAGGGTTGGAGGGGGTGGGGGGGGGGGCATGGTGTAAATGTGAAAAGAGAGAAAGAGAGAGAGAGAGAGGGAGGATGGTACTGTGGCAGAAGGGTGGTGAAGTAGTGCTCAGATGAAGGGGTGGGGTGGGGGGGTGGTGGCTGACCGGTAAATCAGATCTACACACGCTGTCTCTCCCCCTTACCCTTGCAATATGTTCCCAATGTGTCGGACTCAAGGTTAAGATGAAACACTGTCCTCACCGCAAATAGGGGGGGGGTAGTGGGGGTGGGGAAAAAAGACAGAAAAGAAGGAAAAGAAGGGAAGTATAGAGGTATAAAAAAGAAGAAAAGTCAGAAAGTGAAAGAGGACAGTGAGAGAGAGAGAGAGAGAGAGAGAGAGAGAGAGAGAGAGAGCCTATGCCCTGGCCATCTTCCATCGGGCGAGGTCGATGGTGATTGCGGAGGGCCCTGACGGGTGGCAGTGGGGAGTGCTAGTCTAAATGAGACTGTGTGTCACTGCACTATCAGCCAAATGATTATAAATAAACACCAATTTGCCGCAGTGCAAGATATCCGCCAGGCACAGAGGGTCTGATAGTCATGCTGCCAATAAACCTGCTCCCTCCGTGCACACGTACACACACACACACACACACACACACATTGCAGACAAAGTGAGATACACTGGGTCACTTACTCAGGCTCTCCATTAACACAAAGGAGAGCTTTTTGTTGTAAAAACTGTATTTGAGTGCTGTTCATGATATTGTTGACCACCAATATCTTTTAAATAGGTCTGAAATTGGTTTTAATAGTTTAACTAAGGATTAGTGGTTGTCAAAAAATTGCATTTTTTGATTTTGAGAAACACCTCAACAAGTGACCATTTCTCTCTCTAAACAAAACAAAGAGACTTGTGCATGTTTTTACAGCTAGCAAGCTATTGCAACACTCTCCTTTTTGGTCTAAGACTACAATAAATTAGCAATAATTGACTTTACATTCTGCACCAGGAGTGCTGACTGAGGTCAAAAACAGAGCAAGTAAGCTATTACACTGCAAGCAAGCTATTACATCTGCCGACCTGTTATAAAGCACGGCATGTCTCTGTACCAGATTAGCCTTCCTCTTAGAAATGTTATTAATTTATGAACCAGGTAGGACACTCAGATCATCCAGTTCTTCTCTTTTATATGTCCCTCAAGACATAACAAAAACATTTGGTAATGTTGCTTTTAGCTACCGGCACACATGGCACACTTGTTGAAAATAGAGAGCTTTTGCTACATGAACTAAAAGCATAGATGTGGCATTCACATCTCAACAGCATGCTTTTGAAGGATAGCTTGTTCAGGACAATATGTAGCTTAGTTCTTCTGGTTTCAGGCAGGTTTCAGGCAGACTGAAAATTGTTTTGGCAGTGCCAGGGGAACAAAGTGCCTCTATCTAAACATAGTGACAGAAGCTATGTGTAGATCTATGTGTAGATTTTAGAATTTTCAAAAGTATACATGTAGGTGATAGGCGCAAGCGTATAAATAAATATCCCTTTTTTTAAACATAAAGGTGGCAGTAGGCTGCATATAAACTGGGCTTGAATCCCAAACTGCTTCCGATGAGCATGTTGGTGCGTGTGTGTATGTATGTATGTGCATGACACTGTAGACACTGTTTACCAAATATTATGTCCAATGGGAGCTTACTTGCAGACACATTGTCACAAACAAGACTCAGTACACATTCATGCCACAGAAATGGAGATATGGGCAACAGAGCCCACCGCCAGACACTATTTACAGATACTATTTGTAACAATGTGCTCTCAATTCTCTGCCTTTTTAAAGAGGACTATGTTTCTTAGCAGACTGGTACTCGAATGCCTTTGGTGATATTTGTTTTCCCCACCACCATCCACCCTTCCCTATCCACACACACACACACACCATCAGTTCTGTTCTCTAGAGACCATGTTTGGGACTGCATGAAAGACTGTCAAACTAAATATATCCAATGATTATATAAGAGCGAAACACAGAGGGCAAGTGAGACAGGGCAAGCTCAGCATAATACAGTGATACTTTATATATTCTTGTCAGGGGAACAGATTGTAAGCCCATGACCTGAGGCTGTTCAGAATTAGTTTTGTATGAGTGTGAAAGACAGTGTGTCACACACAAACACACACACACACACACACACACACAGAGAAAAAGAGAGAGAGTCTACATTTACTTTCTCTGTGATGCGGGACATTATGCTTAATTCTCATTGTTCTCACATGACACTTCTTGTGTCAGATGTAGGGATGTGTTGGTGGCAAACCGGCGGCTAGATCTGTTCTTTAATTGGGCACTAGAGACCTTAAACTTCTCAAGTTAATGTTGTTCCTTCTTCAAAACTCACACTCCCAATTCCAGTGTGTGCGTGTGTGTGTGTGTGTGTGTGTGTGAGTGAGTGTGTGTGTGTGTGTATGTGCGCGTACGTGGCTGTGGGTGACTATGTATGTGTCTAACATACAGCTGCTGCATTGTGCCCCCAATGCTAAAAAGTTCCAAATTGACGCCTGATAATACTTTGTATTTCATGGGCAATTAAGTCATCTCTCTCTCTTTCTCTCTCTCACACACACTTTCTGTGTGCGTGTGTGTGTGTGTGTGTGTGTGTGTGTGTGTGTGTGTGCATGTGTGTGTGTGTGTGCATGTATGTGTGTGTTTGTGTGAGGAAGTATTAGATTTCTATCCAGGGATATCCAGAGATTTCTATCCAGGGAAATATCCTCTTGCTACCACGTGTAATCAGCACACAGATATGCACATGTAAGTATGTGCTCCAGGCATGTTTTCCTGCACAAAGTAGCTCTGCTGGGCACAGATCACAGGCTACTCACGCAAGGCGACCCAAACAGACATGCACACACACTAGCACACTGGCAAAGCTTCCAAACAATGGGTTAGTGTTTATAGAGCAGTTCATACCCAATATCCTCTGAGGCACAGTTTAATAATAGCATCCCAAAGTGACACAGGTGCTGAATACTGAGTGTGGCACATGAGTTACATATACATCCAAAGCAGGCCATGGACTCTCGTGTTGAGAGTCAAATGATTGAATGCATTTGTGAGGGTTTATCTGATTAGTGGCAGAAAGACAAACCACTGCTTCAGCACCCGCATGCCCCCGCATGCCTATTCATTTTCCCATCACAATGTAAGAGTAACTGAGAACAATGTAAAGGGAAAAGTAGTAAAAAAAAGCTCGGCATTATGGGAAAGGAGTAGTCTCTGGAAGTCTATGTAGTGCCGATGATTTTGGAGCTCTCATCGCTGCTTTTTCATCCAATCGTTTCTGACACCTGGTTACGTGAGTGGGTCACTAAGATCCCTGACTTATCTCTGATTTTCCAACAAATTTTCATATTCCCCTTATGTCCAAAAGGTATTTGTGCATAATTTGAATGTGATCCTTGTCATTACTTTCTTGAATTACTATTCCTCTCTCCCTCTCTAGCTCTATCGCTCTGTCTTTCTGTCGTTCTTGCCTGCCCAGACCATGTTCTGCCCAGGAGTATGTCTTTTGAAGTACTTGTGGCAAAGATGTAGAGTTATGAGGAACAGCAGGAGAAAAGCTTTATAAAGAAGAATATGTGAGTGGCCAAGTGTATTAGCACGTGTGTGTGTGCGTGTGGGTGTGTGTACATGTGATACAAATAGAGAGAGAGGAGAGAGAGTGTGTGCGTCATTGATGCCCTCTTTCTGCCTATGCCTGTAGGTCTCCCCTTTAGTCTCTCTCTCACTTTCTTCTTATGTGTTTCCCTGCCATGTTGAACAACGCTCGGAGATTTCCCAGCTCCATGCCTGTCCGCCCCATCGAGCCGCCGTTCCGGCTTTGAACAGCTGCAAAGCACTGGGAATTCCACAGTCACTCTCTATGGGGTTTTTCAAAGGTTTTTAATTATTTTCAACCTCCCTTTCTCACTGTCTCTCCAAGCCATCCCTTTCCTTCTTCATTCTCTCTCTCTCTCTCTTTCTATCTTCCTCTCCTCCTACTCTGTAAGAACATCTGTTGTTTATCAGATCCTC
Organism: Tenualosa thibaudeaui; assembly: GCA_027481765.1. Taxonomy (NCBI): domain Eukaryota; kingdom Metazoa; phylum Chordata; class Actinopteri; order Clupeiformes; family Clupeidae; genus Tenualosa; species Tenualosa thibaudeaui. Next base: position 1,908,342 of record JAIFZK010000227.1, read on the forward strand.
TGCTCCCTCCCTCTTGGGGGAGGTCCCGGAGCGTATGCCAGGGAGGTCCTGTCCAGGGAGACCCTCTGTCACTCACTACTCACCTGCTCGTTGCTCCGGGAGACAGCTGGCTGTCCCCACAGCGACCGCACCGCTGGTCAGTGCCATGACAACACAGAGTTAATGCATGCCAGTGGGGAAGATGAATGAGGTGTGGGAGTGACAGAGAGAAGGAGAGAGAAAGAGAAGATAGGATTAAAGACCCACTTCACCCTGAAAGAGTTCACCCTTAGTCAGTTCCCTTGCTTGAAGAAAAAGAATGATCAACTGAGAATAGAGAGAAAAGAAGGGTGGATAAATGAGACAGGAAAGGGGGGAGGGGTCATAGTTCCTACCAGCCACTAACTGACCATATAACAAGTGCATATGCTGGGTCCTGAAAAAAAAACTGAGGTCCTTTGATTACCAAGCGCTGCTTTCTTCTCTATGTCTGATAAATCCAAGGCTGGACTAAGGCAAAAAAGTCAGCTACTTAACAACAACAAAATACTCAATCTAAGATGGAACTGCATACACAGGAGAGCAGATGTTACTAGCTACAAGGCCGTGTATTCAATGCTGTTTCACACTGACTGTGTCCACCAGCTGTCTTTGAAATATCCAGTGAAGCCAGCAGTGAGGCTTTATTACCAGGATTAAATAATTAACACAATTTTCATCCTGACATAGCACATACACTACCACTGCTTGTGAATTACAAAGCTTCTCCATGTTTGCATGCTTAAAGGAGAAATCCAGTGTGAATCAATCAATAGCCCAGATGGACCTTGAAGGATGAGAAGTGGTTGACCATGGTCACTGCCTGAGAGAGGTGCTCACCTGTGACAGCGACTGAGAAGAGCCAGAGTGAGCATAACATGGCCTTAAGGATGAAGAGCAAGAGGAAGAAGAGAGTGGAGTTGAAGTGGTTCTGAAGAAGAAACTTGTTGTACATCAATCCATAGCCCTGTTGTTAAAGTTAAGCAAGTACTGTAAGTAGGCCAGACAATTTGATACAACATATATATAAATAGCAAACTTGCAACTAACATGACTGAATGGGATATATGAAAATTATACTAAAAGTGTGTTTCTGCGCCTCATTCAGTTAGTGTTAGCTGCCTGTTTTATTATTCGATCTAGGTCATATTATGTTTTTTATTCTTTTTCCAACCAACAGCACTCAGTGACCTCAAACAACAGGGCTGCGATTGATTCGCAACAAATTTCTTTTTTAGAACCACTCTCCCTTTCATCCTGTTCTCTCCATCTTTCCGGCACGCTCACTCTCGCTCTCCTTAGAGTCCCTGTCACAGGTGAGCACCTCTCTCGAGCAGTGACCATGGTCAACCACTTCTCATCTTTCAAGTTCCACCTGTTGCTACTCAATGTCAGACTCTGAAGATGAAGAAACTGTACTCTCTGCAGAGAACAGGTCTTTTATGTTTGCACATATGATACATATGATAACATCCAGTATTAGATTATTTATTTTAGTTTACTAATTTATTTAAAAAGAAAATGTTTACCCACAAACCCCTGCGCTCTTTGGTTGATTTTTTTACAAACCTTTTGGAAGAGAGATGGGAGGCCATATTAGAAAAATGGAGGGATAAGTGCTATTGATTTTTTTTTTAATCCAACAACATACAAAGGAGAGTTTGTCCCTTCTCTGAGGTACCATTAAGCATGTTTTTGTTTACTATTGCAGGCCTTTGTACAACAGCTTGTCCATGACAGTGCAGCACTAGAAACAAGCTTGTGAGGGCCAAAACAATCGATCTGTAGAAGAAAAGGGGTCTGGAAGGGGGAAAGGCTTTTCACATCAGGGCCTCAAGAACATTCAGCTGAAGCATGCACTCTCAATTGTGCCTTCCTCCTTCAATCTTGTACTTGGACAGAGGCTGTAAGTGTTTTTTTTCCTCTCATCCTCTCTCTGCTTTTTCACAGAGGGAGAGTGAGCCGAGGTTGACATTATATATAAATCAAGTTTACTTTCTTTGTTTTAACACCAATTTAGAGATGGGCACAGTCTCCGATAAAAGAGCCCAGCTGTGTCTTATATGTTGACTCAGGAGATGGATGAGAAGTATTCTTTCAGAATTGCATGGGGCTTTTGTATCATAAAAATAAAATGGGCCCTGTGCAAACTTCAAAAGAGAGTGTCAGTGGGGTTTGAAATCTTCCAACAGAATATGGTGGCTGTGAGTATTTACTATTAAAAAAAAACAGGGAGATAGCATAGTGCCAGCTTTTCATTTTTTAAGGTCTCATACTGAAATTGAAATTACCTTTTTACCTCTGTCCAGAAGCGACAAGTGATCTACGGGCTTGGATAGTTAGTTCACACACTTCAGCTTACTTCCACTATCAATTCTATTTTTCCATTGCCATTCCTAAGTTTCATTCCTCTCCTGGGCCCTTATGAAACAAACACAGAAACCATTGTAACCATCGTGACCACAAGAATCATCTTCATCTGTGATTCATGAACCTTTTCATATCACTTCAATTTCAGCATAAGAATGAACTGGTGTTGGTATTGGCTGAACTGGTGTTGGCTGAAACATTTTGTCCACTATAAATTTCCATTAAAAAACAAAACTCATAACTTAATAATTCTCTGCCAAAAATGTCTCAATAATGTAACTCTAGGGGAGGTGGAAAATGAGTAAAGTCACCAAAATGGTGGCATATCCCTTTAACTTCAGCTCCATGTTTGTATTAACCTCAGTCCCAATGAACAAATACATGTTAGGTAATGGTAATCGCGATCGCTAAGTCTTGGTTGTTGCTATGCTCCACTCTGTAAGTGGTTGCTGAGGGAAGGATACACCAAGACACGATTGTTCTTTATTGTTATGTGTCACACTATTTCTGCATGGATGTAAATAATTATTCCCTGTTAACTGGGAAAGGGAAATTGAATGGCAAGAATAGAATCTAGGCCAATGTTGGTCAGTAGGAACGTTGTATACACACACATCAAGTTATTAATAACATTCAAGATAGCAGCAACAGAAAGGATTTTAGGTAAAGTAACCTACAATTTCAAAAATTATTATTTTTCTGTGTGTGTACAAATAAGAAGCGTCACAGAAGTGTAATGAATTTTGCCTTGTCAGGCCTTGTCAGTCTGTTGTCCTGCAACTTACAGGCTCAAAACACTCCCAATAAATGTTGTTTTGCTCCAATGTTACAGAAGTCACTTTTTTAAATAAGGCTATAATGTTTCATTTCTCTTCCAATGAGGAGATTTGAAAATGATTGTATGACCTCATAAATGATTGTATGACCTCATAAATGATTGTGTATGAGCTCTACAAGCATGACCAAAACAAGTATTAAATGCACTAAGGGTACAGAGTATATAGAACTATGACAACCACTCCTGTTGCAAAGGCAACGTTGTCAGACATCACAAGAAAATATTAATCTAATTTTAGGCACACTTGTAAACAGGCAAGGTAACAAGGTAAAGATAATTGCGAGTCATTTCTACTTGTCCATTTTATGCCATTAGCATCCCACTCTGAGATGACAATTAACATCCCTGCATTAAGAGGCATGCAAGAATACAAGGTAGAGGACAATAAAACAAGCAAGGAAGTGAAAGTTAATTTAGTAGCATTTGCATTGTAATATGAATTGGTGTGTGTGTGTGTGTGTGTGTGTGTGTGTGTGCGTGTGTGTGTGTGTGTGTGTGTGTGTGTGTGTGTGTGTGTGTTTGTCTTTAATTGTCTGTATTTCGAAATTACCCCCTGGATTCAGTTGGTACTTCATTGTCTTTTGTTGTTGTTTCTCTGACTCCAAAAAAACTGATTACATATGAAAGGAAAGAGGACCTATTTAACAAAACAAGACCAGAGTGCTAACATATTTAGGAAGACATTTTGGCAAACACAAACACACACTTGCTAGAAAGGGGAGAGATTCTGTGGCTCCATTTACCAGCAGGCCAATATATTCTGTTCTGTCTATCTCTCACTCTCAATTTCTCTCCCTTTTTCTATTATATCTCACACACGTGTGTGCGCGGCGCACACACACACACACACACACACAGAGAGAGAGAGAGAGTAATCTGTGCTTCGTATCTAGGACAGAATGGCCCTTTACTGGACAGGGTCGAGACCGCCACTCCACAGGACATAAATGGAGAAAATGCCCCTTATCAGGGCAGCTCATCACGACAGCTCAGTGGGGCTCGCCAGACATGATGGTTCACTGCTGCATGGCCACAGCACTGCAGACTGCACAGCTTGTCACAATCACCAGCACGGGCCCAGTCTGAACAAAGCTGACAAGGACTCAAGTTATTCTGCCAGTGTGCAGCAAATGACGCTGATATGAAAATGATGCTTTCAGAAAAGCTTCCTTTTTTACTTTGAAAGAGTTGAAAAAATAACTTTGTGATGTGATGTTATCCACTGACACAGTGGTTGCAATTACTGAAGGGGTGGGGAGATTAGGGCAGGAGCCAGAGGAAGTTGATTGGCAGACCTGAGCTTAGATTTTACTTGCTTTGGTTTGGTCTAGTAAACCATATGTAGGTAGGGAAGACAAGTGCCAGTAGAGAGGGATAATTGTGTTGAGGCTTTTTTGACATTTTTGAAATGTCAGGGCATACAGTACAAAATAGCCTAGTCATCTGGGCTTCACATTTAAAGGCATTGGCAGGGGCTTTAAAAAGCAATGCATCCCTAAATCAATATGAGTGACTTTTTCTATTAATTAAATATGATCATCCTGCACAAATTAATGGAAACACCCTGCAGGAAGTGGAAAAAATAAATAGTTTACAGTTTACTACTCTTGTTTAAACAGTAACAGTCACATATGCTCACTGGTCTTTTGGCCACCTCTGCCTGTATGTTCGACTTAAGGGCTGAGTAGCTCTAACTATGCTGTGTTTGTTATTTCTACTGCAGACCATAAACATTGCCAGGGCACAGAGCACAACATGATATACAATTTATGTGAACACACACACACACACACACTCACACACACAAATGCTTCTATTTTCTCTGATGAACAGTCCCTTAGACTTGTGCTGCTGGTGTCACCTAGGGTACAGGAGTCAGCATGACTAATGGTAACTGCAGCCAGTCCATTCATCACAGATATGGTTTCTTATCCCATCCAGGGATGAGATGTTAGGCGGTAGATGAAGCACAGGCACCTGGTTAGGCATGTCTCTCATCTCTCTGGCTTCATGCTGCAGCTGGTCACATCTCATCAAGCTCCTCAGGAGAGAGCTAAATCCAGACTTTGCAGAGGTATGTACCCATAATGCCTTGTCCCTGCCTCCAGATCCAGGCCCTGGCCATGAAAATGTTTTCACCTTTTTTCCCCAATTCAGGTGAAGCTGAATACTTTCTGAAAGTGTTCAAACGAACACAATGGACACCCAGATTTTCAAGGTTTAGCCTGATAGCCAAAATGCAATTTCACAAAAGAAGGACTCATAGCTTACAAGAACTGCAATCTCAGAAAGGGCCTCACACATCTGTGAGACAGGGCCCACCTGACCCTCCTCTGTGAAGGTTAAGCTGTGTCCCACTTTGCTGTCATCTGACCACAGAGCTGGCCTCAGCACTTCTAGCACATGCAGTATTGCCTGGCATATTCACGCTTGATACATATACCACATACATACATACACACATACTGCATACTCATGTTGAACACATGTACCACATACATACACACATACTGCATACTCATGTTGAACACATGTACCACATACTCATGTTGAACACATGTACCACATACATACATAGACACATACTGCATACTCATGTTGAACACACGTACCATATACATACACACATACTGCATACTCATGTTGAACACATGTACCATATACATGCACACATACTGTATACTCATGTTGAACACAAGTACCACATACATACACACATACTGCATACTCATGTTGAACACATGTACCACATACATACACACATACTGCATACTCATGTTGAACACACGTACCACAAACATACATACATACACACATACTGCATACTCATGTTGAACACACGTACCACAAACATACATACATACATACACACATACTGCATACTCATATTGAACACACGTACCATATACATACACACATACTGCATACTCATGTTGAACACATGTACCATATACATACACACATACTGCATACTCATGTTGAACACAAGTACCACATACATACACACATACTGCATACTCATGTTGAACACATGTACCACATACATACACACATACTGCATACTCATGTTGAACACACGTACCACAAACATACAAACATACAGAAAACTCATGTTAAAAACACGAACCACAAACATACATAAATACACACATACTGCATACTCATGTTGAACGTACACAAACATACCATATACATACACACATACTGCATACTCATGTTGAACAACACACGTAAACACAAACATACATACATACACACATACTGCATACTCATGTTGAACACACGTACCATAAACATACAAACATACACACATACTGCATACTCATGTTGAACACACGTACCACATACATACACACATACTGCATACTCATGTTGAACACGCATACCATATACATACACACATACTGCATACTCATGTTGAACACATGTACCACATACATACACACATACTGCATACTCATGTTGAACACATGTACCACATACATACACACATACTGCATACTCATGTTGAACACACGTACCACAAACATACATACATACACACATACTGCATACTCATGTTGAACACACGTACCACAAACATACATACATACACACATACTGCATACTCATGTTGAACACACGTACCACAAACATACATACATACACACATACTGCATACTCATGTTGAACACACGTACCACAAACATACATACATACACACATACTGCATACTCATGTTGAACACACGTACCATAAACATACATACATACACACATACTGCATACTCATGTTGAACACATGTACCACATACATACACACATACTGCATACTCATGTTGAACACACGTACCACATACATACACACATACTGCATACTCATGTTGAACACGCATACCATATACATACACACATACTGCATACTCATGTTGAACACATGTACCACATACATACACATATACTGCATACTCATGTTGAACACACGTACCACAAACATACATACATACACACATACTGCATACTCATGTTGAACACACGTACCACAAACATACATACATACACACATACTGCATACTCATGTTGAACACACGTACCACATACATTCACACATACTGCATACTCATGTTGAACACATGTACCACATACATACACACATACTGCATACTCATGTTGAACACACGTACCATATACATACACACATACTGCATACTCATGTTGAACACATATACAGCGCCTTCCACATTTTTTGCACCTGGTAAATATAGGTAGAAACAGGTATCTAAAATCATTTGTTTTAAAAGGAATATAATGCTTAAAAATGAAATTTGAATGAAAATAGATTCTGAGAGAGAGAAAAATCTTCATTAAAATCATCAAATTCTTCTATTTAGCTTGATTTTTAATCCTCTTTTGTAAGTCGCTTTGGATAAAATTGATATTTGTTCATTGATCCTTACAAATATACAGTAGGCAGTGGTTTGATCATGGCTTCATGACGATCTGGCATATCTCTGCATCTGCACATGATTATGTTTCTGATTGCTTTCACATCTTTGAGCATTCTAATCAGCCCCCCCTGTAATCTCCACTGTGTTTCACTCCAGACTGCCAGTCAGAGAGTTATGGGCTAAAGGGATAAAAGATTGTTTTGTGGTAGATGCATAGCATGGCTGGACATGTTGTAAAATTCCATCTCTTCTTCTTCTCTGGCTTAGGCTCTTACTCTTTTAAAAGGTTACTTGTTTGTTTCTTCTCTCTCTTTCCTCTAGTGTTTATACATGTATTTCACAAAAGAGATGTTTTTATTTCTTCACATTTGGTGCATTCAGCACATGGTAGCCAAGGTTTTTGTTTTTTTTAACCTTTCATTCAGTTTGACTGATTCACATTTAAGTGTAGCGTAAGGTAAACCACCATTTCAGCGTAATATACAAGAGTCCACAATTTAAAGTCATATAAGATTCATGATTCCCTACCATGCAATACATTGCGCTTATAATTTTGCTCAGTAAATTGGAAGTCATGCAGACTAATAACTTCATGGAGTCAGATTAATTGTATTTCTCCATGTGCACACCAAAGCCAACACCTCTAAGAGGTGCTGAAGAGAGGAGATGCATAGTGACTTAGTCACTCTGCATGTCACACACGGAGACACTTGTATTCAGAAGTACTGTTAATCTAGGACCTGGCAGCTGACCATCAAGGCTGTGTATATGTAATAAACTTGTAGTAAGCTACAGTCAGTGCCACCGTTCCCACCATGTGCATCACATATGGTGCAAAGGGCACCAAGTTCTGTAAGGGGCTTTTTGATGTTTGTCGAGAACATTTCAAATTTAAAAATACACAAACACCTTGTGACATAAATCTGCTCATTTCATCATCGTGACCGAACTATACATTCTGATGTTATAGTCTGGCTTGTCAGGCTATCACTCTCATCCACAAGCCCATAAAACATAGGCTGTCTTGGCAACATAAAGGATGTAACATTGGTCTCTGGTTCATACATCAACAGCACAGATAGCCAACTTGACATGGTAATCACTGTAACTCAACAACAAAACCTCTTCTGAAATCTGGGGCTTAGGGCACTTAAATAGCTAGCAGCTTCCTTGGCTGCATTCTATTTAGTGTTAATATGTTTCAGTATTTTTATAGACCTATGTTTTGTTTCCATTGAAATCTATTTAATGTTTAAATCAGTTTTATTACTGAAATGATATGAAATATGTATTGCCATGATGTCCTTGGGTTCATACTTTATGGTACATCATATAACTCTGTCCCTTAAATTTCAGAGTTGAGAATTTTGTGTCCATTTCATCCCACCATCATTTGTACCATCCCCCGTGAAAGCGGATCAGCATGCTGGTTTGCAGTGTGCTGAACTGCTTTCCGCATGTCATTCTGATGCCACTGTGGAGTTAGGGAGAGTAAATCCAGCCTGATGAGTTGCTGTTATTTAGCCCCAGAGAGGAGAGGAGGGCAGAAGAGGGGGAGGGAAGGGAGGCATGTGGAGGTGAGGGCTGAGCCAGTGTCCACCTGCCCTGGAGGAAGAGGTGCCTGTAAAAACAGAGACAGGTCATGTCATCTGAATGATGGCTCTGTCGTTCACAGAAAAATGTGACAGAAAGTGTCTGAATAAAGTGGCAGAGTATGTGTGTGCGTGTGTGTGCGTGGATGTGTGTGTGTCTTCTGATGGAGGGGTTGACAGTGCGTTGCTGAGCTCCTGAGTGACACTGTGATGGTGGGGAGCAGAGCAGGGCAGGATGGAGCAGAGCAGAGAGCAGCATATGAAGATAAATCGCTAACCCCAGAGAGAGAGTGAGAGAAAGGAAGGGAGGGAGCAAGAGAGAGAGGGAGACAGAGAGGAAGGCAAATGAAAGACAGAGCAGAGAATTAGAGCGAGGAGGACGAAGAAGGACAAAAGGGTCAGGGAAACGGTAAAAGAGAAGGGCTGAGAAGATAAGAAGAAAAAGATGGACCATGATAATGAATAAAGATAGAACAGAGACAGGACAAAAGTGAGAAGGGGAGCAGAGAAGAGCCAGCATTACTAGAGGCAACAGAAGGAGGAGGAGGGGAAAAAAGTACTCAAGTCAGTGCTGTCAGAGAAGAAAGATGGAGAGGGTCTGAAGGAGAGAGAGAGAGAGAGAAAGAGAGAGGAAGGGAGCGAGAAGAAGACAGGAGCTTTGACAGAGAGGCTTCACGGTTCTCAGTCACTCCACGTCTCAGCTCAAACTACGGGCCTGCTAAATCATCTCTCAGCCTGGGTGAGCACTTTCTCCTCGCCATCAATCATGTGTCGGCCAGCACTTAGCCCACCCTGTTAGCAGAACTTTGGGTTGTGTGGCACTCCAGGTCCCTGGCGACTCATCTATACCGCTGACTGACATATTTTGCAAGAGTAGAGTGGCATCACATTGACAACAGGCTTGTCGGTTAATATTTGTGTAATGGGGTCTGAAATGACATTTCAGGGAGTCTTCAAATCATTACAAAATATATTGTATTTTTGACATCCACATCTTAGGTACAGAGTATTACCACAAGTATATGCTTAGGTATTCCATAGATGCACCCTATTTGTGTGTGTGTGTGTGTGTGTGTGTGGGGGGGGGGGGGGGGGGTTATAACAGACCTGCAGCAAGTGTGTCTAACTTATCTCAACTCAAATTGTGTGTGTCTGTGTGTACACATATATACGTGCACACACAGACACACACACACATTCCAGTCATAAAATATGATGAAAATTCTTTGCCTGTCCAGAGCTCCTTGTGTGAAGAGAGCATTTGAGTCCAAATAAAATAAGGTAAGGACTTCTTACACATTCTCTCCACCTCTAACTCATTAGATGCCATGTGTCATGCTCGCAATTTTCAGTAATATATCTATTCACCAATATGATTTATTTTGTTTCTATACATGATACTTTCTTTCTCTCTCTCTCTCTCACTTGCTCACTCTCTCTCTCTCTTTCTCTCTCCCTTTTCCCCAAAAGGACAAACATACACAATTGAAGCACGGTTATGCTCTAGTACCAGTGTTCCTCTCCTTCATACACAGACACAGACACACACACAGTATATACACACACAAGCATAAGAGAAAGGGCAATGAAGAACACACACCCTGGCCCCCTTTAGAAAGCCAGCGAATTTGAAACCAAGGCGATAAGAGGGAGTCTTCTTTCAAAAACGGACCCCTTTTTCCCAGTTTCTTGGAAACGTGGCTCCTTACCAGCCCTCTCTCTCTGTCTCTCTTGCTCTGCTATTCCCTCGGTACCGCAGGCCATCTTCCGTGTTGCAACAGCTCCCCCTGCTGTCTCCAGTGTTAGAAGCTCCTGCTGTCAGACGCAGTCCTCCTCACTGGACTTTAAATGGCTTATGAATTTCTCTTTTTAATTATTTATTGACCAATTTCTCCGATGTTTACTCCCAGGTTATTAGAGAGGACTCAGGCTAAGCTGGTCAAAGACAGGCCCTGTCAAAATACATCTTCCCTTCCTGGTTGCTTTGCCTCACACTCACATACATATACACACTCAAACACACACGCAAACACACACGGATACACTCAAACACACATACACACACACACACATCCTAATCCTCACATACACATCCACTCCTGCCCAATCTTGGGACTTGTTAGATCAGTGTAGGCCAAATTACGGACATGATCACTATCAAATCTATGAGCCTAAATAAATGTTATGCGTGTGAGCAAACATCCTGAAGTATTAGCTGCCTAGAAGACAAGAGCAGGTACAGAGAGAGAGAGAGAGAGTGAGAGAGAGAGAGAGAAAAGGAGGAAAGAACAGCAATGTGTGGATTTTGTGGATGAGCTCCAGCATGTGGGTTTGCATATTTTTTTTCTGTATTTTCTTATTATAATCTAATAATAGTATCTCATTAAAATAAATAATAAAAATGGGGGGAATTCACCCACAGTGTGCTACCCTATAATCTCTAGAGTAAGAGGATACCGTGGAGGGAAATTCTCCTCTGTGTTTTGTCGAGCGGTACATAGCAGTCGGTAGCTACCCGGTGAATAATATGTCATGCCGGCTGCACACCGAGCTGCCTGTGTTTCAAAGAGTCTTTCACGGACAGAGAAGCAACCTGCTGTCATACAACAGTTAGTCCAAAGCGATGCACTAATTAAGCTCTTACTAAGGGGGTGGAGAGCCAAGATAGAAGATAACCCGGAGAGAGCGACTGGGACACAGAGAGACAAGTAGAAAGAGAGAGAGACAGAGAGGGAGGGAGCACCAACTGCGTGCTGTGTGTGCTCTACAGAGGAAGGGCTTACAACAGGCTGGTGTGTGCGACTGTGAGGGGGTGCATGAAATAGGAAAAAGGGAATGGCTGAACAGAGCTCAGGGGTGCAGGGGAGGGAAGAGAGGAGAAGGAGGAGGAGGCTAGAGGGAGGGGAGAGAAGAAAAGGAGGGTGGGTGAAATGATATCAGGAGGAAGGCGAGTCTGATGTCATAGGTGCTTTGGTGCAAAAATGTCAAAGTGTGTGTGTGTGTGTGTGTGTTTGTGTGTGTGTGTGTATGCCTCCACACAACGGCTGTTGCAGCTGTTAATCCTATTTGGAGCCTGTGTTGAAAATGACTGTCAATAGTTTGCAAGGATAAGAGAGGAAGAAGCTTAACTGGGGCCGAGAAATGTAGCTGGGCTTCCACAGAGCAGAACGCCGACCACAAGGATTTCAGAAGCCCTTCGCACACATTTGATGCCCCCCACCCTCCCACCCCACCTCAGCTTGCTCTGTCTTTCACACGCTCTCCCTCTCTCTTTCTCTCTCTCTCTTTGACTCTCTCCTCTCCCTCCTTTACTCTGTCCCATCACATGTTTTCCCTATTAAAGAGGGAGCTTAGGGCACAGAGAGGAAATGGCATTTCATTCATCTCACCTTCACACTCAAACATACCCCGACTCAGGGCACTTTTGATGAAGTTCTTACTTTTTTGGCAACTGTGGGGGGGGGTTGGGTTGCGATAGATAATGACTTCAAATGGAGGTGTTTCTCTCCAAAACTCTCACCGCTAAACTCACTGTGCCTGGCGAATCAATCTGTCTGATGGAGATTTGAGGAACTACATGCAGACATCCATTTGCCTTCAGGGGAGCTTAGGTATCAACTGACCAATCAGGGTAAACTTTGACACTGACTGATGTTTGATGGCTTGTGCCGATGGATGTGCAAAGCTAAGGGGCTTTGATATGGGCTTGGATTTATCTCAACTTGTCTGCTAACACAGTCATGAGAGCTGGCAGCTACATCTTGTTGTACATGCATAAATTACATTTGGGAATTTTCCTCAGATCAGAGCGCAGTGAAACACAAACACTCATGCATGCGTGCACACACACACACGTACATCATGTTCATCAAAACTGAGCATGGCACTGCAATCACACAGAAAGGTAGAAAGGGCAGTTTTGGGCATGTGCGTGTTTGTGTGCGTGTGCGATTGTGTATGCGTGTGAGCGCGTGTGAGTTTCAGAGAGATAAAAGTTTGGAGAGCAGCACAGTATAACAAGTAGCAGAGGCATCAGACATGCCAATTATGGTGCATCAGTCCTGATAAGAGCATCTGTGGCAATCTATATTATAAACGTTTGATCTGCAGCACTTTGTTCCACGCGCTCTGGAGGGAATTCAGCCATCTCAGACTGACGCCTCAGACTGGAGAGATACGCAGACTGGGGCTCAACTGGGGTGGAGAAGAGAGTGGAGTGGTGTGTGTTTGTGTGTGTGTGTGTGTGTGTGTGTGTGCACGGGTGGGTGGGTGTTGCTGTTGCAAGGGCCAGGGCTCTCAGATGGAGAAACATCCCCACCTTCTGGCCGCCCCTTACACCCAAGCGTGTTCTCTGCCCACGGAAGGGGTGTGCGAGTCTGATCCTGGCCCCAATCTCCTGTGCCATATCGGATTAATCAGCACCGATGACGACAGGATAACAAGGCGGTGAGCAAGTGCTACAAATCAGCTGCGATAAAAGGCGTTAAACGAACGATGAGATAAAAAGCCCTGTGCCTCCCTTTTGCCCCCACCTCCCACCCCACCCCTCATTTCTCCCGTCATCTGGTAAACAGGGTGCTCAGGTCTCCTCTCTCCTCCACTCCAATGCATTGCTCTCCTTCTCCAGCCACTCACCTCCTCTCCACTCCTCTCTGCATCAGTCTTATGCTGATGGCACAAACAGGAATGGAGTCATTTAGGTGGGGGCAGGGAGAAGAGAGAGCAGAGAGCCATGCCGCACCAGCGAGGGCACTTTGAGAGCCATTTCCATCTATCTGATTGAGGTGCTAATGTCTGCTCTCTGATCAGCACCTCTGACACACACAGACCCCCGTCAGACCCCCCCACACCCCCCCCCCACCCCCACCCCTTTCCTGTTCAAATACCAATGCTAGCAGCTGAGACTTAGCTGGAGCATTGCCTAATCCAAACACATGATTCTGGTGCATATGTTAGTGCATACAGAGAGAGAGACAGAGACAAAAACAGAGGGATGTGAATGATGATAGCACTTACCTGTGTATGTGTGTGTGTGTGTGTGTGAGAGAGAGAGAGGGAGAGAGTATATGTCTGTGTGTGTGTGTGTGAGAGAGAGAGAGAGAGAGAGTATATGTCTGTGTGTGTGTGTCTGTGTGTGTGTGTGTGTGTGAGAGAGAGAGAGAGAAAGAGAGAGAGAGAGAGAATATGTTTGTATGTGTATATGTGTATGTGAGTGCTTGTGTGTGTTAATATTATGTAGTGGATTTAAGATGCATCACAGGCAGAGAAAAGCGATAACAACGAGAGGCAGAGGGGGTCTGTGAAAAGGAAAAGTAGAGGACTGCCATACAGGAGGAAAGTGCAGTGTATGGGAGAGAGGAAAAAAGAGAATAAAAGGGTGAATTTATGTGTGTGTGTTCCAGTGTGTCTGAAAGGCAAGACTGAGTGCATGAGAGAACATAAGGCTACAGTGTGAACGGAAGAGATGCTGTGAGATGGTGAGCCTTAGATGGTGAGCAAAACGAGTGAAGAAGAAGAAGAAAAAGAAGAGACAGGAGAAGAGTGCTTGACATTAAAGGGATGAGATGATTTCCTGTGGGCCTATTTGTCAGTGGGCACTCTGTGGCCCTACATCATTAAAACAGCACCTCACCGTTCCCCTTGCTCCTCGCCACACAACCTGCTCCCATCAAGCCAACCAGCTCCCATCCCAACAAGACAATACTTAATTACCCTTCCCCCTGCTGCATTGCTACGCCTAAGCGTGCACAGATTGTCACAAGGGAAAGTGTGTGTGTGTGTGTGTGTGTGCGCATTTAGCAGTGAAGGTGATTATTTGTGCTGTCTCCTGTACAATGCAGAGGGCAGGGGTAATGTTGCCTGAGCAACTGTGCATTTGCCCTCTTTGGCTGAGCTGCCCTTCTTAAGGAAATGTTATATGTACACATACACACACACATACACACACATACACATTTACACACATTTTTGACATTGTGTCTGTCTCCTGTACTTATAAAGCAGAGGGCAGGGGTCAAAAGTTTCTGCCTGAGCAACTGGTCATTTGCCCTCTTTGGCTGAGCTGCCCTTCTTAAGGAAATCTGTCATATGTACACATACACACACACATAGCCTATGTAACCTACACATTTACACACATTTTTGTTTTTGTGTCTACTTAAAAGCAGCTTGCCATATTTTAGTTTCTGCTGTGGTCAGGTACCCTCATGCAAGTACAGTGTAACCTGTTTTTGAAATTGCTAGCTATTTTAGCTCACCTGTGTAACCACCTATGGAGGTCAAGCACTTTCTGTGTTTGACAAAATCTTGGGTGAGTGCTTTCTGCAAGGCTTGACAGAGAGATGAATGTACTGTGTTTAAAAAGCCTTTGTTGCTTTCCCTTGGTCCAATGTATGTGTACCTCAGTGCAAGGAGGACAAAAATGAAAGACTGCCTGGAAAAATATGAATGATGGATTAGCTTTGTTGCATGTCCCTTGGTCCATTTGTGCATGTAGTGGTTCCATATGCAAGGAGGACAAAAATAGCAGACTATCAAAAAATGGAAATCAGAGTCAGGGTGGCATTAGCTGGCATGTACGGGTGCAGCCAGGTGGTTCAGACTATTAGCCAAAGACGTAATATCACTCTAAAGCTTTTTTTTATTTCAAATCTCTTGGGTGGCTGCATGGATACGGAGATAGACTCCAAAGACGTAATATCACTCTAAAGCTTTTTTTTATTTCAAATCTCTTGACTGCAAGGAGATATTATCAAAAATGTGAAATGACTCTCATTTGTTTTGAATTTCTTATCTTCTATATTTCTTTTTATTTTCTTACACAATCCTGTTTCCTGTTCTTACACAATCCAATTTCCTGTTTTTATTCCTATTTTGTTTACTGTCTATACCTTAAACCTTTCTCTTCACCAAAATCTCTCTCTCTTTCTTCCCCTGGATCATTCGTTCCTACATCATTCCTCTCCCTGCTCTCTCGAGGCTTGTACAAAGCACTTCGGAGTCCGGGAGAGGAATCTTTATTACTTGTTCCAACAAAGAAATGATAAAGAATAGAAAGAGGGTGAAAGGATCTTGTGGAAGAGAGGCAGGAGAGAGCTCAAGGAAAAAAAGGAAGAAAAATCGTTTTTTCTTGTTTGTTTCCTGGTGAACACCCGGGGTCCAAGCCAAGAACATGCTCATTCCAACAACAGCTAAACTGTCCTTGGGAACTCTGCCACGTCTGCCTGATAAGCTGTCCCGGAATAAGGAGCGGCGCTGGCAGTATTCACCAGAGCATGTCTTTCCTTTGTCTGTGGCTTTTTTTCTGGAAGATCAGCAAATTATCCCCATAGAAAAAGGGTAAATATTGTGATCAATCACTGAGTGTTAATGAAAGCAGGCTACTTACTGTGTTCCTCAAAATGAGTGCTAATTAGTCATCAGATGGAGCAGTAAACAAAAAAGAGACAAAAAATACTTCTGGTGTAACGCTCCCAAAGAACAAAAATGAGCACAGACAGTGGCTCTGCCAAAGGAGGAATTATCTTAACATGTCCTAACACATACTCTAGCACACATATCCACTGTAAAACAATCAAAGGTTTGGACTTAGTGCCTCTTCTTGGCTGACAGTATGGGAACTTTCTGCTTATGGGAACATTCTGCACATGTATATGTTAATTGTTACACATGAACACATATGTTGTGGTTCTTGTCAACTGCTAACTTTTATTTGACTTTCTGATTTCAAGAAGGAACATAGTAAAGGCTTAAACAGACATTAAAAAATCTTTCATGCACTTATACCTTCATTTGTATCTGCTGCACCACCATCTAAGCCATTTTCCAGAGAAAACAACTGGGTTTCAATCACACTGCTTCATTATTGACTCATCTTCTGATCCATAACATTGATTTATATATGACATATGTATTCTTTAGAGATCAGTGATCCACAACCAATACAACAGAATTCCTCCAGTGTCCACACCAAAAATTCTTACACATCCTTTTGTTCCTCTGGCCACTGAATCAGGAGCTGATCCCTGTTGCAGAGCTGTGGTTTCAACCGCCATGGTATGAAGAACCTTACCTTTACTCACCACTGCTGTGCCCTGCAAATTGGTCTGAGATTCTGCCTGTTGCTCCAGAGACTACAGCAGTCCTGTAATGTCATTGATGCCAACAAGTCCTGACAGGGTTTAGACTCATAGTTTGCTAAATAAATTCCAGTTATGTATGCAATAAAGTATTGCTGGGCTCCAGCCAGTGCTTCTGCTTTTCCGAAGGCAATGTGATTGCCAAAAGTTCACTATTGCCAACAATTTAAACAGAAAAGGGATTGGGTTTATTTTTAGATGAAAGTTGAGTCAGCACTTCTTCCATTAGGGGGTCTGAAGCATCTATCTCAACTAAGGGGAGAGTAGGACAACTATGATGTCAAAGCTGTAGTTTAGTTTAGTAAATGTTGAACTTAGAATTATCATTGCTAATTAAACAAATGACTATGTTGTACATCAGCACACACAATTTCAGACTATTATTTTAGTCTAAAGTATAAAATATGCAGTTCATTTACCTTTCATTATTAATGAAGTATACTGAGGGAGGTTCCGTTCACTTTGAGAGGTCAGTTATTTCAGTTAATTATTTCATTCCATCATTCCATCATTTCAGTACATTACATAATTTGGCATGATCAGGCATGTAAATTACAATAGATAAATTTAATTTTTAAAGGTTTACAAGACAACCTTATAATGCCTTGCAAGCAGTTATTAGAAGTTATAAACAGCAGTAACACTAATAACATTAGCAATACACTAATAATTTCTGAATGTGTTGTAACCATTTATACATGTGTTTAACATGCTTTTGAATACTGGGTTCATGGAAATTGTTACTGAATACGATAAGCTGTACTTTCTACAGAGAGAGAGGAAAGAGCAGGGCGAGGCCAGAGCAAGACCATTCACTGGATTTTCCTACAACAGGTTAGAGAGCTCTACATCCATCTTCATGATGTAGAGGGCCTGATATTGTGCTGTTGTGAGGGTACTTTAAAGTACAGGGACATTTGAGATTCAGGCAAGTTCAAGTTAGTTCACAAACTTACAATGAAAAATAAGAGTCAAAGAATCCAAAGCAATATAGGCTTAAATAAATAAAAAGGGAGCATATACAATAAGTCATATCAGTTAAAATCTGTAATGACAAAAAGAAAAGATCAGAAAAAATACTCTTATATGGTGTAAATGGAAAACAGAACTATCTAAACCACAAAAACAATGACATACAGTATAAGGGCAAGATTGTACACTTGAGTGAACACTGGAGCCCCAATCAAAATGTAAACAAATATATATTTGCATGTTAGGCATGGCTCTGAACACTATTGTTTCTAACTGCAATCTGGATTACACCTGCTTTCAAAAGATGTTCCCTGGGCCTGTGACGGATTCACACCATGAAATCCGACACACAGTGCTCGGGAAATGTTGTAAAGAGGGTTGATTAAAAACGAGACCACCAGAGAGCTGGAGCGGAAGAACACACAAACAATGAAGGAAAGCAAAACAAGTACAGTGCTTTTTATTCAGTGTTATTACGACAGCAATTAACCATATGCAACAACAACAACAACAATTACATCACTCTTAGGGGCCAATTAAGAGCCAACAGCAATAAAAAGCATGGTGATTGGAGATGGTGTGACAGAGAAAGAGCGAGAGGAGGTGAGGAAAAGCTGACAAGCGGAGGGAGATGAAAGAGAGCCAAGACGGAAAAGGCAAAGAGGAAAATGACAAGAAAAGTAAAAAAAAAAAGCAAAAGAACAGGAGAGGTGAGGAGTCAGAGGAGGCGAAACTGTTGAAGCCAAGGGACAGAATGATAATGATGTCACACCCAGAAAGCACAGCATCACAAACCATTGAGCTCAAACCGACCTGAGCCACCACCCCAACGAGCTCACTCCATCACCCAAATAGCCAGTGACAGTATCTCTGTCTCATACACACACACAGACATACACGCACACACAAGTACTTACACACGCATACAGAGGAGTACATGCACTGGTGTCCCCCAAGCACCATTGGCCTGACAGCTCTGGAGCAGATGGGGCAGTGTGCTCCTCTGAAGCCCAGCCACGGTGACAGATGCAGGGGGAGAGATAGCGGTGCGCCTGGGCCCTGTCAGCGGTGCTTACCAAGTAGGAGTGACAGGGGGAATATGTCACTCTGAGGTAATGCAACTCAGTCTGAGCGAGACTGTCAGCATCGCCAGCAAACCCTACCCCTATCAACACATACACACACACACACACACACACACACACTCAGACACACACATCAACAGACCTCCCATTCAGAGGTAATGGAGAAGAGCATGAGACCTGGAGGAGTCTCATGCTCTTCACTCATCACTCTGGGTGGGACAGTGGAAAATCACACTGAAGTTTTTCGTCAAGCAAACAAACAAGCACTTAAAGTGAAATGCCAGCACTGACGCTGTTAAGGGTCTTAATGAGCCAACGTCTTTAATTTAAAATTATAAGTAATCAGAAGCTGGGTTTTTAAAATGCTAAAAAGGTTCACTTTAAGGTTCAGATTCATTGCGTAAACGTATTGTATTTTCATACACAACCATGAAGACATTTACCTTGAGAAACATGAATAACAAAGTACGTTGTGCAAATGTAATGGATGTACCACTGAGGTAACCATGAATGCATTAAGAATAATGTAGCTAACATGTCAGTCACACTCAAAATAATTTTTAAGACACGCGACAGACTATGCATATAACTGCATATAGCTATATAATCCAATATAATCCTAACCCTAGGTAGATAGAATGATATATCCTAAGGCATTCAGTTTGCCTGAACACTTATGTAGATTGTTACTAAATGTATGTGAAACGAACGAAATCACAAAATATGTGCAGCACATAGATGTCAGATGATGATTGGTACTGATAAGGACAATTCTGAAGACTCCACTCAACTCAGTTACCTCATACGCAATTTAAACAAAGCAGTGAAGCTCAGCATACAGTTTTGTCTCACTCAAGTTAATTGTGAACATAGGTGTAACCTGGTGTTTCTGCAATATAGATATTCATGTTTATCACAGGAAATGATACTGTGTTTTAATGCATACAATCAGCATCCTACATCCAACAATGTGACAATGTGGCTTTGTAGCATTTTAATAAATATCAAATATGGCATATGATCAAATTTGGACCTTTCATCCTGCAGTCCATTTTCCAATTTTAGTCAGTTAATATTAAATTCAGCAAGGTTTCCTTTTTCCTACAGTGAACACAACAAAGGTTTTGATTGATAATATGATTCTGAGTACGTACTGAGTTCCAACTACGTATGAACCAAATATTGTCACAAATGAATCCAAGCATGTGGCAGTCCCCTTGGACATCATTTGGGCAGTTAATTGGGCATCACAGCCTCTTCCCCAGAGCATTTCAAACAACAGCCAGTAAGGTTGACATGTAGCATAATAACAACATTGTATCCAGTATGGACAAATTGAGTTATGAAGTCCTTTCCATCTACCCATCTACCTGTTATCTAACAGAACCTAAACCTGACCCTCACATACACATTCCTAAACTCCCAATGCCTAACACTAAAGTAAAGAGTCCTAACAGTAATTAAAGATAATAAGTAGGCTTTAAAATATAACACTGGACCAATTAAAGCCACTAAAGCCCCTCAAGAGTGAAATGCTTGAAGGAAGCCAGTTTGTTCTAGAACACTATTGTATATACAAAGGATAGAAAAATGGCTTTTTATATGATGAAAAGCTAAACGGTGTATTACAAATATAGCCTTTCTTACAACTACGCCCACTTTATCCTCAGGACCCAAGAAAACTGAATGATGATGTTGAATACAAACCATGTTGGTGCTCCACACAAGCTACTTGTATTCTCTCTCTCTCTCTCTCTATATATATATATATATGTGTGTGTGTGTGTGTGTGTGTGTGTGTGTGTGTGTGTGTGTGTATGTATACTCTCTCTTACAGAGGTTGTAACATCTGACAGTTCCTTCATCTGCCTCATTTGTTCAAAACTGTGAAATGACAGGTCTACTATGGGCAGTCTGCTGGCTAAATGGAACAGAATTGCATTAGGGGATTGTGGGAAGGCTGCCTCAAGAACAACAGCCAAAAGGCTGAGAGCCACTGGAGGCCATTTGGGAGGTGGCAAGGTGACCATTTTGTCTGCAGTGCCCGGGAGATGAGTCACTGAGTCTGTGCCCATTTGAAGAGAGGACAGAGGGCTGAGTGAGCAGTCTGGATGAAGACTGGCACTGTCTATATAGAGTGAGCAAACAGCCTGATCTACAGGGCATGGTGCAGCAGCAAGAGCCCTTTTAATGCCCAACCATCTGGACAGAAAAACGGAAACAGATCAACGCCTGAGTGGCTAATTCCAGCTAATTCCCATTTTACATCCACCATCAAAATGGCTGCTCGCAGAGGTGGCTATCAGAAAATGATCAACATGCTCTGCACCGTTGGAATGCACAGTGGGATCAATACGCACCTGCCTGGGCAAGGTGAACATAGCCTACAGTAGCACACAAGTAGCCAGTGTGCTTAATATACTGGACACAAGGTTAGGTCAGTGTTGGAGCGCAAAGAGTTGACTGGTGACTGACGGATTGAGAGAGCATGCAGCTGAAACGGCCGTCTGCTGTGGGATCAGACCCAGAGTAGCCAGACTCCTCTTGGCACAGGCAGCGAAGCAAACAGCCAAAGCATTAAATGGCCAGTGTGTGTCTCTGTGTATGTATGGGTGTGTGTGTGTGTGTGAGAGAGAGAGAGAGAGAGAGAGTCACCATGACAAACAGAAGAGAGATAAATCCAGACAGAATGGTTAGAACTGACATGATAACAGGAATGTACTGAAGCTCAGTGATGCAGTGAAGTATAATACTAGGATTTAGGGAATATTTTGGAAGCTCTGTAAAAAAAAGATGAATGAAATAAGGTACAACCATATGACCAGAGACAGGCATCTGTTTTCCTCTCTTCCCACATTTCACTCATCCTATCTCCATCTTCCCTCACTTTCCTTTCTTCCTCTCTTCTTGCAAGCCACTTCAGCTTTTCTTGATTCCAAAGACAGCAAAGAGAGAGAGAGTGGGTATCAAACTGTGAAGAATACAAACTCCCCTTTACCCCATTCCCTCTTCTCTTTTCTTCTCCCCGCTATCTATCTAATAGTCTACCGCTCCACACACACACAGCACAGTCAACACACCAGAGAAACAAAAAAGAATAAAATGTAATCAGCCTTACCACCACCTGCAATGTCAGTCCTGTCAGTAACAGAAAAAACACATACACACACACGCGCGCACAGGACAGATAGAGAGAGAAATGTAGGAAGAGAGGAAAACAGACGCCTGTCTCTGGTCATGTGGTTGTACCTTATTTCATTCATCATTTTTTTACAGGGCTGTCCTAATGCACATAGTCCTCTTAAGTAGCACCCAGCACAATACACACCTGTGTGTGAGCGGTTTGGTGTGTGCACATCATGACAGCATCATTGCTCCTGCTGGCAAAACACATTGCAATTGCTGAGATAACACACCTCTTTTTCTCTAATTGCCACCATTTTGAACTTTTTTTTCACCAATTGGCAATGGAAAGACAAAACTGTGCCCCTACTCTCTCTCTCTCTCAGTCCAAGCACACTCTCAGAATAACGAAAGCAAAACAGCACAAAAGTGGCATAAGAGCAACCCCTACTGGTGGAAAGTATAGTGCTTATTCTTCCAAACAGAATTAGCATAAGCAATGTATTTCAAAAGTACACAAACACAACTCAGTGCCACATTAGATGTGCACAAATTGCATGCATGATTTAAATGCCACACTGACACTGGGCATTACTAACCCATAAAAAAACACATAATCAATCAATCAATCAATATTTTTTGTCATAATCATGATGCAATTGCAGAGGACTAAATTCATGGGAGTTCTAAAACGTGATGGGCAAGTATAAATATCTCTAAATTAAACCCTGCTTCTTGTTTCACACTCACACTCCTTTGTTTGTTCTTTTTTGTTCAAACAGAGGTGTTACAGACAAGAAAAAAAACATAAAAGCCTGTTGGTGCAAAGACTGACAGGAAGACAGAGAGGAGTTCTAGAGAATAGGAGAACAGGAGAGGAAGAAAGAGAGAGTGATCTGGGAGGAATCTGCTTTGAAAGTTAGAGGCAGGATTGACACTGAGGTCACGGGAGACATAGTAAAGTTTTAATGATAAAGCCTTGGATCACTTTGAGCAGGAAAGAGAGAGAGAGAGAGGTTGAAAATAAAAGAAGTGACAGGCAAAGAAGCTGAGCTCGGACATTGGGTGAGTGGAATGAGAAGAGCGAACCAGAACATGAATGAGAGAGGATAATGTAGAGGTGAGAAAGGAAGAAAAAAAGAAAGACAGGGAGGACAATGCAGAAGTGAGAAAGAAAGAAAGAAAGAAAGAAAGAAAGGGGTAAGAGAGATAGAGGGAATGAGCTATGGAAGATGAAAGAGAATGGCAGGTGAGCAGAGAATGGTGGACATACTCTTGTTGCCATTAATGATGGAGTGAGGTGAAGAAAGGAGTGATGGGCTGCTTGAGTAGGGAGAATGGGGATACACACATGACAGGGACAACAGGGATATATCCTCTTTAAGGACTAGAAAATACCTCACATGCTCCTTTACACTACTAGACTAATTAGACAGCCGATGGAAGACCTCAGGAGAGGCATTCATGTTTTATGGATGAACATGCCAGTACATTTTGTTTAATTAAATTGTGTGTGTGTGTGTGTGTGCGTGAGAGAGAGAGAAACAGATGTGTTTTGTCTATATGACAGTAATGGTAGCAAATAGTATAGTATAGTATAGTATACTCTTTTGATCCCATGAGGGATACTTGTCTGTCCATCTATCCCATCTGTGAATTAGAGATACACACAGCACACAATGAACACACAGTGAGTGATAGCACACACTATCCCGGAGCAGTGAAAAGCCTGTTGCTGTGGAGCCAGTGGAGGATGTTCAAATCAAGCAATTCATCATGCCAAATAAAGCACTTTTGAATTTAACTGTGAATTTGACTTTAAAAGAGAGAGGAGGGGGATGAATAGCAATATTTGACTGTAAAGAACATTATCGCATGACAATTTCCTTTTACAATCATACAAAGTGCCTAAACTGCTGGCAAGTCAAGTGACACACAAACACACACACACACACACACACACACACACACACACACACACACACACACATGCAGACACAAGCACACCCATTTATCAGCAAAACACACACTGACATCAGAAATTACACCTTGTACAGATTTCCACATGGAGAACATAGCATTTGTGGGCTGAAGAGAAGAGTATTTGGGGAGACAGACACAATGACTTTGATAAGCCAAAGGGGGAGATGGCACAGGAGTTAAGACACAAACCTGACAGGAGGACAGGAGGAAGACATCAATGCTGGGTTTGACCCAAACAGAACAAACAAGCAGCTCAATGGGAAAATGGGCCAAAGCCTGTCAAGCTTAGATGCCCTAGTCATCTTTCAACCCTGAAGCACTTGCCACTCATTTAACCAAATATTCTGTGTGTGTGTGTGTGTGTGTGTGTGTGTGTGTGTGTGTGTGTGTGTGTGTGTGTGTGAGAGAGAGAGAGAGAGAGAATGTTATGGTGTGCATGCCTGGGGTTGTGTTGGGTCTGTGTGTGTATGAGAGAGAGAGAAAGTGAAAGAGAGAGTATGTAAGCTAAAGAGAGAAAAGCACACATTTGAGAAACACAATGCCATGCCAAGACCAGAGTGATTCCCTGTCGGCACGGCGTCACTCACAGATGAGTAGCAACGTCGTCACAGCAGCCCTGCTACAGAGTGGCAGCCTAAAGCTCCACCTCGGGGAAGAGACAGAGAGAGGGATTAGAGATAACACAGAAGAAGCCAAGAGGAGGTGCAAGAGGGGGCTGACTTGCATTAAAGATGTCAGGTGCTGCCAAGAGAGTGCCCATGGCGGGGTAAGGGGGAGACTTTAATTAGCACCACAGACGCCTGTCGGAAGTGCCAGTGGCAAATTATCAAGCCCACAGCCTCAGGAGCACCAGAGAACAGGGGCAGGGGTCAGGATTAATCCACTTCTGGAATATAAATTGGTGGGGTGAAAGGGGAGGGCGGGGGTTAGGATTGACAGGAGGGAACAATGGGCAATAGTTAGCACAGTGTCACGTGACAAGCGACAAAAGCTACTAAAATGATTCTGGTGTTTTTTATGGCTTCATTTGAAGTAAACACACAGAAACTGAAGAAATCATTTTGGTCTCTAGGGGTTCATTCCTGGGAGAGAGCCTGTGTGCCTGTGAGACTGCAAACAAGTGAGCAATGTAATTTTTTTGCAATTAGTGAAGGATTAATGCCAGCAGGACTGATTTGATGGGCACCAGTTGTCTGACTCAGATATCCTCTAATGCCAAAACAAGTAGCCCCTATCACCCCAATGTCTTTCCAGAAATACAATATCAAACATTCTCAGCAAATTTAGCAAATAAACACACAGAGAGACTTTAACTTCAAGTTTGATGAAATTTATTTATAAAACATCACCAATTCATCACCAATAATTTCATGGCCTTATTTGACAATATTTTGTAATTATTATGATCCTCAACTAAAACCATGGACAACTTGTAGTCTATCATGGTAACTACTGATTGTACTTTTCCTGCATGACCCCTGGCAGTTGGGTTATCCCCATGAGCTGTGGATCTGCCCTAGTCTTTTTCCTTTCCTGTTGCTCTTGGGTGCTCCTTGCTGTAAAGCACCATCAGACAATACTATTGTAAAAGGTGCTGTATAAATATATGAATGTATACATTGAATTTAATTAATTTTGACTATTTTAATCTCTGTATGGTGTTGCTGGTAAGTCTTTTTATACAAAATAATTAAAATACTTGTTAAGCCATGACCGTTCATTTATCAAAAAGTGACAAACTGCTACATCATGCAAATTTGTTTCAATGACATGGAAATCACTTTATAGCCAAACCTTTGAAAACACTAAGAATGATGACAGCTTGTCTATGAGTAACGCTCTCTATGAAGCATACCTAACATGCTTGTTGTGCAGCTAAGCAAGCAACTGTGTAAGTCCTTCTCTTTGCCAATTCAGAGGAGCATGACTTTTTTATTTTCACGTATGTTAGGGGTATACAATACAAAGTGGCACAGATTCTAAAAGGCTGTGCAAGTCACCACTAATCCACAGTCCCAATGCAACTGTGCACAACCCATGCAAATCTGCACAGAGTTATTCACACGTGTGGAAGAAGTTTATTCAAACCCTAGTGGAGATCCTCATGACCTGAACACAGGGAGTGGAGACATGTAAAGCCTGCATTCCCACACACTGGGATAGAGTGAAAAACAGATAAGACACACCACGCAGATGAGGGGAAGGAGAGGCAGAGAGGAATAAAGTGAGAGACAGAAGTGTGAAGAAACAGTGCGAGTGGGACAGCAACAGAAGCTAGATGAAGGACGCTATGGGCTGGCAAAGGCACCTGAGAGAGATAACAGTTACATCGTTAGAGAAAGAGAGAGAGCGCGAAAGAGAGAGACCTAGCAGGAGGTGAAGAGGGAAACGATGATGGCCCAAGAGAGACAGGAAAAGAGAGATCTCTCTGCTCAGGAGCAAATTGGGAACATGGGGGTGGAGAAGGGAGGGAGAGCCAGCAGGGAAAAAAAGATTGTCAGATGGGCTGACAGAGGGAGAGAGAAGACCCACACAAAGGTAGACACCAACTGATGTGGGTAAGCAGGGGAGAAATAGAGAGACAGGAAGGATCCAGTTGTGAGCACATTTGTTCAGCTGTAGGATAAAACAGGATGTTTAAAGTGGCGGGCAAGTGGGGGCTATTTTTTGTAACTTAAATCAATGCCTAGCCTTAAATTCACACCAGTACATGTGGGTTTGTTTACAAGTCAATAGACTGTACCTAGCAATGATAATTTCTAAAGAGTCAAGACACACATGGCCAACGGGGGAAAGGCCTCCCTGGACATATCTTATATGCCCCATATCCTATATCTCATTTTACTCATATGTATGAATAAAGCACACAGCTACATGAGTTGAATAAGTAAATCATAAAGTAACATGTACTCTCAGTACATAAGACATAATGTTTATAATGTATAATGTATATGTTTGATAATGTTTTTGTGTTTTTCCTGCATGAGAAAACACCATTACATGTCACGGAACAGAGCAAGTCGGACCCAAATGCGTCACGTAAAGTACAGTTTATTTAGGGTAAGGGGGAAAGGGAGTGTGTGGATGCTCTTCGAGTGCCGAGTCGGTTAACCGGGGCAGGAGAGCTAAGCATAGGTCGTGGGCAGGCAGCAGGTCAGGAGCCGGGGCTGGAGAGAGGAGCGTAGTTCGAGGACAGGCAGAGGTCGATACCAGGAGCAGAGCACAGGTCGGAACAGTCCGAGGTCATCAACAGGAAGGCAGACAGTCAGGACACAGAGAACGGAGGACAAGGACGGGCGGGAAAACAGGAAGAAGACACAGGAACAGGCGGATAACAGGAACACAGGCACTACTAACCCTAGGTGTAAAAGTAAAAAGTACTCTAGTCTGTTTAAAGGACTATTTGGATGGCTGTTTGCTTGGAAGGAAACAGGCCATAGCCCCCAATACTGTTCCAAATTTACCACTACAAGAAGTCCTCAGCTATTATTTCACTCTCCTGATGGTGTTTCATAAGACATTCAGAGCAGCTTGACTACCATGGATAAAACGAACGAAAACAGACACTTGCAAAATAGCAAATGTGTGGCTTAGACATTTTTTCTACATTTCCTGTTAAAGCACTGGATTCAACAACAATGTCATCTGTTACAATGTAGGTAACGCTTTGACTTCAGGAAGCCCCATTATTATTGCCCCATTCATGTTGGAATCAGCCTTAATGTTGGGAAGACACATCATATTGCCATGAACTGAAAATATTGATAACTTCCCTCAAATGCTTGAAAACAAAAGTAAAGATAGTATAGATATTTTTGACAGTAGATAAGTAGTTAAAATGTAGTAGGGTTAAAGTCAAAGTTGCCAGAAAAATAAATACTTGAGTAAAGTATACAAGAATATCTGAAAAAGCTACTTACAGTACTCATTTGTACCTGTTAAAGCTTTCCAATGGTGTTACTCACTAGTTGTCTTGTGAGTTCCCCAAGAAAATTAACTTTAAATTTACATCAAATTTAAAAGTATTTACATTCTGCAGCTCTGCATCCATGGCCACCATTTTTCAGTGTAACAGTTCACCAACTCTTTACACAACACATGGCAAATTATATTTAAGAATAAGCACAATAACTTACCTGATTCATTTGTATAAATGTGACCTCTAGGGCCTACAATTAGCGTTTCTAACTAATCCAATTTAGAAATCACAGCAAATTTCTACATGGCCTCCAACGCATGGCACCAATACTGTTTTCAAAAATTCGACAAATAAAGCGACATTTAGTTCTTACTAAATGCACTACTAAATGATGTGTTTTTATGAACATGATCCCAAAAAATGAAGGCTTTCAAATAATACCAACTCATTGGCTTATTTTGATGTTACCGTGAAAAAAACAGGATCATGATCAATGTATCCTAGAGATGAAAGGGAGTTCAAAGGAAGCATGTAGTTTGAATGGTTCAGATAACAGGCCTTGAGTGCTCTACAACTAATGATATGAAATAGGCCTAATGTGGGATGACATTTTTTCAGGCCCGTATGTACTTCCTCGTGATCCATTCTCCATGATCTGAGCATATAAGGGATAACATCCGACAATGTGAAAATAATGGCGAGGTGGAGGCGAAGGACTCCCCGACGCAAGAAGCGCTCCGCCGAGTCATTATTTCCAACGAACTGGTCACCTCGTCCAAAAGTCCTTACATGCTCCATTCTTATCCCTTACATAATCCATTCTCAGGGCGTTATCCCGCTAATCTATAGGCCTATAGGCCTATAGGACTATTGAGTGCACTTAGAGACCACCACTTCTGGTGCCAACTGCGTTTCAAAGTTAAACTATTCGTAACCACTAGATGGTACTACTTGCGCACTATATATTACGAGGCATGCGGACCTGTCAAATGCACATCAATCCCCTTATGTGCTGCAAGACGAAGTCGATCCGTAGCCTATGCATTGATCCATTCATTGGTCGTAAGGCCCTTCACCATATGGATAAGCCTATCCACCATCACTAGCATATGCAATACTCTCAATGCATGTCACAATGTAGACAATCATACATTTCTGCTCGACATTCTTTGTTTCTGCGATGAAGCACTGGTTTATATGTAGAATAATCTGCTGACAGGGTCATAACGCTGCTACAGGCCTATTTCGTAAACACATTTTCGGTAGCCTACCCTTGCATAACTCTCATGTTATGCAATGGGGGGAGTCACTCTGCCTATGGTACACAAAAAAGCAACACTGTTGATGTAAGTACTCCTAATAATTATTTGTTCTTCAAATCGCTTTTGCAATAGCAACTATAACCCAACAATTTTAGAGTATCGATCAAGTCGTGCTAGCTAAAAGTAGCGCGTTTGGTATGTGGATTTACTGAACTACTGCACAGTGGTGGCACGGTGGCACAAATTGCAGCTGTGAGACTAGAGCTAGTACGCTACCCAGTTGTTAAAGACCCTGTCCAGCGTAGTAGCCTTGTGGTCTGAAAGACAAACACCAAGATAACAAGTAAGATAATAGCCTAGAGTAGAATCACTTAGAGAGAGGGTCTTTAAAATTCTCTTGAAATGTCTGAAATATTATATATTTTCAGGCCTTAAAAGGTCCGAAATTCATAAGTATTACACTTAGCCTAGGTCTTACATGGTCTTATATTGATGATTATGTTATATAAATGTATCACTAGCCTACTTAATCATGCCAAAGCATAGGCTTTAAAAATATTTGTTTATTAAATTCTTATTTCAACAGCCATACACCTACAGACAAGATCAGATAGTTACAGAGTGAATGTGTGTGGATTCAGTAAATTCAATCACCGCTGGATTCAATTAACATGCACAGGTGTTTTAGACAGTTTATTGGCACGTCTTCCTAAATACTTTATGCAAGGACCAGAACATTGAGTGATATGCTGGGAGGGGGCTGAGCTGTGGAGAAGGTGAGTTGCCTGCTTAGGGAAAATGCAAAGTGTGTGTTTTGTGCTTCTGTGTAGATATTACTGGAGTAGTGTTCCCTACCTGTGCCAGAGCTGCTCCGCTTCACATATTGGCCTGACTGGATAACGCTGCAACTTTGAACTAACATCAAATTTAATATTGACATTCTGCTGCTCTGCATCCATGGCCACCATTTTTTTCAGTTTTCAGCTCACCAAGTCTTTACGCAACACATGGCAAATCATAAATAAGAATAAGCACAAGAATCTACCTGATTCATTGGTATAAAGCTCACCTCTATGGCCTACTTAGCATTTCAGATTAATCCAATTTAGAACACAACATGGCAAATTTCTGTATAATCTCCAATGCATTACACCAAAACTCTAACTTTCAAAAATTAAAAGGTATATTAAGGTTCCTACGTGAAGCATTGATGGATGGATATTTGTGAGCATCTTTTTCATGAACACGTCATGTGGTCAAACATGGCTTTTGAATAATACCAACTCACTTGCTTATTTAGATGTTTCCATTAAAAAATAGGATCATGATCAAGGTATCCTCAAGATGAAAGGGGGTTCAAAGAAAGCATGTAGCGGGAATGATTCAGATAACAGGCTTTGATGACTGCTCTACAAGTAATAATATCAAGTTATGCATGATGACATTTTTCCAGCATGCATACAGTTTCACATTATCCTTTCTCCATGACCTGAGCATAAATCATTGAAACTCTTAGCCATATCGTACTCAGTCATATTGACCCAAACAACCCAGTGAACCATGCCTTGAAATTGAAAATACAATAAAATACTTCCAGGATTTCAGGAAGATGCTAGGATTTCAGGAAGAAACAGATTTTGACATGCACGTGGAACAAACGTACAAAGACTATTAAGCCCACTTGGAGGACACCACTTTAGACAGGGCAAAATAAGCAATTTTGCGATAAAAGTAATTACAAAACTTTTCTCAGATGATTCTATAGTGCTTTGTAGCATAGAATCCATTTCTGCCTGGGACATTTTTGTATTGTGCATAGTTAATTAGACAATTTGCTTAATTTTATAAATTTGAGGTAAGTTCCTGCATCCTTGTCATCAGGGTCTCCAAATTTTTCGCAGTTTTTGTCCAAATGGTCCCACATGATTTGTGACTGACCATTCACCAAGACAAACAGACAAGAACAGTTCAACAAAGATCCCTGTGCATTGATCTTTCTTGATGCAATAGAAGTTTTCTCAAACTTGTTATGTATGCCTATCAGAGCTATCTGTCAATTTCACCAACTAACTACCTATTTCACATGCTCTTGTTCACGTCACATGCTTACGTTGTTATTTAAAAAGAAAACTAAAAGAGTGGAGG
Source organism: Tenualosa thibaudeaui (assembly GCA_027481765.1). NCBI lineage: Eukaryota > Metazoa > Chordata > Actinopteri > Clupeiformes > Clupeidae > Tenualosa > Tenualosa thibaudeaui. The sequence goes on from JAIFZK010000227.1 coordinate 1,940,213, forward strand.
AGAAGTGCTTCCATGTGAAGGCAATATCTCAGGGCAGCCAAGGAGCCTGGACAAGATGAGATGTCAGCATTAACAGGAACTTCATCTGGGCAGACATCTGTAGGATACCACAATCTAGACAGCTTCCTGTTAAGGGCAACCCACGACACCCTACCATTCCCTCGGAACATCATGCAGTGGTACAATGGGAAGGAAGGCTGTCATCTGTGTGGGAGCAAAGCAAGGCCCCACCATATATTGTCAGGATGTAAAGTGGTACTGACACTGGGATGCTTCAGGTGGCGCCATGGTCAAGTCCTGACAAAGCTGGCCAAGATCCTGGAGACCTGTAGGGTAGGGTAGCAGCAAAGCGCACACTAGCTGCGACAAGGCATACCCTAGAAGGATTTGTGAAGCCAGACAGCCCTTACCAGCCTCCTTCAAGGAGGACCTGTACTCACACCTGGCAAAGAGTGGCAGATGTAGGCAGACCTAAAGAAACAGCTGGCATTTCCTAGAGAGATCTTGACAACTACTCCCTAGCCAGACATTGTCATGTGGTCTACGGTGGAGAAGAGAGCCCTGCTCATTGAGCTAACCATCCCCTGGGAGGACAGCAATCGATGAAAGGAAATGATAGTTACCTAGCATGTAACTCTAATTATATCTAGTATGGGTCGCCCTCTAACAGCTCCACTAGTGCCAATCCCATGCACAGCAGTCCACTTAAAGAATTGCATATAACCCCCCCACACACACATACACACACACACCGGGAATGCCCTATGTAATGCACCCTACATTCTGCTCCTGTTTCTATGGAAACTGAAGCCACATAGAACAGCTGGGCCCTAATGGTTGGAGGGCTCCACCCTTACCTATACATCTGGAGTTATATATCATAATATCTATCATTATACATTGTATGGGCTCCGCCTTCTAACAGCTCCGCTTGTACCACAAAGGGGCGGAGCCTAAATCAGTACTCCAGCTGTCCATATGTGCAGGAGATGGAGTTGACTAGGAATCCACATCCCAAAGTCAGCTCTGTCTCTGCCTCTTGTCCATTGCAACATTCCATATAGCCTCAGACACGGAGCCAGCTGTCATAACCCTGAGATAAAAACAGAGCAAAAGGGGGATAGTGTCACCCAAGACAAAGTAGTGCAGATGTCACCAACACATATACAACCCCTATACTACAGAGCGGCAAAAGCTGCCACACCCCTAATAAAATGAGCATGTAACTCCGCTGGGGAAGTGCTCCCCATACATTCAGTGAGCTAAATGCTGAGTTGAGACTGCCCATCCAGATGTGGCTGTGCCATAGCAAATAAGCAGCTGCTCTGTTTTACAGACTGCCAATGTGCTGAACACATAGCAGGTCATAGCAAGTTTTTACTGGTCAAAGCATGTTCAGCCTGCTATCTCTACAGACTGAAAAAAACACACTGTAATGTGGTAATGTTCTTAGGTCTGAAGTCAAGGTTAGGATGCAAGATTGCCTTATCCACACGCAATAGCAGGCACTAAGGGTTCACTGATAAAGCACACAAAACATTAATTCTCTTTACGATAGGCAAGGCCAACAACAGGGCTGTCTTCCAGAACAGGAAACACATCAAGAAAATTTACAATGACTCAAACAGCAGCTTACGAAGGCCATCAAGGACTACCTAGAGGTCCCACGGCAGCACTGTGATTGGTTGTGGAGGCTTCAGCTGCAAAGCGCCTTTTAAAAAGCCTTGCAAGAGTGGGTGAGACCACAGGGGGGCCCTCATGACATGCAGACATAGCGTCAACATTCACTTTAATGGCAAATATAGCTCTGCCAGTGTCCAAGACAGACTGCAGATAAGTTAAGATGACTGTGATGGGAGCCGTCATGGGAGTCCCCACCGTTTAGCATATGACGTCACTGCGGAGGACACTAGCACTTTGGATTATAGCAATGACACTCATGAAAAGACCATGCCTGTTTAACCATTGCCCAAGATGGGCAGGGCTTTCACCTTTCCTTTTGCCTGTGACTGCGCCCTGTCCACCTGCCTTTGGGGGATTGGCCAACAAATCTTCACTGCCAAATGCACTACTTCCGGACACCACACTGTATTGTAGTGGTCTAGAGCTATCAGTATCACTGTCCGGACTTCCAGTCTGTGATCTGATCAGGGCAACCGGTGGGAAGACATACAGCACTCCCTGAGGCCAAGGTGTCTACATCCTCCACCTTGTCAGAACACCAAAGGATGCATATGGTGCTCTCCTTTGAGGTCTGCGATTGGGGAGCCAAACTGGGCCCACACCTGACTCACAATGCATGAGTGCATACTCCATTCTCCCAGCCTGAATCTCCCAAAAAAATCTCCCAAAAGAAGATTTTGTCTGCCAGCTTAGTCTCCTCGTCCCGTCTGGGAGGAAGGGTCGCTGTTGAGTGCAGGCAGTTGGCTCTAGGAGCAGAGTCCGACTCGGATTTCGCCACAGGTTTCGTCATCCAATGGCTGTGCAGGGGGAAGCCAGGCAGCTGGAAGTGATGAAAGACTGGACAGCACAGGACGGCTTCTCAGCGTCAGCGTGCTCTGGGCATGGTGTGGGCACGTGTGGGCAGTGTGCATGGGTGTCACACCCACTCAGAGTAGGATGCACAAGTGGTCAGCGGGACACCAGGGCAGCGGATATGCCTCCCGCTGTCTTCTCCCCAGGCTCGCAGCACAAAGTAGGGTGCATTGCCGTTATATATGGCAATGCACTGTCCTTGGAGGGAGAGGGGGATATGCAATTCTTCAGGCAAGCTTTTGCACAGCATGGGATTGGCCCTAGCGGAGCTGTTAGAGGGTGGATATTAGATCTGAAGTCTTCTATCATGATAGAAGCGGCTGGCTGGAAAGCCAGATTTACCCCATAGAGGGAGAGAGCTACTGACTGGCTTCAGAGAAAAGACATCTGCAGTGAAGGCAGCTGCAGGGAGTGGTGGGGAGATGTCCCTAGTGTGCCACTGCCCCCCTCACCAGGAGATGGACTGGTTTAGGGCAGGGGTTCTCAAACTTTCATCACGGAGCAGAGGACCCCTTGTAATTGCAACAAAAATTTAAAAATATAAGATTATAGCCATGTGTTCTTTCAAATACTTTTGAACTCTTATTCTAAAAACATATTTTGCTAATACCACTACAGTTTTAAATAGGCATTTTATTGCATTTGACAAAACTTGACAGTGCAGAAGCAGCTTTAAAAGGATTATTTTTTTGTCAAATCTAGGCCTACTGTGTTAAAACATACTCTTTGTTTCACATAATTAATAATAAATAATATTAATTTTCCTTACAGTTAATGTTAATGCCTAAGGAAAGTGTTTTAGAGCTAATGTACCATGTAGGCTAATTTGTCACTAATGTTATGCTGGTGGGAGTAATGAGCACAATGCAATTGAGCTCTGTTCTGATCTCTAGTATTTTTCACCCCATAAGAACAGGTTTATACTTTTTAGCAAACTTTTTCACAGACCCCCTCACAATGCGTTGCAGACCCCTAGGGGTCCCCGGCTCCCCAGTTTGAGAACCAATGGTTTAGGGGAACGAAACATGCATGAAAGGCAGCTTCAAGCTGAGGACCGAGTAGTTTACCTGAAGACACAGACGGAGGTGCAACAGGCTGAAAAGCCAAAACAGGAAACCCCACCTCATTTATATTTTAGCACCCCTTATATTTTAGCACCCCTTCCACTACCATGTAACCCAACCAACTGCACACCACTGCCCCATTGCATGCACTCAGAAACAGTTGAATGTAAAAATCTACATGTGGCTAGTAGCCTACTGCAACTGCTGTGTTGCTTGGCATGGCCTTTCGTGTTAAGTTCACATACAACTAAGGCTAAAAGTATTGCTTAAGAATAAGAGAGAGTTATCAGAAGATACTAGACCCAGCCATGAAACATTAAGCATACTAAACTTAAAATCAAGATGTCCACCGAAAGTTGTTAACACACAACAGGTCTTGTGTAAAACAGGCAGAGACTTGATACTTGACTTTGACTTGTGATCAGAGACTTGAGACTCGACTTGGACTTAAGCTCAGAGAATTGAGATTTGCAAAAAAGACATGTGAACATCTCTTCATGATTCAGAATAATACACTGACATGGTAGAGCATTCCAAGTACAAACAGAATTTCACCATTCACACTCATATCCTAGACATGACCAGACATCAAAATCTCTTTCTCTCTCCCTCTCTCTCTCTCTCTCTCCCTCCCTGCCCTCCCTCTCTCATACAGACACACATACATACACCTTGACGAACTCACTGCCCATGGCGGTTCTAATCTAGGAGGTCTGTTTATTTCCATGAGGTGGCAGTGTTTGTGTCCTTTGCCATGAATGACAGACCTCTACCAAGCCTGCAGTCTGTGGAAACTTGTAGTATAACTGAGAGTGAAGTACAGAGAGAACCCAAGCTGCTTACAGTCAGCAAGGGCACAGCTGCACTTGCTCTCAAACTTGTGACCAAACAAGACTGACGGGGACAGCTAGAAGAATAAGGGTTTGGAGGAGAACAACTTTGTACTGGTAAGAAAATTACATTCTGTGCCTCTGTGGGTAAAATCACTAAGAACAATGTTTTTTTGTTTGTTTGTTTGTTTTTTGCTGTAAATCACAGCCACACCCTGGTCAAATTCTTAAGGCATGATCTTGTGTTATGAAACAACTTCTAGAGGACCTGCAAGGAATCTAAAGCATTGATATAGTGCAAACAGATGACCTAACATTGTGTATGCTATCCGTGTCTCAGTTGCTCAGCTGCTCAGCTAGTCTGCTTTGAGTGATTGTAGGATATTGAATGCTGTCCTGTGATCAGTGGTAAGCCTTCTTTAGTGTATGTGTAGAAAGAGGAACATTTTGTTCTGCTGTGAACAAATCACAAAGGCATGTCTGAAAATAGTTCTATCCTGATTGACTGTAGCAGTTTTATAAAAACCACAACAGACCTATCCCTGTAATGGAGATTGCAACACACTTTTGTAGTTGGTCACACTTGCATTTTTCTGTTAGATCTGTCAACACATTCTCACATGAAACTTGTTAAGTAAGACAATGAGTAGTCCAGTGTGTCCTTTAACTGATTCTCAATAAGGAAACAATGCTAAGGGTGTAATGTAAGAACTATGCTCAATGGACTGTTCCTCTTACGTGTTGAGAAGATAACACCAAATGTGTGGGTTTTTTTGTTCTTTTTTTTTTTTGCTGTCCTAAAAATCTGTAGTATCGTAGTATCGATTTTCAGAGCAAGAATGGCAGTGTCATCCTGCTGCAGAAATAAGAAACTGGAATCAGACTAAATCACAGGAAGAACAGCAGAATGTAAAATTATGCAGACACGCATCACATGATCAAAGACACTAATGCACTGTGTCGCAAGATTAACCATGTCACAAGTCACAGCACTTGGAAATGACTGGTAAACAGGGTGATGCTGAGGCTGCTTGTAATATTGACATTTTGACCACAGTGGGGTCAAAAGGATAAAAATATCAACACCACTCTGGCACTGTGTCCACGAGTAACCCCCCATAATGGGACCATCACAGAGCAACATATTTGTTGTCTACATAACCTCTAATCTTTGTGCAGTTCTTTAAAAATAGCATGAAATTAGGGTTTATACTTTCCACTCAACATAACCAAATGGATTAAAATATCCAGTACCGAGCTCACTGACGTAAGAACAAATGACCTGTTTTAACTCAAGAACTAAGAAGATTAGTTTTGTTACCCAAAAAAGAGAAAATTGTTGGTTTCGAAGTGCACATGGTTGAGCTTGACTAAGAAAGGAGCCTTTTCACTGAGTGAGATTAATGCTGACATAGTTTTAGAGGAACAGGGGTTTGCTTAAGTAAACACATTATAAAATCCATATGTATACATAATGAGGAAGAGACGTCACCAAACAGCAAAGGGATATGCTGAATTATTTGTTAAAATGAAGAATTACAACTCAATTTATAATTACCTACCATACCTACTTACTTACCATATTACTTACCTACCTACCCATATCCCTGTTGTTTGAGGCTCTTGAGTGCTGTCAGGAGGTATAAGAATGGCGAAATTTGGTACAACTTGGACCGAATTTGTGACCCAGAAGCTAACGCAAACTGAATTGTTAGTCACTGACTGATATTGAAAAACAATATAAATTCTTGCTGGTTTGTATGATGCATTGTGATTGAGAGCTTGTGTGTGTGCCAATTCTGTTACATTTGAACTGAGTAGTCTAACATGGCTGTGTACAGTATGTGGAGGAGACCATTTGCTTGGGTTGTCTGTTGCTTCCTCCTGACCTGTTGCTGTGGTAAGGCATCCATATGCTCTGCCTGATGTCTAAACCATCTGTAATCTCTCTCAGCTCAGAGATGAGACAGCCATTACTTACCTCATTACCTACCTCTCTCTCCCTCTCTTCCTCTCCCTCTCTCTTCTTTACCCCCCCCCAACCCCGCTGCAGTCACAGCCTCAGCCATCTGTTACACTCACTTGCTCTGGCTTGCATGCTCTAACCTGAAAAGGAAAATCAAACAGCACAATGGAAGTTATTGGTAAGTAAGCCTCGTTATTTTACTCACTCGTGCTGATGTGAAGGTGCTAAATTTAAATTGTTGGTTTTTTGCTTTGAGGTCTTGTCCGTCCAGTGGTCACTGTTCTTCAACAGCAATAATGTGTCAATGTGTCAGGAGTGCTGAGGTTAGATGCAGCCAGCTGACAATCAGGAGGAACACAGTCATTTGGTATTTCATTGTCTCATGTCTATTACACTGTGGATGGATGTGTTTGCAAATACAGTATGTGGAAATATACTGAGAGTTAAACTATCTGGTTTATTCTTTTTATTTGTTTTGGTATCAAACTATCACTATCTTAATACTTTGACTGTGTTGGAGCTTCTTTCTAAAGTTTTTAATCACACAGCACATTTCAGTGTAGAGCCATTTACCACATTGGAGTCTGACACATGCCTTCATGCTATCAAGAGCCCTGCTATAGTTTAGTAATTACACATTAAGTTGTTTTTCCAGATAAATGATATTCATAAGATACACCTTTGCACCGGTTTGACATGTACACAGAAAGCTTCTACCTGACTCATGACCTCTAAAGTCACTGCTTACATGCCAGTTTCACAGATGGTGAATAGTCTCTTACAGTTGGATGTCCATCAGGACTCATTAGCAACTCGGTACTACCGTTCTTGGTTAAGACTGTGCCTTGTCTTTTACACACATACATCTGTCAGCCCATCTCAGAGCTGCTGTGATTTTTTGTGAACAGCTGAACAAAATCACCACCTTAAAGTAAAGGTCTGGAGTCAATCATAACCCATATCCCTATTGTTTAAGGCTCCTGAGTGCTGTCGGGAGGTACAAGAATAGCTAAATTTGGTACAACACGAAGCAAATTTGCAGACTAGCAGCCAACATTAACTGAACGGGACACAGGAAAACAAAACTGAAATGAAGTTTCCTTGCCCTCATCAGTTAGTTATTCGGTCTATGTTGTACCAAATATTCTCTGTCTTATTCCTACTGACAGCACCAGGCAACTGCGAACAACTGGGTTATAGGTTGATTGACCCCGGTTCTGGATCATGCAGGATGACCTCATAAAGATTGTACTTACAGTAGGACTGAAAATGGTCAGTTAATATGTAGTTAATATAAATTAAGTAGAGCTGTTAGATGTTGCTTTAAGTCCCAACTAGAAGTTGTATATGAGTATATGACTTACGTTAGTCATTATTTCTGGAAACAAGCCTCCTTGCATTTTTTCCACTCTGCCTCTCCAGACGGATTTGAGTCAGTGATGGCTCACAATATCTCTCACCAAGTGTTATTTAACGTCAGGCATCACCAAGAGCCACTATCGTTTTATCAGGATGGACATGCAGTATTCTTTCATTAGGTTCTCTCTGCCTTTCACTGTAGCGCCTCTATGCCCTTCAGTTCTAGCATAGCCCTCTCACCTTTGTCTGTCTGTTTCTCCAGTGTGCTCCATGGGCAACAGCCCTAACCGCCTGTATAATGCCCTGGCCCAGACCTTGAGCAGTGCCCCTTTATCTCAGCACATCCCAGCCCATCAGGACCAGGACCAGGACCCAGTGGACCCTGTGGAGCTCCTCAGGGAGTGCGAGGAGGCTCTGCGGGCCCGCCCGGCCCGGCTGCACAGAGCCTTCGTCTGCCATAATGGTGGCAGAGACTGTCACCAGCAACAGCCCATACGGGTAATGCAGTGGAACATTCTAGCCCAAGGTAAGAGAACTTTACACATACTTACTCCAGTATTCAAGTGTGCTAGCTCTAACTTAGTCTTTTGCATGCTATTTTCCCAATGCAAATCAATCCACATTCATTGCTGAATTACCCAATTACCCAGTTCAACTGTAAATGTCTTTGAGATAATGCATTGGCTTTCCCCTTTCTGGATGGTTCTCCATACATTGTCAGTCTCTTTAGCTATCAGAGTTTTCTTGTGATTCTGTGCTAAGCAAGCCATTAGGAAAATGCCATTTCTATAATTAGATCAGGCCTGTTAAGTACTCACAGCTTAAGACTGCAATACATAATTACACAAGTGATTTCTTACAAATAAATCAAATAGCCCCAGGGAACTTTTTGGCATGAGTTGGTATGACACAGGCATCTAATTAGTCTCATTTGATCTTTTCAGCTAAATAACTAACATGTTGCCTTTAAAGTTCCAGTTCAATTAATAAATCAGTACATCAGATCTGAGACTATGTAGCACACTAGTGTAACATTACACACTTGTCAGTCACAACATTTTCATATGCAGGCAATCATTTTATTAACTACGTATCACATATTTTGTGTTAAAAAAGTCTTGATGATGATGACATGCTTGAAGGGCAAGAATACTCCTCATACCAATATGTGTTTTGATAATAAATAATCCATAAGAGCTGAGCTTATGATGAGCTTCTATCCTTGTCTCTGATGCAGCTCTAGGGGAGGGCATGGACAGCTTTGTGAGGTGCCCCCTAGAGGCATTGAACTGGAATGAGAGGAAGTACCTGATCCTTGAGGAGATCCTCACATACCAGCCCGACATCCTGTGCCTGCAGGAGGTAGACCACTACTTTGACACCTTCCAGCCCGTGCTGTCACGCCTGGGCTACCAGAGCAGCTTCTGCCCCAAGCCCTGGTCCCCGTGCCTGGACGTGGCCAACAACAATGGCCCTGACGGATGTGCCCTGTTCTTCCGCCATGATCGCTTTCAGCTGCTGGGAACAATCCATCTGCACCTGGCTGCCATGAAACTGGAAACCAACCAGGTGGCTGTGGTCAGCACGTTGCGCTGCCGGGCCACGGGGAGGACCTTCTGCGTGGCAGTGACGCACCTGAAGGCGAGGAGCGGCTGGGAGAGGCTGCGAAGTGCCCAGGGCCACGACCTGCTCCGCAAACTGCAGAACATCACCCAGGAGGCAGCCTTGGTGGCAGCTGAGAGCAAGGGTGACGGGGTGCCGCTGTTGGTATGCGGGGACTTCAACGCTGAGCCGTCGGAGGAGGTGTACCGGCGCTTCGCCAACTCTAGCCTGGGCCTGGACAGTGCCTACAAGCAGCTGAGCTCAGACGGACAGACAGAGCCCCCTTACACCACCTGGAAGATTCGACCCAGTGGCGAGAGCTGCCACACACTTGACTACATCTGGTACTCACGCCAGCACCTGAGCGTCAACGCAGTGCTGAACTTCCCCACCGCCGAGCAAATCGGCCCCAACCGGCTGCCTTCCTACAACTATCCGTCCGACCACCTCTCGCTGGTGTGTGACTTCAGCTTCTGCCAGGCATCTAAGTGAACATGGCAAAGCAGGAGAGGTGGCACAGATATGACTGGGCATGACTAGCCGTGAATGGTCAGGAGCCCATGGTCAGTAGTCAAAGTATGACACCTATAGTTCAGCTGGAATGACCAGTGGCTAATAATGAGTATTCCTAAAGTTAGGAGAACCTCCCACTGCTATGACAAAAATCCTCGAACAGGCTAACAAACCAGCTCATCCTGTACAACAGGTTTTTTCACTGTAGATTACCATTTCCAGTCCATAGTTTTTTTGTTTGTTTGTTTTAAGAAGTAAAAGATGGATTGGCATTTGGTGATTTAACGAAAGGTGTATTTAGGTAAAAGGTGAATATACTCAACAATACTCCAAGGTCATATTCACTGTCAGTTACCAATGAGATCTAGTTTAGCATTTTGGGGTGACCAAGCTGGTCTACTTACCTCAATAATGCTGCTAGATCATTCAACACTAGTGGCTTGTACTACCTGTAGAAGACACATGGTCGGTCTATAAACTGATATTGAATTTGTCTCTGATATTGAGCTCTGTAGTGAATAAAACAAAGCTTAGAATACAAATATATTTTACGGGTCTGTCAGGATGAAAGTTTCCTGAATAGAATCTGCAAACATGGCGAGGACGGGCATTATACGTCAGACAAGTGCACTCAACGCATTGCAATAGACAGCCTAGTTAATCATCCTTTTTTGACTGTCATTTACAAACCAGCAACTTGCTAGAGGTGTCCAAATGCAAGTTACTTACCAATGTCAGTGTCTCAGTTCATTTAAGGTGCAACTCTCAATTCTGGAAAATTTAAGGCAGAGCTTTTTTCTATACAGTAGGCTAACTGGCTAATTATTTACTTCAGGCTGCTCTTTGGAACCCCAGCGTCCACTATGGGACCAAGTGGTTTGTGTGAGTCAATTCCAGAGGCCGCAGAGGTCCATTTTTGTCTGGTTGCATGTTTTTGAGTTGCCTGGGTAAGCAGTGAAATCACAGTTCCAAAGGGGATAGGGCCGGACATGTGTTAAAGATGGTTTAGTCCCAGTGACCTTCAGACGGGAGGAGTATGAGAATGCTGATGCAACTGTGTACACTGTAAATAAAACTTTTCTTTCTCTGCAAATGGCATGTGATATTCATTATCTTCAAAATTTAGTTTACATTCAACACATTTGGCTATTAAATGTGTAAACAGTGATCGCACTCATAACTATGAGTGGATACAGTTTGGTGCACCATCATCAATAAATGTGGGTGACCGTCATAAAATACGAATGGCTGAACATGAGTAGTCTCACTGCAATGTCTAAATATATATATAATCTTGCAATAGTAGAAAATAGTCCCTTATCTAAATGACTTTTCTCATTCTGTGTGTGCAAGAGAGAGAGAAGTGCTAATACAAAAAGCACCACAATAGATTCTTTTGCAACTCTTGTAACTGAGGTACCTGTCCTGCCTTGATTGGACCAGATTAGAGAAACTATGATAGCCTGCCACCTTGTGGTGAGACTTCAAATTGAACTCTAATCAATGGCTGCTTTTAGAGTATGATAGGGGTGTGAATCTGGATGTTAGAAACATTTCAAAAACCAAACCACCAAACAAGTTCTTAGAATAGTTTCTTTTTTATAATTAAGTAAAATCTACTTGAATACACTTTGAAACAAGAGTACAGCAAAATAGAATATACTTCAAATGTTGAATATACAAACTAGTTCATTCTGAATGCGAACAACTTCCTCTCCCCTTACCTGGAAACTTAAGGGGAAAAAGTTGAATGCAAAAACAAAACAAAACAAAACAAAAAAAAGCAGAATCTGTTGCCATTGTGGCCCATGACACCAAGTGTGACCTCTCGGACAAGTTTAGGGGGCAGTAAAGACTTGAGACAACCTGGTTGCCAACGACCTCCAGTTAGCCAGTGGTAGCCACGTCATCCAAAACCACCTTTTACTGCCCACTCCACGTCTTGAACTTAAAAATATTGTCATGTACTAATACTGTGCTTGGTACAAGGTATCAAACAAAAAAAGAACACAAAAAAGCCAGATAAGCTTATTTTTGTTTTTTGTTTTTTTTTTTAAAAATCAATCTAAGGCTGCTTCACTTTTAGATTACTGTAAACTGTAAGCAAGTATATACAAAATCCCTTTCAGCTTCCTTGGTGGAGCCAGCCTGGAACAGATACAGTCTGCACTGTCCCTGTGTAGGTCACTTGGCATCAAGAGCACTGATGCTTTGTGTGCACAGTGATGGTTGAAACAGTTTTGCTGGTTTTTGCATCATACATGCAACACAGAAGGGAAAAAAACACACAAAAAACTATACAAAGTGTTGCAAATTCCTCTCTCAGTCTAAGCCCCTCCCTTTTAAGTTCACATTTGGTTTGATTATTAATGTTAGTGTTTTGTTGGTTCTCTCATATCGTTTTCAGGCCATTAGTGTCATCGGATTTAAAAAAATAAAAAAAAAAAAAAGTCTAGTGTTTTGCATTGGTCCCTTTTTTGTAAATTGCTGAGATTTCAACCAAGTTCCTATTCCTCATGGAGTTTGTGTGTTCACAAAAATGGGATTTAAAAAAATGTGGTTCTAGCATCAGTTCTCTGACCACAGATCATTAGTCTTGTGGATGTTTCACAAGAATTTGGCTGGCAAATGACTTTTTTTTATTATTAAGTCACTTATTTCACAGAAATTAAGCTTTTTTTCCCTCTTTAGTCTCTCAAACTGTACAAGGCGAATGCAGAAGTCCAGTCTGAATACGTGTGTGTGTGTGTGTGTGTGTGTGTGTGTGTGCACGCGCGCACACAATTGTGTGCCAGGATATGTTCTTCTTTACGAGTCCATTTGCCATATTCACACACACCCTGCAGAGCGTCTCCATCCCTCAGCACTGTGCCTCCTGGTTCTCTGAGGCCTGTTCCTGGACAACTTCTTGCAGGTCTGTGCTCTTTTCCTGCAAGACCACCAGTGCTGTAACTGTTGGCTCTGTCATCATCGCTTTCGTTGTGGGACTGGTCACCGGGGAAATGCTTACAGACTGCACCTGATCAGTGGGTGTGACAATGGCAGGTTTGACCTCTGGTGCGATGGCAGTTGTGGCCACCACGGTGCCCACCACCCTGGCTGCTGCTGCTGCCGCCGCCACAGTCTGGGGCAATTTGAAGCTGCTGCTGGCGGCACTGCTGGTGATGGTGGTCTTTGTCGGGGCGAGGCTCAGAGGGAGTCTCGACTGCTGCATGGGGATGCTGGCCTGCTGCGCAGGCACCGCCAGCCGCACTACCTGGGTGCCAGGCGCCACAGACATCGGGGCAATGGCCCGGACAGCCAGGGGAGCGCCAACAAGGTTGATGCCCGCCGGTGTACCACCCACGAGACCTGTGCCCACCCCGGGTTTGGCAGGTGTGGCCTGCAGCTGGCACTGGGCCAGTTGGGCAGCAGGGATGGTGATGATCTTGGCGAGCTGCACAGTGATCTTGTCACCATTCTCTGCGGTGGCAGGCATCATGGTGGGCACGGTTTGGATGAGAACTTTTGGCGCATTGGTACCCGTCACGGTGGCAATGGAGGTGGGGGCAGTGGTGAGTAGAGAGGGGTTGTGGGATGGCACCGCTACCGTGGAGATCTTCTGACCAAGGGCCGTGGTCATGACAACAGGCACCTGCATCGCCACACGTACTGTCCTGAGAAATGAGTGGAGAAACCCAAATTACTAAAAGCCATCATCATCAACTAAACTGTAAATTCATTAAAGTATTAGAGGTAGAAGTAATATCAAATATTAAAAGTTTTATCACATCTCTTCCTCTCTCTCACACGCCCACACACACACACACACACACCTGGGCCCCGAGGCATTGGGAATGATTGTCGCTGCATGAGACGAGAGCTGCGTATGGGAGGCGTCTGGTGCTGTAGAGACGGTAACTATGTGCTGGATGGGCGTGGCGGTAAGCGTGGCAGTGGCTGCTTTGCCCTTGGCTGGGCCTGAGGCCGTGTGGATCATTTGACGACCCCCAGTGCTCCTGAGAATCCCAGATGCCTTAGAGAGGTCAGAGGTCAACAGGGTGTCACCACCAGCCAGGGTCACGCGCTCATACGATTTCTCCAGGCCTGCAGCTGCGGCTGCCGATTCGTCACCTCCGCCTGGGTCTGACTGGTCATCGTCAATGACAACAATGTTTTTGGGCATTTCCTTGAACTGGTAGACCAGACGCTGGCCCTCCACCTTGGACAGAATCCCCCGCTGATAGTAATACCTGCCCGGGAAGAGGAGAGGCCACTGAGCTCAAATGGACATATGAGTTTTCCAACACATTCCAAAATCATAAACACACACCACACACACACACACACACACACACACACACCATGTTTACCTCAACGCTCTTCCCATGGTCTCATAGTTCATGTCAGGCTTGTTCTTGTGTTTACCCCAAAGTTTAGACACAGCCTTGGAGTCGACCAGCTTGAAGATGCCCTTCTCCCGCTGTGTCCACTTGATGTATCTGGGGCAAGTGTTCTTGTCCTGGAGAAGGTCTAGCAGAAACTCCCACAGGTATGTTGTGCTGCCTGAAGAAGGGGGCGGGGGGGGGGGAGATAAAAAAAAATACATATATATATATATATATATAAAAAAATATTTTAAAAAAAATTTATATATATATATATATATATGTAAAGCATGACAATAGCATTATTATCAGGACTGATGAGAGATGAGTAAGTGTAAAGAGAGGAGAAAGCTGAACCAACTGATAATGGAGCTGCTCTTTCATATTTTATATCACTGGTATGCATATGATGTATCACAATTTTAAAAAATAACAAGAACAAATGTCATTTTTTTCAGCTGGAAACATTGCTGACAACAAAAGTCGGTTAATATGAAGTTAATGCTAGCTAACACACTGACTAGAAACTGTGAGACGCGATATAGTTAAACTGTCAAGTCATATAGCCTACTGTGGAAGATGTGTGTATTTCTGGAATACAAACTTCTTACTACCCAGCTTTTTGCTTTACTTCCTCTTCCTAATGAGCGGTCATGGCGAGTGCAGTTTGTGCACACTTACCCTTTCCCTCCCTGGGCTTCTTCTTTATACCGAGGTCTGGAGAGCCATTTGACACAGATGTGCTATGAATCTTTGGCTTCCGACCAGCTGCAAAACAGTGAAAATGTATTCACACAATTTCAGTAGGTCTATTCAGACGTGCAAATGTATTTACACAACTTGAACTGAAGGGCTTCTCAATGATGGAACAAGCCAAATAATGCAGTAGTATTGGTATAAAACAGACATTGTACTATATTCTTTGTGGAGAGGAAGGATATCTGCATTAAGGATAAAAATTATTCGCAAAAGAATTGAATTGAATTTTATTTGCCATATAATGGATGTTACGGCTCCAAACAATAAAAGCAGATTACTGCTTTGATGACAGTTATGAGAGGATTTTTAAAGGGGGATATTAGGTTGTTCAATACAAGTGTGGACTCAGTGTGATGCACGTCTTAAGAACCAAGCAATTTTTTATTTTCTATCACAGTTGTAGTATGATACAGTTGAGTTCATTTCTCCCAGTTGCCACTGACTGGGGTAAAATCTTTGTGTATGTGTACACTAAAACATGGGGCTGACCTAATAGGCCATGAACAACCACATTAGGATTACAACAGAACAAAAACAGCCAACTAATAAACATAAACGTTAACATTGTATCAGCCAAGTCACATGCCACACACACATACAGTACTTCAGGCGGTGTTTGTGTGTGTGTGTGTGAGAGAGTTTATGTGCAGTAAGTTTGTGCATGCTCACCCTTCTTCCTCCTGACTGGCTCCGTCTCCAGCTCGGTCTCCTCCATCATGACACCCATGTCCATGGGCTCAGACTCCTCTGTGCTCACCTCCACCACCATCTCCGTTGGCATGTCTGGCCGCATGGCAGCATGCATCAGCTCTGGCGAGTTGGCACAGGGGGGCACAAACACTTCTGTACGTGGGAACACGCAAAACACAAAATGCTTGTCGTTAAACACCCATGGGATCTTGTGATGAAAACTGCTGCATTATTATGTACATGAGTTCCAAGGTCAACAGTTTGCAAACAATTTTTAACTCCACAATGAGCTGTTTAAAGTTTTACATTAACTATGGGACCACATTGTGTCTGACAAGGTTGCACCAACAATTTCGGCAATGGCGCCACATAAAACTAAAAAAGAAGGGGCTTTCTCCCATCTCCCACTGTGTAACTGAAAAAGTTGGATCTATCCCAAAATACTTCACAAATGTCAGTGACATAAGAGAGTGAAATGCTGGCTACCACAGTGACCACGGCGACAGCCCAATGTCAAAGCTGGGTCTTTCCAGCACCATAAATACAATGTATTTAGGGTTAAGTATGGGACGAATTTCAACTGTGCCTACGGACAGTAACCAGTGAGATTCTGTCCAAGTTCACCCATATGCACAAGCAGTGCCACCAGGTATCACCCATAAGCCTAGTTCATGGTCATCTGACTCCATCAATACGCAGACAAGCAGTCGTGTTGATAGAGACGTTTACCTTTCACAGTTCTCCATCACCAACACACACTACTGGACACTAGGTAGAGTGGCACTAGTCTATCCACATACCGGTACAATGGTTAAAGCCGTTTGGTTCTGTCTAGCTATCATTTTGTGAATGTTGCTATTAAACACAGCACCTCCCAACAGCCAGAGGTATTTACATAATTTATTTAAGAGCAATTTACTGTCGGCCAACTGTTCTGTGAACATGTGAACTTCTCACATACCGGCATACAAAGTAATGCCTGCTGACAGAGAGCTGATTTCAAAACCTTCTTGAAATATAGGCACAGTAAAATCGGGAAATCCACTGTATCCAAAACATGTCTGAGATTATTTAAAGCTTTGTTGCTAACTATACCTACAATGGGTAGCAAGAAGCCAAAACAAATTTAGCCGGCCAAACACACACTCACTCTATCATCTTTAGCAACAACCTTAGGACTTGTTTTATCAAGTCCCAAAAGAAGAGTCTCAGAAGCCAATGAACATCAGTGCAGAAAAAATCCCTAGCCGATTTGTCTAACTATGTGGTGGCATCTTTAGCTGTGTCTGAGCAGGGTTGAGATGATACAAGATGTGTGTATGCTGTCTGAAGCCTCTACCTGGACTGCGGTCTCCTCGTAGACTGGAGGGAGAGTCCATGTGAAGCAGTGCTTCAGCCGCCTCAATCGTCTTGTCAACGCTGGAGCCATGGACCGATGCTTCCACTGTAGAAGAGGAAGACACCATGATTTTACCATGAAACAAAGCACTGACATGAGAAAAACCACATAGACAAACATGAACACCATTGATAGAAAAGTCAGAAATATTCAGTTGTAAATATTAATCATATTAAACACATCATCCAGCTACCTTCATATGATTCAAAAACCTAAAACTGTCAACAGTGCAGAATGCAGCATTTCAATACATTAATGCACTCATCTAGTGAGATTTCAGTAAAGTGCAAAAGCACATAATGTATAGGCTATAACACATTTAAGGTAGTGGCTGGGACTAGAGCTGGCTGATATGGCCTAAAAAAATCTTCAGATTTTTTCACGATAAATCCCATTTTGATTTGAATTTAATTCCCCCACTTAAAATAAAACTACACAGGGCTCTCAGCCTAGAGGGGGTAGTCATTTCTGTCATTTATACATATTGTTTGCCTAAAATGTGTCTGTGCATGTGATGAAGAAAAACAAAAGCACAATCCGTGTGCTCCACGGATTGAAAATAATGTATCCTTTCCAAAAAAACATCCAGAAAATAAATCCCTAATTTTGTGGAAAGCAATGAACAAATTGGCTGGCATTGCAGTGGAAAAACAGGTAACAGATGACTGGCCACCATACAAAAATTTTTATTTAAAACAAAAATAATAATTAGAAGACAGATAGATTATTGATGTAAGCTATGGTAATAAGGGTCTAATGACACATGGGTTTGGGAGACTTAATGTAATTTTTCATTCTTGCAGAATTAAAGGACCTACAACTTGGTCAGGTTGATGTACAGTAGATATTATGAAGATACATGTACCTCAGGGGTGACAACTTCAGCTTCAGTTCAGCTTTGACAGAAATGTGACATTTGTCCGCCACTGAGCTGCACTGAGCAAGACATGCAAGTCACACAAGGTCTCCTCTGTGGTGTAGTTGCCAATATTTCCACCTTTTGCCTAATGCATGCATCTCTGGAAATTCGGTCGATGAAAAGTTGGCATGATAAAGGTATGTGTGACGTGAAGAGGTGAAGTTGCGAAAACAGAAACAGTGCAGGTCTTTGTATGTTTTTATGACAATGGTAACTGATGCTGCACATGTCATATGCCTATTGATAGCACTGATGGGCTTATGCATGCACATTTTGGAGAGCGATAGATAGGTCTACACTGACGATTGCCAAGTTGATGCTCAGAACTTTTCCAGAATGAAAATGTCCACCCCAGTCTTAGCATTTGCCATGTTTTTCTTTTTTTTGTAATTTGACCAATTTAGCTGCAAGTGCTAAAATATTCACAACACAGAAGTCTAGAAACAATCTCCACCGGTTATGTAAGCCAACAAAATGCGAAAATTATTAAAAGAAGTTAGTCTGAGAAAAACATTATCCCCTCTTTCACACACTCAAGTTCAAGACAGCCTTCGAGAAAGCTGTCAAACACACAAGCACTTCTAAACCATCAGAGATTCTCTTGGTTTTACAATGTGCATGTTTATGAGTTCGACCATGTGCATGCTGCCTACTGTCCAACAAATCTGTCACTGTTCTTACGGGCATGTACACTGACACAGGACTGTGCTCATGTTCACTCTAAACAGAGTTCTGCTGGTCAATGATTTCAGACCTCCATTGCTCAAGTAGAGGCCACAGCAGAAACCTGTTGTCCACTCAGGGTGCCTTGCCTTCATCAAGTCTGAGAATCCCACTGCTGTGCCACCTGCTTCCATCAATCCCTACACTAATGGTTCATATTACCCCCCTGCCTTGTCCATATTTGGCTATCTGCAGCATTTGCTGGCTATCTTTAGACACGCTGTTCATTCACACACCTACACACTGAAATGCACTACCAGGACACTGTGACCCTGATCAAAGCAACAAACAGATGCACCAGTTCAAACCTATCTAGTTAAATTGTCCTTGAAAAAAAATACATCCTTATTATCTAAGGGGCACATAAAACTCAAGATCCTCAGGCCCATTCTTTAGTAAATACTAATAAACATCCAAGACACAACAGCAATGCTAAAAAGAGATTCTGAGGGAAAAAACGTGGGATTAAGACTGAGCCATAATTAAATATTTTGCTTTCATATAAATGTTTCATTACTGAGGATATCGTCTCCTAAATTTAAAGCATAATGAATAAACATTAAATTCTGCTCAGATATTCAATCAAAGTTGTTTCATATTCCACAACACAAACCTATACACAATATTACGGAGACAATGGTATTTGCACAAAAAGTAGTGCTACCCCCTCAACTTCCGTGTTTACACTCAGACGTCTTTCCCTCCAGTTCTTCCCGAAGACCATCTTGCAGGCTTCCGTCACTCAATCCCCGCCCCGAACAGGAGTGGACAATTCGGCAAAAGTTGCCTCCCACCAAGTGTTCTCGCATTGGATGAAACGGAGATTTCGAACAGACGGCGAATTCAATTGGACAAATGGGGCCTTCGCTCAAACCAAAACCCGCCTGGTTGAATAACAATGCTTCCGCCATCAAGACTACAAATAAGAATGCTTTCACGTAAAACCAAATCAAAATAGTTTCCGACTCGATGTGCATCTACTAATAAATACAGTACATGGAAAATGAAGACATATCGGTCATTTCAGTGCACTTTGAATCAGCAAGTGTGTGGGCTGTGAAGTGTGGCTCGCTAGCTTAGTGCCTATGGATTCAGGGCTGACTGACCACGTTTAGATAACGGGACATGTCCAGTCTTCAGCTAAACAGAACATTTGATTTTAGAAAACAAAAAGCACATCAACTACACGATACTAAATCAAGTAAAAACACAAATTCCATCGAAATGAGAAGGATGTCATCCCCTATGTTACAGATTGCTTTTCGGCGTTTTACGTTAGTTATTTCAAAAAGAAGAAAATTAACGTAACAACTTAAGAACTTTGAAGTGAGACAAAAAACAACAGTCGTAATGTAAACACCTAATTTTTCACTTTTTCTAACGAAATCAGAGTGCCAAACGAACGATAGAAATAAGCTAAAAATAAAACTGTGCCCTTCCGAGTCAGACAGCGTGGCAAAGACGTAGGAGAGACAACATCTCGTACACTTCCTGGTTTTCCAAAGCGGCGCATTACCTCTGAACGTAAGCCATTATGAAAACATCAACGCATGCAACGATGCTAAAAGTCTATGCAAGCACAACCATGTGCACACCTCCTTGGTGTATTGCAACATACCAATTAACACCCAATTTTTAACTCTTTAAGATGCAACGCCATGCAGGGTGCCTACCAAGGTGATCACTTCCTGATTGCCCTCCATTACTTTGCCCAACAACTCACACGATCCTAGCAGCAGCAGACTCACGTCACAGTTATATGCAGTGACAAAAAGACGCGGTTAAATTATTCTATGTACATTACCTGCCCGAATGAGCAGATCAAGCTGGTTAGCGTTTCCCTCATGCAGTGAAGTCGCCATGTTCGTCCAGCGGTGCAGATTCACATTGACTTTCACAGAATTGCTCAGACCCACAATTTTGAGATCCCTCCGCTGCGACAGGAAATCTCCTCAATTTCAGCCAAACACACAACACGCCTTCAGGCTGCGCGAGATCCTTCCGCGCCAGATACAGGAAATCCTCCGCACTCACACGATTGCGTCAGACAGACGTCAGAGGGAAAGGATTGGAGGAGGGGAGATGTGAGTTCAAGATTCAAGAAATTTATCAATTAATAAGCCACTTCTTAACAATTCTTCGCTTAAGTTTTGTAAAGACATGTCTGTCTTTAAAGATGTGTTAGCTATTCTGTAGTCATATCCAAATTGAATAAGATAATAGATAAGATATTCTTTTAATATACTCTCCATTGTAGATCACCGTCTCATTTGAACAACAAAACAATGCTTTTGGTCCTCTTTTAGCATAACTAAGTAGTGTCTAGTTCCAGATGAATTCCATTCACTGAAATTACTTCCAATAGTCTACCATGAATCACTTTTTGTACTATTTTAAAATATTATTTTGTGCCAGTGGGAATTAAATGGTGTTGTCCATACAAATTATTTTAAAATAAATAACTGTAAATGTAAAAATCTCTTATCTATCTTATCTCAGTACAGCAACTGGGGAAGCCATTTAGATCTGTGAAATATTTTCATATTCTGATGTGTGAAAATGTTCACTCAAGAATATGGGGAGATACAGCTAAGATCAGAACTTTTGGTCATGACATTTAGTGAATTATGCATAATGCCTGAGAAACAAAGGCATTCACAAACACACTGTACATATATTCAGGTGTAATATTCTTCAGAGGAATAAGGAGGTGTGATTGATCATTCCCAAAATAAAAATTCCAAGCAGCTTGCTTTTTTAAAGTACCCCCCCCCCCCATTTTAAATTCTGAATTAATCAAAGAATTAATTAATTCATATAATATAATAAGATCTCGAAGCTATTGGAATTTCAACAGTTCAAATGCTCATAATGTTCCAGATCTTTTTTTCAGACTTTCCTGTCAGGAGATTCAGTCACAGGTCTAGAGTAAAAAGTCAACATTTGATGATCGCAATGTTTAATTGACATGTGAGAAAAATATATTTATTAATCACGTGGCTAAGAATGACAGCAAAGAACATGACAGATGGTGTCACCAACTACAATCTGTCAATGACTACACTGAGTGTGATGCTTTAGCTGGCCTGCATGACAAAGACGAATGAGTAAGCACAGGCACTGATCTACAGACATGCCAGAGATAGACACAGTCAGACAGGTCATCCTTGACCATATTTAACAAGTGTGGCGAACACCAGGAGATCTGCATGTTCTTGGTTCCAACTGAATGGTACAGAGTAGAACTATCGAGTAACATAAAATCAATAGGTACATTTTCTTCAGAAATAACTGTGACCGCAAGGTGCAAAGTGCAAAATATTGTATGATTAAGCTTGGTAGCTCTATCAGTGTCTTTCACCATCAGCTACCTGTAACTGTTACAGGTTCAGGCAGAGTAACGAGCCAAAAAACGGCAGTGTTGGTTACCTGTACCAAACTCTAGGTACCAAGGTCTGCACTGATATTGGCTCAACCCTGAAAAGTACACAGCCCTTGCCTAAAAGCTTGGCTACTTCAGTCAGGGTATCCAGTGGCTCTGCTATGCTCTGAAGGCCATTTTTGTGCATTTAGAGGTTATTACTAGCCAACACAAAGTTGTTCTTTGCCAATTTTACATGTATGCTGATGAGAAGAGTCTCTTTCATGGTGACAATGTTCCCATCTATATGCCATCAAGAGTCACTCAATGCTTTGATGAGCATGAAGATGAATATGTTCTGAATTATATACTAAAGTCTTTGTAGCCACTGGCCCAATAGACCCCTGTGGTGGTCAGGATTAACAAGTTGGTGGAGCTCTACACCTGATTAAAAACACTTCAGGCATGTGAGATAAGCAGTAACCTAACCCTCAAATACTTGATAAAAAGACTTTTGAACTCAAGCCAGAGGCATTATGAGGCTGTACTGGCAGCAAGTGTTGCACACCTCCTTACAAACATTGACATTGGGCCTGCTCAATTATGGCAAAAATCACAAATAATCTTTACTACTAATCTAAAAAGAAAAACATGACACATGAATAACATGAATGTTCTGATGTGCACAGTAAACACAGGGGAGTAGTAAGTCCAAGTCCAGGAGACAGAGCAGATGGCCAAGGTGAATCATAGCCATACATTAAATAGATACACCTTTTTTATTTCTTGATTGCATTCAGTTCAATTCAATTGACTGTTTTGTTTTTCCTAGTGGAAAAGGCCAAACCGTGGTAGATTTGAGGCAAGGGCGAGTGTACAGAACTTGTGCGAACTAGTGTGGAGGGGGGTGTGTGAAAAAAAAAAATCATGTGGTCTGTCACCCCTGTCAAACTACACTCTTTCACGTTGGGTGCTTAGTAAATCGAGAAATGCCACTTTGCTGAAGCCTGTGCAAACCAGGGGCATGAGTGACATTCTTTCTTCACAAAAAAAAAAAAATCTGGAACTTAACTTAGGTTTTCCATTGTGATTAATCAGATACATTTTTTTAATCGATTGACAGCACTAGTTTTTTCACTTAATCACTCATCTGTGGTCTACACCTACACCTAAATGCTGTATAGGTTGAAATGGACTAGGCTACAGGCTAGTAGGTTACTATCCACCAGAGGGCACAAGGGACAGAAGAATCAAGGCACAGGAAGGTCAACTTCAGAGGCATATTCAAGGCCTTAAGATGATCATGACCCCATGGAAGCCATAGATTGGTGCATCTTGAAAGGCTGAATTCCATGTCAACAATTAATGCAGGAGTACTCAATATAGGTCTAAGGGGTTTGCATACCAAAGCCTCTTTAGTTTGAGTGTCCGGACAACCAATTGTTATAATAGAGGCCAAAACAGAAGTACATAGTTTTTGCTGGAATGTTTTCAGCTCAGACCATTTTACATAATAGGTGCAGAACAAGCAAAATCCACACTTGACTTTCATACAATTTGGAAACTACATGCAACTGCCATTGGTAATATAATGCATAATCATGTAATTGGAAATATATGTAATATAACACAAGTTTAGTTTGAATTATTGCATTTTGATGAAGAAAATTAAAATAGATTAAACTGCATTCCAGAGGTATGGTGAAAAACATAATTGTCCCACATTCAACTGCTGAGCGCAAACTTTAGTTTCACTTTCTCTAATGTGTTCACTTGATTGTCAGTGGTTGAGATGGATACCATTTCAGGACAAAGGCTACTTCCTTCATGGCGTATGAACTTGCTCTTTCAGCAGGAATGCTGCTTATACTGATGACTATGTACACAAGTTACAAATTGATTTGATGAAGACAAGGGCTCTATAAGGAAAATGTGGGTGGAACACAATGTATCTTACAACTGCAGTCCAGTTCAAAACTACAAAATGACAAACATGTTAACGGATGATGGACTATCCTCAAGCAGCTAATTTATCCAACAAATTTGAGCACAGGAATCATCTTACGACAATGCTCATGCTTGAATATAATACATTCTAAGACCTTGCCCTTAGAAAGTCACAAAGGTGCAGATACACTTTTTTGTGTTTTTTTTTTTTTTGTGATGTATAACCAGAGCTAGAGCCTCGCTTTTTTAAAGGATGTGACATTCCAAGGTCCATTCCATATATAACATCATAATAGATATTACATAGCAGCAGCAGAAAAGGCAAACGCAATGCTCAGATAATAATAACATTATTTCAAACTAAATTCTCTCTCATTGTGAAGTGGTATTAAAAACTCATATCTGATACAGGAAGAAAACTCACGCCCCCATAAAGAATGTTAGCCTACCACTGCTTTGACTCGTCAGGTTGCCTGAAGTGTCCATAGGATACATGAAATTGACCCTGATGACCTTCATGTTATGCCTTGAAAGTTGAACTAGGTTTCAATGCTCCCATCTTGCTAGTAAACAATTAAATTTGCTGTTTGCCACTGGTCGATAACCCTTACCTAACCTAACCCTTATTGGATACATTATGGAAGCATTATGCCAAGTCAATTTAAAATACATTTAGAAGACTGGTCTGTTTTCTTTTTTAATGTTCCTTGTGCTGGCACATCTGATGTAGCCCCTTCCCCTGGATATAGTGGAAGCTAATTGTAACAGCAGATGAGACACCGACTTTCCACTTCCCTCAACATATCTGGTGTAGTCCTAGGATAAGGAAAACTAGTAAATTAGGCCACAGGGGAGAAAAACCCTTACCAGACTCCACCATCTCCGTCTCCACCTCCTGCTCCTGGGCGACGCCCTGCATCAAGTAGGTCTGGTCATCGTAGACAAGCACCTGGGCGGCGAAGCACTGCTCCAGGCGTCCAGCGCTGGGCACGGGCTCCACGATCACGGCCGGGTACTCAGCCTCCGTCTCTACCTCCCCCTCCACTTCTCCATCTCCCTCCGTCTCCAGCTCTGCCTCAGCCTCACACAGGGCCTCCTGGAACACCACACATAATGGGCAGAGAGTGAGTAATTAAAGGCACATTTGCCAGTCTTTAAAACCCTACATTTCATTTTGCAGCTTAAAGGGTGTGTTGCAGGTTAACAACTACTTTTGATTAATGTGTAGAGAAATGGACCAAGAACTGAATCTTCCATGAAATATGCATTTGAAATACACAAATTTAACATTTACAGACAGTTTTTCATAACTGACCTTATGAACATTCTAAAATATAATTTGGTTAAGAATACATCACATTGGGTAAACATGTATGATTCACCATAGAAAGTATTGGATTATAACACCATTGAGACTAGTGGATAAAAAAAAGAAAACATTTATAATTATGAACATTTATGGAATCTGAAACAAAGATTTGGAGAAATAACTCTCATCAGCAAATTAATAGTTGAAGCAGTGAAGTGGTGAGTAGTCTACGCTAACACATTTAATAGGTTATAGGCTGTTATAAGTAGCCTGCCATCACATCAGAATATATATAATTAGAATGAGAACTTAACTGACTTATGTTTGTGTTGTCATAACAGGCATTATCTTCCCAAAGCCAACACTGCGTAACTCTGGCTCCATTAACGTGCATTGACTGCAGATCACACTAGACTGTCAGTGAGAGTGTAGTTTTGCCATAACACTTTAAATTACATGTTTTGTCCAAGTTTTATCTGGCATCTAGCTACAGACATCAAACATTTTCCTTATCAGTGTCATGCCTTGAACTAATGGGATATGTGACACACTGACATAGTGTATTTCTGCCGATTAACTTATGAGTAAGTTGTGTTGTTCTTCTGGACCTGTAACCAGTCTACTTTGTGCAAAATATGCTTATGACTTTTCTTCCTCATGTGATGGAAACCTATTTTGACCCCGTTGATATAGTCTACTACTGTGTCCACTTTATAACAAGTCATCAGTAATCATTTTATAGCAGTCCACTGTATTATTTAAGTTGCAAACACAAAGTAGTAGTACTAAAGGTTTCTGCATTTACAAATGACTGGACTGTAACTGTGGATGAAACAGTTATGTCTGATGCTCCATGCGCCAGCAATGGTATAGCTACTGACAGACAGAGATGTTCCTCTATTTTGACGTATGCCACCCATAGAATGTTCAATAGAATGTTGATGAGTACTTACTAAAATGAGCACTTTAAATTATTTTTTTTTGCTATTCTGTGTCATAAATCAGATATAAAATTATTCATTAATGTTTCTACATGCATCATTAAACAATGTTATGTTTAAATTCACTGACAAATTTATCTTGCAACACACCCTTTAATCTTGTGACCTTCTGAAAACATTGAAAAACCAAATTAATTAAACCAAATGTGCCAACCATGATAAATGTTACATCTGATAAAACTCAACTTGAGAAATTGTGTCGTGAAGAAATGTGTAAGACTAGCCTGTTTAAGACCAGTTTCACTGCTAACAAATTTCAAATTTACATCATATCCTATTTCCCAGTCACCAGAAACCCAGACATCAATCACAATTGCTTACAGTATGACTAACAAAGGCACCTGTGTTACTACCTCTGGTTTAACTATGGATGTGCACTGCTGTCAACACTGAAGATGTATTTACTGCACTTCCAAAGACTTTTCGGTAAGAGTTTAATGTTTCAATTTAACTTTAACTTTTGGTGTATCATCCTTTCGGGAAGACACTCGACCAAGGTTCAGAAAACCCTTACTCACCTGCTGCAAGTCGTCCACCACTGTAACATACTCCACCACCGAACCTCCGCTGTCCACCAGCACCACTGACGTCATGGCTCATCCCCCGCTGTGCACACGTGACCTCGCAGTGTTGGCCACTCCTTACTCTGGCTTGTCCGCACAGCACCCTCCAGCCCTGCTAGAGAAGCAGCACCATCACAATTAGAGAAGATCACAAACACCTGATTATGTTCAAAATTATATATTTCTTTTTTACTTCTGCAGAAATATGCAAGATCTAGTCCTATTAGCAAAAATATGGAGACACAATATCATAACATAGGGGTTATGATTCAATAGACTATGACTAAACATACATTTCTAAGTTATAAATACTATATTTTTTATTAATAAATAGTTTGTTTTTAAGTACAACTAGGCGTGAACTAGTCTGGCATTTTTCCCCAGGGACAAAAGGTGTAATTTTGGTGTAAAGAGAGCATTTGCCACTGTAGGCCTAGCCTTCCCCTTTGTCTCCCATCCAAGGCTACAGCCTGGAGACATTCTTCGACAGGCCAAACAGGAACTTAGAACCAAATCAGAAAGAACTTTAATTACTCCAGCCCCCTCCTTCCTCTCGCCTTATAAGAGGCACAAGATTTCCGTGGAAACGCACCACCAAGGAGTTTGGTTTCCAATACTAGGCCCCATAGTCATAGTGTCTGATAGAGAGGAGCCTATTGCAACTTGGCCATATTCTCCAAAAACAGCACCAACAACTAACCATCCGCTCCTCTCTGATGCAGACAAACCATATTACCAAGCAGAAAGATGAAAAATAATACTGGCAACAACCAGTTCATATTTATGAAGATGAATTACACAGCAACCCATTGTAGGCTGCTGGATGCAACAGCTCTGAATATCTCTCATTCGAAATGGGAGACACTCCTGAATAATTCACTTCCAGTACTTTAGGCTGCTTTGAACAATCGGCTCAACTTCATTAGAGCCCTAAGCTAAAACATGAGAACCTTTCACGCTCAAATAAGGAATATCACTCTTACTCAAACCCTGCTAACCAATGTCCTTCAAGAAGTCCTTCAAATTATACAAATTACCCTTCAAACTTGATTTCCCTGCCAATCTGTCTTATGCTGACCTACAATATCCAACATGCACCACAAAAAGGCAACACTAGGAGAAGTCACAAGTTTGGAGCTTGAGCAAAGAGAGGAGTGGCACATCCATGTGACTCAGCATGAATAGCATTTGCCAGCAATACCAACAAATGTCTGTTTCCTTCCAAATGTCTTTCTCTCTTTCACACACACACAATCCCAAATACACAGAAACATGCAAACAAACATAACCACATGCTATTGAACCACCAGTCACAGGGAACACTTCTCTGTGTCCACTGGGAAAACTTTGGGTACTTTTCTATGTTTTTGAGGCTATGGTACCACAAAGTGTCCGGCTCTCTTTTTTGTATAAATATTTCACAGACCAACACAATTTTTTTTTCCAATATTAAACTAAAACACTGTTATAACAGCCATAAGACAATCAGACACCTCCAGACTTACCATGACAAATACAAGATGATGGCAGGAGACAACAGAAGCCAGTACAACGGCTGACCAAAGCAAGGTCCCAAAGAGGCACTGTTTCTCCATGATGTCACTGATTCCACTGAATAAAATTTTGATTAATCCGTTCTGTTACAGGATTTCCTAAGCAGAAATTCCCATTAAACTTATGGTTTAGGTTCAGGTTGCCCAAGTTAATAATAGTAATATGAGAGCATAACACACAGAAATAGTGAGAGAAATAAGAAAGAAGAGAGAGAGAGAGGGAGAGGGGGGAGAGAGAGAGAGAGAGAGGGAGAGAAAGAAAGAGAGAACCTGCCTCTCACCCACTCCATTCCATTCCATTCTCTCATGTATTTCCTCCCTGTCTTGCCTTAATTTCCTCTCTCCCACTCTTTCTCCTTGCTTCTCTCTTTCTCTTCACCCTCTTGCTCTGTCCATCCTGTAAAACTATTTCTGCTCCCTCTTCGCCTCACTCCCTCTGGCTCGGTTTCACCCGGTCCTGGACAAGCATATGGGTGAGGTGGCTTTTCTGACGGCGACTCAGCATTTTGGTCACATGGTCAGGGAGGAGGCCATGCGTCACATGCTTCTGCAACAACAGAGCTTTTGTGTCCGTAATGGGCTTTTTTAGTAATCCAAGGATAGACCATCTCTCACAAATGCATACAGCCATAACCTTGGCATGTGTACACACGGCATGAGATGAATGTTAACCTTGGAAAGAACATAGTAAAACACTGACAAGACAGTGGGTCTAACTGACAAGACAGTGGGTCATTGACACATTCAATGAGGCCATTCACATACACATGCATATTGACTGAATACCTTCTTCTTTTGAAATCCAAGGAAGTAAGAAAAAAATCTAGTATACTAGTACAAGCAATGTATAGGATATATAGCCTGCACCATCCATTTCTCACTCAAATACCCCGAAACTTAGACACAACATTATACATTAACCCAAACGTTACCAGTAAGGTTGACATTTTTTTTAAACAAGTACCTCATGATGGCTAATGTAGCCCTGGAAACTATGTTATTGAACACCTTCAGTTAAATTTTCCCATGAAAGCATAGCACTAAAGAAGAAAGAGGTGTGCATCACCAGCAGAGAAGAAAAGGTGAGAGAATGACAAGAGAATGGGACATCCAGTTCTCCACACTTCCACTACCATGAATATCTTGTCGACCCTCTGTGTCCTTACCAGCAGAGAAACTAAAAGAAGCTGAAAGGTTTGACAGTAGGCACTTCGTAGGTCTACAGAATGCATCTTAACTCTGCACATGGGTCCCTTTGTATCTTCTAAATAAATACAAATATGAGGTGTACTAAAACAACACAAAGAAAATCCTTGAGTTCTAGAAACCAAGTTTTTTTCATGCACTGAATTTTCACAATCAGGTCCATATTTTGTTTAAACAAAATATTATACAATATTATTGTCAAGAGTTTACATACTAATAAGATACAGGAGCATTCCTGTTTATGCTACTCAATATTCTGAATGAAGCAGCACCGTACAACACCTCACAATGAAAACATGTAAAGAAGAGGCACGCAGAACTATGAGACTGGTCTTCATGCCTATGAGAAGTCCCCAAATAGATGATGAAAAACTGCAGCCAGTGAGATAGATTTCACAACTGCAAAGTGTGCAGAGAAAATTTTAAGCACATCATAGTTCATCTGCAAAATCACAGAAAGGGGTTTTGAGACTTGCCAAAGACGGTTTGTGTCCCTGTATCACTTCCATTGGATGTGATACAGGGTTCCGCGCTGGTGGAATGACCTCCCAAGTGCTACCAGGTCAACTGACACCCTCTCGACCTTCAAGAAACTCGTGAAGACCCAGCTCTTCCAAGAATATCTCCTGGCGTAAACTTTGAGAATGCACTTAACAATTTAGCTTCTCTGCACTATTGCACTTTCAACTTAAAATGGTGCAGTTTCTATGTTAGCAATATGCACCCCTTGTTTGTTTCTTTCATTGTGTCGTAGCTTGAATGTTATCCTCTTTTGTAAGTCGCTTTGGATAAAAGCGTCTGCTAAATGCCTAAATGTAAATGTAAATGTAAATGCAAATTACCAGTTAAAATGCAAGCATGAAACAACATTCTATTAAGGAGCCTTTGTCCCAGACAGAGAAGATTCAAAAATTTTCATGTTGTTTTGGAAGGCTACTCGAACATTCCACAGCAAAACTCTCTAAAGAGTTTGGTTAAATTATAACTAATATTATAACATCTGGCCTGATTAGAACTGACTGTCTAAGAGCAATGATATCCACCAGGCCACTAGTCGTCTGAGGACAGAGCTTACATTCTCTCATTTTCCTCTTCTCATATTGTTGTATTGCCTTCCACTGACCTGCAGCTCCTCCCACCATCACCTGGGCAACCAGTGCAATCTGGTTTGTGGGATTAGGAAAGACAGCACTTCCCCTCAACGCCAGTCCTGCAAACTTCCTGCAGCTGCATCAGGCCACCTACAACATCACCACGAGTGGGAGGCTTCCACAACAAAGCAAACAGTGATCAGAAGTCTGTTCAGTGGATTTATAAACTTACTTTGTCATAATCACCTTTTTGCCAAAATTCATTTTGTTCTTACCACAGCTTCAAATATACACACCAAAATGGCCTCCAAAATGGAACAAAACTGAAACCAAAAACACCCACATAAAGCAAATAATCGCTCAAAGACTGGCCTTTGAATCATTTCAACTAAGAAGTGTTTGCCTTCAACAGCTTCACAAAGCACATAGCTGATCCATTCCAACACTTGTGTGTCACAATCAGAAGAAAACTGAATCAACAAAGATCATGATAAGCCAATATAGGTTAATAGTTAAAAACAGGTCAGCTCTAAATCCTCAGTTGGTTTGACCACTTTACCAGTTTGCATTTTTGTGCCTCAAGACAGTTACAAGTATACTGCTGTACTGCACTTAGAGCAACACACAACAAAGTTACTACTGCTGACTGTTGATCCTTTCCTTTCGTCATACATCAATAAAACTTAACTTGTTAACTATGAAATCTCAAAGACAGGAGCAATGGAATAAAGCGGTAACCCAACACAAAGCGATAGTTAAAACCCAAACAACAGTGAACATTTTAAGGGTCAAGAGTAAAAGTGGGAATTGGATTTTATCAGTGTCAATGCCACTGTCGATTCTGCTGAGTAGTCTATTCTTTATCAACATTCTTTATCAATTCTTTATCAACTCTCTTATCAAGAGAGAAGGTATTCTACACAGGTTGTCAGTATCAGCACATAGGTCAATAATACATACTACTAGTATGTATTATTATATAGTAGTAGTAATACATACTACTACTAAAAGTGGCTATAGCAGCTCATAAGAATGAGGGAAACCATGTAACGCTAGAACTGTTATCAATTTCAATTTTGTATCCAGAAAGAGCCATTGACCATGATCTGAAAAACATGGCGGCATTGATAAGAGGAACTGATAATGCCAGAGGGATACGATTCCAGTTAATTGAAGAATTTGATTCCCGGTTCTACTAGATTGCAGACTGTGGACTCCCACGCCTAGTCAAGAGTTTTACATAGGGGGACACGCATATATAACTAGCCAGGGAACCAGAGCCATATCAATCAGTGGAGTTGTACTGGTTGTCTGCAGACGACTGCAGAGAAAGCATTGCAGATTGTCTACATACACGTATACGTTCTTGGGCAATAAGTGACAAACACTGCGGTAAACGCAATAACATTACATCCTCTCAAACCCTCATTCTGGCGATATTTTAATGTGAAACACCTTGCTACGACACAAACATACCGTAACGTTAGCTAAACCTAGGTCATCAATGGCACGGTGCCTTACGGTTATCGATCTAAGACTAAAATCGAGTGAGTGCAAATACAGCGGCACAAGCGGGAATAAAGTTGACAAACTGTACAAGCCAGTGAGATGGCTAGCTAGTTGTATTAGCGGGCTAACAATGCATGTATGCATTCAGAAAAGCTATGGCTTGCTAGCCAAGCGTTAACATTATTTACCTTTCTTCATATCACAATGGACACACGTATTTAGCCTCGAAACAATCATAAGGATTTGCTGTTATCCGTCACTTGAGAAATGATAACACCATACTGGCTTTAAAACAAAGTGGAGTTGGTTTCAGCAGGCTGAGCTAACATTACTTCAGGCTCACAGCATTACCTATTTCATTTTCGCTGGCAAGAGGTTAGCCAGCTAGCTCAGCTAGTGGTGTTTGGCTAATGGTTGGCGCTAATGTTAGATCCTTAGCTGATCAGGGTAAACAACTGACAACAAAACATCCAAAATAAGCAAAGTCTTACCGTTAAGAGTTCTGCTTTTGGAGTCTGTAGATCGTGTTAATGCCTTGTTAACGAATGCCCTCAATGGCTGTTGATATGCAATTCCTCGGCAGCAACCGTCTACTTGTGACAACCTTTAACCTCTTACGGGAACAAGTGACTATCCGAGCTAGGGTAAGCGCTAGCTGGTAGTGCTAGCTAGACATACCAATGACTGTATACCGACGGATGATGACAGGTTTCTTGTAATTTGGCGGTCACGGTGTGGTGATTTAACCACTCTAAATTAATATCTTCAAGCATAGCAGTGAAGATTTACAAATGGCAACGTTCTCATTATCGCGGGGACGTGGAACGTGTTTCTATCAGGGTTAATTTCAAGCTTTACATGCAGGTCAAAATCTCACAGCCAGGCGGAGAGTGACATACACAGACTGTGACGTCATATCTAAAAGCACCCCCCCCCCTTTACCAGACAAAATGAATGCATTGTATTTATTTACTTCAGTGATTCTAACAAACAGAACATATGTATTTACAATAAGTACAGCTCCATAAAAGTCTGACTATGGAAGATGACTGAGATATGATATTTGCCGATTGCTATGAAGGTTAGGCGTATGATATCTAGGCTGAACAGTAAGTAGGTCTAGATATTCTTATATGCCTATCCTCTGATGCTAAGATGAGAATACAGCGTGTTTCTTTTTTTTAATTATGAGTGTAACACTTTTTATCTCGAACACACAGTTTTACACTTCTTTTTCTTAAAACTGCTGTTTGTGGCTGCTGCAATGACTATTGTGCGCCACCTTGTGACCCTGTGGGAAAAAAAATCTTTATCCAAAAACACGCGCAATCAACAGTTCTGTCTCATTTATTTAAAGAAAACGTGTCAGCTACTAGTGTCAGTTTTCATTCAAAAACCTTTTCCCTTAAGTGATTGAAAAATTCGACTGAATGTAATATTTTATTCACTAACCTTAGGCTAACCTTATTTCATCTCCCTTTGAGATGTCCATGCGACTGCTTTGTGGCTATAGTCTGAAAATGTATTTTATCCTTGTGTAACATCTTTAATCAAGTACTGTGTCCAAGGTCTGAATGATGAGGAATAGTATTTTTGACAGGAGGGTCATCACAGTCGAGGCAGATGGAAAATTACAAGCAAACCAGTGGGTATGTGCAAATTAATCATGTGCAAATCACATAGGGCAATTTGTTGTAGTTCTGATGCTAAACATTATACATACAAAGATTACACACAGACGGACAGACAGACTACAAACAGAAAGCAATTGTACTCATGAATAGACCGGTGTCAGTATCAGGAACATAGCTGATCAGTTTCATTCTGATTACTGACAATCACAAGAGAAGATGGACAGAAAACATTAACGTGGGCTATACCATTAGGGTCCAAACTGTGCTTTGGGGGTCATCCTTACTGACTTCAGTGTATAGCAAGGATTCTCCAAAAGGCACATACCCCTGACATTCCTACAGACATAATTTCAAAACTATCTTTACACATGTTGCTTCACACACTGAAGTAAAAAGTCATACAATGACAGCAATGAATAACCAAGCAATTTCTGTTCAACAGAGAGGGATTTCATGCAACAAAATCAATGATATGATGTGCTAATTTTCCTTCACATGGCTGTCAACCTCTATGTAAGGGATAATTAATAACATGCGGTGCATATATTGGTGTATATTGCATGCTTAAGGTGGTAATAAGGCCCCGACGTGGAGCAGAGGTGCAATACGCCTCGATAAGTGCAATATTCGCCAATATACGCATGCTGTGGAGTTCATTATCCTGCTTATACTACTTTTGCCACATCTGCGCATCTGTCGTTTTGCTTACCGAGGTGCAATTACCACGTCAACCACCTAAAATTCACTGATGTAAGCAAGCCGTGTCATTCATTATCCCTTACATATGCATCACACTATAGCAATACTTTAGCTCTTACCAATGGATTATTGCTTATTTTTGGACAACGGATCTTATTGCGCTTAGTGCCAGTTTTTCACAGCTTAACCCTGTCAGTCACTAGCAGTTCTTTTAAATGACAAATTGATGAAGGCTTTTTATTTAAAAAAAACAAATGCAGGCCCATCATTCGGACTCCCCAGGGGCTTCTGCGGGACTCTCAGCATTTTCATCAGTTGGGGTGCCCTCTTCTGTTGCCTCAGGCTCCTCTGCCGTCACTGCTTCTGAGTGGGCATCGCCATCAGCCTCTGCAGCAGTGGCTGCCACCTGCTCTGAGTGGCTGTGGCAGGAATGGCAAGACTCTCTTGCATCCTCCTCTATGGACTCATCTGAGACGGAGGCTGCTGCCAGGAGCTGTGTGACCACCGGGGCCTCTTGCTTGTCCTCCTCTGCAGCTGCTGTGTTTTCCTGTGTGTCCTGTGTGTCGCCTTCAGCAGACGCCTCTTGTGCCTGCTCAGCCTCCCCCTCTTCCTTCGCCTCCTCATCAGGGATGCTGGGGGCTGCCTCTGCCTCTTCTGCAGCTGGTACCTCTGCACCATCAGGGGTTGCCTCCTCCATCTGCTCCGCAGCCTTGTCCTCTTCTGCAGCCTCTACAGGCCCATCTGCAGTCTCAGGGGCCGCCTCCTCTTCCTTGTTCATTGCCTGCTCCTCTAGCATATGAACAGCTGACACCATCCGCCCATCTCCCACTGAAGCTGCAGCAATCTCCACTGTCGACTCAGCCATGAGTTTTACAGCACTCAGTAGGTCAGACATTGGTAGCCCTGCAAGGACATTGGTTCAACCATGTGTCAGTCATGCATTATCCTTATTACAGTTTTTTCAGTCGCTAACAAGCATTAACCTATACTTAAAATAGTTTTTCAAAACTCTTACATAGTAGAACACCTACATCATACACTTAACCAAACATTTGTTTTCTTATCAAAAGCACATTTTGCTAACAAAACACTAAGTCTACATCTCAAAATGCAAAAAAAACTCTCTATACATGCTAATACCACTAAAACAGATAATCTGGCTCAAAATCAAATACAATAGCATGTGTTTTCTTTACACAGTGAACGTGTCAGTCATAGTACATTGACTTTCAAAATGCTAACAAATGATGGCATTTCTGAAACTACACATTCAATTTCATATCTACATTTCAAATCCATGACTTCATTGACTACACTGACTTCAAAATGGTTCTGTTTACTCTACAGTAACCACTAATTTGTGTGATTGTTTACAAGTCAGTCATTTTACATTATATAATGACTGTTCCATGGAAATTCTAAAAGAATTGTTGTAGATGCATAGGCCCACAGTTCTTGCTAGTTGCTAACATGCCTTTGTCCAGTCTGACACTTTTTTCAAAACTCCAATTACAACAAAACATCAGTCTGGTTTTCCCTGTCAGCTTATCCAATTGTAGTTGAAATTGGACATGGTCTGTCTATTTTTCCTTTTCAGTTTTTTTTAATTATCTGTTCAGTGTTTATTCAAGAATTATCATCTATGTAACTGCTGAGCTGCTGTTATTGCTGAACTAAGGGTTTTGAACTGTATTTAAGATTTTGGACATTAGGGTTCCATTTCTGGCACGCTTTGTGTAAGCATTTGCAAATAAGACCTAAAAGACATCATTTTGGCATTTGGGTGATTTTGTATGTAAAGAAATGTAAGCATTATAGAAATTCATTCATCGACTGCATTAAGTGTTAAAACAGCAGGAAATGTGTCAACCGTATGGCTACAACAGACCAATGGTGTGCAAAATGTATTTAGATGTATTTAGGCTCAAGATCAGACAAAAGCTTGTTAGTGATTGAAAAAAAAACTGTCATAACTGACAAATACAATAGTGGCATAGCACAGAAAGAAGAAGAATTGTGTTATCTTGTAAAATCTTTCATGCAGGTTAAGTGGTAAACTGATAATAGAGCCTGGATTCATCATTTTCTTAACTAAAAGAAGCAAACAGTCTACTGTATTAAGAGGATTACCACTTCCTCTATCTTACATTTTTTTCTGAATACTTAAACACTAAAAGTGATTCTTTTGGCACAATTAACATGCACATTTGTCACAAAGTCTGACAAACTAAAAGCTCATGTAAATGCCTCAAACTCAGTTTAAAATTTTGTAACACGTCATACTACACTTTTTATAAAACTGTAAACACAACTTACTGCTTTAGACTCACTTTTGTAGCACATTGGTGTCCTCCACTCATACTATTCTGATAATTGCCTTCCTATATTGACACTTGTCAAAGCACGTTTTGATACAAATTGGACAATATTAGACAGAAAGAGAGGTGTGAGAATTAGAGGAGTGGGAGAGGTGAAGAGGTGAAGTGTCTTTCAAATATCGAAATGTCTACAAATTCTGTAAAAAAAAAAAAAACTTACAGTATATTATTAGCCTATTATAACAGTATATTACAGCCGTCTCTGTTATATAGTGTAGGCCTATACTGAAATACATGTAAACATCTATAAATTACCTGTGTATGCATGATGCTAGGTTACATATATTACAAGGTTATAAACTACTGAAAACGGATATGCCCTGCACACAGGATAAGCAAAATCCAAACGTGTTTTCCATTTTTACTGTCTTTTTAAATGTTTTTAATTTTTAAGGTTGTGTGTACTGTCAAAATACAAATTTTGAAAAGAGTGTGAACAATTGAGCAAAAAGTGCTTGTAAGTAAAGTTGCAAGTAATTTGCTATGTTTTGCTAGTTAGGTGGGAGGTTTGTGTGTAGAGTTCTGCCAAAAACCAAGAGTTAAAAAAATTGTGCCGAAGTAATCAGAAAAAACTGTAATAGTAGGCTATGCCATTTAAAGTAATAATAGTAAATTAAAGTGAATTAATATTTTTGTAATATT
The DNA here is from genome assembly GCA_027481765.1 of Tenualosa thibaudeaui. Classification (NCBI taxonomy): domain Eukaryota; kingdom Metazoa; phylum Chordata; class Actinopteri; order Clupeiformes; family Clupeidae; genus Tenualosa; species Tenualosa thibaudeaui. Next base: position 1,977,832 of record JAIFZK010000227.1, read on the forward strand.
TTAAATAGTCAGTAGGTGGTGGTATAGTAATAGTTCTGTATCAGCTTAGTTGGAGAGCTCATTTCACCCCCCCCCCCCCCCCCAAAGTCGTGATCGTGAGAGACCATTTGCAAGACCCAGATTCACTAAGGCATACATTAATTTAGCAGAAGGAAATAGCTTGGTTCAAGTAGTTGAATCAATAGTTGTGATAAAAAAAGACACGTTTTGCTCATGTCTCGGTGAGATTGGAGGCCTAATTGAAAAAATAAAAAAAATAAAATCATTGTATTACTGCCTTTAGGTGCCAGCAGTGTCTTTAGTCATCACTAAATGCTTCTCAAGTAAATTACTGTAAACCTACCTTCCAGTCACTTATTCAACCAACCACGCTAACTTAAGGTACTTGTGCCAATCTAGCAGCTCAAATGCTCGTCTTGCAGTCAATTACTGAATATCTGTTTGTTCCTACTCCTTTGTCAGCCCACACAACACAGTCTGCCACCAGCACCTGTTAGAGGCAGCAGGTGAGGCTCTTCAGTGTTGGTGTGTGATCACAAGCAAACTTTACCTATATGCAGTTTACTTGTGCAGTTAAGAGTAAAATACAAACTAACTGAGCAAAGGGCTAAATGCTATCCAATACACAGATGCTTTCTAGAAAAGCAGCTCTTGCATGTCTTTAAGATTGAGATTTGTTTGGGGTAAGCACTCTGTATCTTCAGAATCACTCTTTTATCTCAGAATCACTTCTTGCTTGACCCAGAAAAGCAATTCCCGTTCTTTATCCATGACATCCAAAATGTTAAAATGCTCCCCAAGTGCAAAAGTTTGTTTATGCATGTCTAAGACAGTCCTCCCAAAACAGTACACCCAAATAGTCTCATCCCATACTGAGAAAACTAATTTGTTTTGGTAGTTTACAAACCTGCTGAGGACATGGAGTTGCTGATTAAAGCTGTACAAGAAAATTGCTAGTTAAACTACTAACACATCACAACAGTGCATTCCTACTAAGCACCTAGAGGGGGAGGAAAGGGGAGGGCAAAAAGTGGACACTTTTTAAATGTTGAAATGCGATGTAGAATAAAAGATATATAGGATATATTTTACTCTGAAGATGATATGGTACAAAATCGAATGCAGAGGGTGTAAAACAAAGGATGGCCAAAAATCAATTTGACATTAATAACTTTATTGAACAATCAATTGAATTTCCTTTATCTCTCAAAGACTTAACATTGGCCTTTCAAACAGGCTATCATAATGTAGAATTAGTTGGTCGGACCAAGACGACACAGTACAAAAATCTCCTATCTTGAGCAACGTAAAATGACGTGTGGACATTCTGTCCCACTTGACACTGTAACAGTTCAACACACGTCAAGAAAAATCTATATGGCTCCAGCCCTCTAAGTTGTAGTGGAGGACACATGGACACTGAGGTTCAAAAAAAAAATTGTCCTTTGGAAACAAAGGTTTCCAAACAAGGAAACAAGGTTTGTATAGCCCACTGATTGTAGTGCCACTTTAATGGTAGCACACACCTGGGGGGTGGAGAAAAAGGAGCGGCCATTTTGACTGCTGAGATAGGCAAGGCAAGCGGAAAGTTGATTTTAAAAAAAGGTCACTGAAAGGTACTATCAGTCAAGTGTACCGGTGTACAGCTAGATTGGCTCGTGTGTCCAGATGCGAGGAAAGGACTTGAGGTATTGTGGAAATTAGCACTCTACGAGGATGTAGGAGAGGAGACAAGAGGGACCAGGGAGAAGCCAGAGCATGGAAAACAGCTTTTGGTCACATTTTTACAGTAAGATGCAGCAGAGAATTGGGCACACAGAAGCAATTCACTCTATCATAAACATTCATCAACATCTAATGTGAAGTGCTCATCTTGGGTGTTCAAACACCCAAACTTTACTTCTCAGATGTGTGCTCAGGTCACAGAGAATCATGTGAACGTGGAAGTGCATAGATACATACTAGCATTTAGGCTGTACCACATCTTATACCTTAAAGCTAGTTTGATCCTCCAAAGAAGTGTGCAGTTATTCATTATATCAAGACTGACACAGTCAGAAATTGGTCTTCAATGGAGAAGCAAAACTGCCTGAATATTGAACTGTATACTGTATTCCCTTCCTCCCCAAGGTTCCTTGTCATCTCTCCCACCCAAAGATAAATACCAGTGTGTAGAAAGAATATTCTGAGACAGGAGCAAACATCCCAATTTCTCTTGGAGGGGAAATATAAAGAAAATGAGAGGCGCCCTGAAAACCACTCAAATGTGAAATTCTTAATCAAATATCCACAACTGCAGCTTATTGTAAAATGTAGAAGGAGCTGGACAGTGTAGGGGGTGGGGAAAGGACAGGATGTGACTAACCACCCTCTCCACCTTAGACCAGCTCAGGCAGCAGCAGCCTCAACTGCGGGGGCCTCAGCTGCAGGAGCCTCACCAGAGCTTTCTGCAGGGGCTTCTGCTGCGGGCTCTGCAACAGCTTCTGCTGGAGCCTCAGCAGCGACTGCCTCCACAACTGCTACAGCTTCGGGCTCGGCAGCGGCGGCCTCGGCCTCGGCAACTGGTGCTGCCTCAGGGGCGGCATCTTCTACTGGTGCAGCCTCAGCCGCCACTTCTGCTGCTGCAGGAGCCTCACTGGCAGGTGCCTCGATGTCTGGGGCAGCTTCGGCAGCGGGCGCCTCCTCGGCAGTGGGTGCCTCCTCGGCCGCGGGCACCGCTTCGACAGTGGGCACCTCCTCTGCAGCGGGCACCGCTTCGACAGTGGGCACTTCCTCTGCAGCGCGTGCCGCTTCGACAGCGGGCGCCTCCTCGGCTGCGGCTTCGGGCTCAGCTGCAGGTGAAGTGGCTTCTGGCTCCGCCGCCGCTGGTGCCTCCTCCATGGGTGTTGCGCTTTCTACTGGAGCAGCAGGAGCTGCTACTTCTTCTACAACTGGAGCTGCTGCTTCTACTGGGGCTGCCTCCGCTGCAACGGCTACCACTCCTATAAGGGGGGAGAGAGAGAGAGATAAATGGTTCCAGTGAAACTAAATGTAGCTAAGGAAATGAACTGAAAATGACTGACAGCAGAAATAGAAAGTAAAGAGTGCCGGCTAAAGCTCATCCTCCTGCCACACAGCTTGGCCAGATTAGATCTGGTGTGGCATGGGATGACCGGCAGACACATGGCATTCTTACACAATACTTGATGGACTTCAGGCACACAGTTTGAACAGTTAAGTGGTTCACAGATAACATTCATTGAATTTGGTAAAGAAAAAAAAAACAAAAAAGTTAAGTCAGGACAAACCTGTTTGAGGCATACAATTCAAAACACGCCACATAAATAGTCTTCTACTTAACACTCGACAAACATCAGCCAAGGCTGCTTGTTGTAAACCTGGATTATCCCAGTCCCAAGATGGCAGACGATAAAGACAGACACCACAAGTGCAAACATAGCTACATGCAAGTACAGGTGAGGAAAATGGACAGGTGTCGGGCTTCTTTCAGAAGAGAGAAGCACACAAGATCTGGTTACTAGTTCTGGAAAAGCTGCAGAGCTATTGAGCGGAAATGTTCTTTTATACATCTTTAAAAAAAAAGGATATTGCTTTGTTAAGATAAAAACTAAAAAACTAAGATTTTAACTAAAATCTTAAATAAAAACTGTCAATTTAGGAGGCCCTCCACATGTACATACCAAGAGTTCTGAACTATGGAACCAAACAGTGAGAGTTAAATGTTAAAAGTTGCTTTGGAAAGATAAGACCCAAGGCAAGCTACACTTAATCACAGTTCCAAAGTCAACAACTTCTTGTTGTTTCTTCTTATTATTTCAGCATTTAAAAATCTATTCCCCTCATATAAAAAAACCTTTGACGAAAAAACTAAGTTGAAAACAGTGGAAGACAATCAGTGCATTAAGACATCCCACATTCTATATGCATGGACAGAGGGGTAAAGGACAAACATGCATGCATCTGCTTAAGCTAGAGTAGGTAGCTACTGTAGGAAATTTTGCATGAGGCTTCATAGATAAACTGAACATATTCATCATACAGCAAGTCTCTTTGCTGTATAAATGATTGCGCCTTTAAGAAATGTGACATGGCATGTTTAAAAGATTAAAGCTAACAACGAATTAGGAGACAGAAATGGGAGAAGACAAAGACATGCCAACAGAATCTTAAGATACTCACCGACTTCCTCAGCTGAGAAGAAAGAAAAAAACACATAATGTTAAATAGCTGTTCTTTCCCAAACAAACTCAAATATGCAACCAACAACACAATTTTTAACACAGATGTGTTTAATCACACTCCAGTGTTACTCTAAAGTGTCTCTGCTTGTTGGCTCTGAGGATCTGACTGAAAGCTGTAAAGCTGACTGTTGGTAGAGCATGGGCAAGCCTACCCATCACCCAAACCCTGGGCATCCAGCCATGGGTTTAGGGAGCCCTTGTCAGATCAGTTAGCTGGAGATCAAAATTACTCCTGACAGGCCAGATTAATCGCATTCACTCTGATTATTCCACCTTGGTAGCTTCTAAAGGGCATAGCCAAAACACCCACAATCTCTGGCTCCCTTTGCCAATTTCTCTTTATGTTTCGGAGGACTCGACAGATTCCACTGAACATGTGTTAACCCTGCTCAGAGCTAAACTTTAGCGCCCCCCCCCCCCCCCCCCCAACACTTCAATCCCTCACCCCATTAACCCCGCAACAAGGTGACGTTCACATACGTAACTCTAAGGCAACACTGTGTGATCCCTTCCTTAATGGGGAGTAAGTTGTGCAAGTAATAGCGTGTAGAAGAGACAGACTGAAGCAGGGCCTGCAAGGCACTGCCCAGGACTTACTCTTTGGCCTGGCCTCGATCTCTGCCATTCTTTCAGAGTGTCGTGCACTGTCTGAGTTTACTGTCTTGTAAGCCTATGAAGAGAACACAGAGAAACATGAAGGTGCATTTGGTCCAACTGCTCCTGACTAAAATGCCTCGCAAAAGGACCAAGGTTCACTTACATAAATAAGACCAGCTGTAAGAGAGCCTCCTCCAACAACCACAAAAGCCTTGTTCATCCCAGAGCCTCCCAAAGCTGAGGACATGCTCCGTGCAGGGACTGCTGCAAGGATTACCATAAAAGAGATGGAGTACCATCATGATCAGCATTTTATAGACCAATTCACACAAGAGATGAGGATCTGAAGGGAAAATGACAGGTTAGAAGTGTACGGTAAATAATGCCTTAAAACTACCAATTTGCCCAAATTCAAATTTGGTCTCAAATACACTCAAGCTCAAAAAGTGTCACATTGTTAGAAATGACAATGTGAGGTGTGTCATCACGATCACGATGCGATTTAGGAACAGTTGCATCTCTGGTCACAGTGGGTCTGACAGGATAAGTGGATTATGAAGGTGCAAAAGTGAACACAAATGAGCTGGACCCAGCCTTTGCCAATTAGACAGCATGAGACGTACATGAAATGAAAGTCAAATCACCAGATTAGTAGACAGAGAGCCCAGTTGGGCCCCAGTGTTGCCCAGCAATGGAAGCCTGGTGATAAGCTTTCCGTTTATAGGATTTAAGAGTTCCTTTTAAGAGCCCAAAAATAAGACAAGCTAGTGCCTTCTCATGCCATAATCTCCTTCCAAACATTTCCTCTGCTGCTCAAAAAGTGCACACCAGTGCCCTTCACCTTCTAAACAGCATCCAAGATGGGATACTTTTAAAAGTATTCTAGACAACTGCACCCATTTCCCACTTCCAAGGGCAAATGTGTAGCCAGCCATTTTGAACACTGCAGACATGTATGGCTTTGACATGACACCTTCACATGACAGGAGAGGCCATGTGGGTTGCTGGACTAGCTGCATGGCAAAAAGAACACAATGTACAACAGTGGTGCTGCTCCTCTCTGGTTACCCCTCCCTCTCTCTTATGCACTCCCTCCCTCCCCCTTTCACCCATCCACTACCCAGTTACACAGGTTCATATTTCAGCCTGTTTCCATGCAAAGCACACACATGTCCCTTATCTTGCAACAGGCAGGCTATTGATCACAAAAACATGCATCAGCCTAAATTTATCCTTAGTCTATTTATACAAGTGGGACTTTTTACAAGGGTGTGCAATGGCAATTTCCCTCAAAACAGTTTGGGTAAGTGAGCAATGAAGTTGGGGCCCAGGCAAAATCACTGCATACTACTACTAAAAAACAAATAATAATAATAATAATTTAAAATAGATATACACTAGACTTGGAATGTAGGAAGACTGGCATTGTGTCATGCAAGACACTGGAATTAGACCTCCAGCACTGATCAGTGTCAGGGTGAGCATGCATGCGCTTTACGCCAACCACTTAGCCACTGTCTGTATGACTGCATAACTGTATGACTACACGGAGCCATGATAGTTGAGTGAGCACATGGGAATATTACACACAGATATCATGCCGTACAGTGTACGTGAGAGTGTATGTCCCTTGTCAGTTCTCTAGCAATGCTTGTGGGGCATCCAGTTTTGTCAGCGAAACATAATTACATATTCACTGTAAAATGAAGGCTTTAAGTCCAAAGCTGCAAAGATATACATGTTACATGCCAACATGTCTAACGATTATGCTGAGTCAGCCATTTTATAGGGCGACACATCACCAAGCGGCGCTCCTCTGTGTGATTACCAAGAAAAGTACGTCAATAAATAAATATATAAATAAATAAATATATAAATAAATAAAACATGGACCTACAACCAACACTAGATTTAAGACGGAAACGTAGTTTTCCCCCCTGTTCAGTCATCCCTATCTTTTTCAAACACAGGAAATTGATCCCAAACAGGGACAAGGCTCGAGGGGGGAAATTAAGAGTGCATGAGCCAGCTGTTTGTATTGGAAAATTTGGTTTCTAAAACAAACTGAAATCCCGATTAAAATCCACAGACATTATGTAAGTCACGTAGGCAATGATCTGACCGCTGAAGAGCATCCTCTGAGCCTACGCTGTATATTTCTATGACGGTCTGGTGATCGTTATTCGAGAGGAACATCATGTTCATCTCCATTTTCAGTTCAAAAACACGGAGAGAATGCTTTATTCGGAATCGCTAAATGATGCACGTTCTTCAGCACGTGCAGGATCTCCAGTATGCAACCTTTCAGAAAGCAAACCTTAGCAAAAAAGCCGTATTATATTGGTTCTACAAATGCCAGATTGGTGTGTAAAGCTTTTATTAAGTTAGTTTGGCGCATCTTAAATGTGTTATTTTCCCACCCGTTTCATAACACTAAGCGAAGAACTCAATGTTCTGGGACCTGAGGAGCTAATGGACACACCCCCCAGTGCACAGTACACAATGGCAGACTGCTCTACAACTATATAGCTTATCGTGAGCTATAGCTTGTCAGTTATATTCCGAAATTTTTTACATGTAATGGATTCATGTAACCACTGTAAAGCACGGGGCAGAGGGAATTAAGTGATTGGATGAGTGTGTTACATAATTCAACAAGAAGCAGGGCACAGCAAGGCAACATACATGTAATTCTGCGCAATATCGGTACAAAACATTGGTTTATCAAAGTGATCAAAGCTTACAATGAAAGCAATTAAAAGCGCATCATGACACACGAAAAGCTAATCTAGCCTAGTTCACTAGGCAACTTTCCATGTGAAGACGCGTCAAATGAAATAAAACTCAATTTCTATTACTGAAATTGATGCATTAGAATTTGGACGACAAAATTAGACGCATCTTACCATTTCTGGATAGATGTGGGATTGTCTTTCGTGCAAGGGGCCCAAGTCTCTGCCAAGCCGCTCTGCAGAACAACATTGTTGCTCGGTCTGGTTGTCTATCTGTGTGCTCTGTGCTTGAAAGAGGAGGCTCAATGAATGAGTGGCGACAGGATAACGCGAATTTTCGTCTGGCTCTCTCGCCTCCCTCTTTTTAAGCGTCACAAGCAACACAGGCGAAAGGTCAAGACAACACGTGATGAAAAGCAGAAAAACATAGAATAGTTATACAACAACAAATAGTCTAAACAATTTATGTAGCTGCTTGTGTTTGTAGACTTTACCTTTCCATTTTAAAATGTTCAGTGTTTTGTGTCTGTTGAAAGTGTAGGCCTATTTTGTGCGCTATTACATGTCTGTGCTAGTGTGGGAAAAGAGTGCGTCTTTTGATCAATTTCCATAGGAATGGGTAGTTTGTATTAGTCTTGGTAAGTAGTAATATTTGGTCGATATTTGGTGAATGTTGTGAGCGTTACAATATGCTTACTCAAATAGAAAGAACCCCCCTGCGAAGTTTAAGTGGATTATGCCATCAAAGACTGGGAAGGTCGTCTAAAGTGGATGCACTTTATAATTACATAGGCCTAAGTCGCTACAATTCGTGCGATGAAAGCCTGGCTCACGAAGGGGATTTTAAGACAGCTACTTGACACTACAGTAGCCTCTTCAAGTAGAAATGTGCACAAAATTCCAGTCCAACTTGAAGGATACTATGATGTACTGCCTCTGCCTAAAGAACATCTTTTGTGTGACTCAAGAGACTGCTGGAAATCCTGGAAACATTTGCAGTTTCACCTAAACCCCCAATTTTAGTTCATAATGTCAACTGCTGAAATACACTCGAAACCATTTTATGGGATTAGGCCTGCAGCCAGCATATTTTGCATGTTTTAAGGTAAGTATAAAATAAAACTTGTTAGCCTGTGTGACGTGATTCGAAGAGATGCAGAATGGGGATATCTTGAAGGTATGGCAGTGGCCAGCCACTCCAGGCCCAGTGATATTAATTCTTGATTGCGTTGGCGCCATCTTGTGATTAGTTTTTGTCCTTGGCTCGTGTGTTAACGCCATCAGGGAGAGGCTGTCTTTTGTTGGCCCCTCATTTTGTCAAATGTGAATTCTAAACACTGACACCTTTCACAACAATATGGACTGCGCAGTGCCATTCATGACACTCTTATCAAAGCAGTTAACTTTGTCAAAACCTAAAAAAAACAGGAGACAGTATATTTAAACGCTGCTTTCTGCAACACAAATCAAATGTGTATAACCATCTTTTAGCCAAATAATTATTCAGCTTTTAGATTAGACCTATAGGCTAAATTTAGTTGTATAAAATGGAAGTGTTAACCTGACTCCCTTAAAAGCATCCTGTTGGCCTTATAAAGCTGATGCTAGTATCAGCTACGTTTAACAGGATTTAAAAACACTCCAACACTCAAATGCTTTCTTTTTTCCTAAAACCTTTAGAAAATCACATCATTTGCAGAGCTTGTGAACTGACATCTCAATGCTTTCTGGGTAAAAAATGACATCGTCTGGTTGACTCGGAGAGTACAACAAAATGAACACTTCTGTTCAGCCTTTACAGTTCCCACCATTTATGAGCCATTAATGGGGCAGTTAGTGCATCCCCAAATTTTCCATGTGAACATTCAAATTCAGTATGATCAGAGCTTTGAAAAAAACAAAAGTTGGTTTCATTGATGTATGTGTGTGTGTGTGTTTGTGTGTTGGGTGGGGTGGGGTCAGGGGTTTGCACTTACACATGACCTTATCTGGCCTGCAGCTTATATACGTATTGGATTTCCTATAAAAGTAAAATATACTGTACTTACAGAATGCTGTACAACTGAAACTGATGTGTTCTGATGAGTGGTACAGAATGAAGAGTTTTGAGGAAGTGGATATAGTATTGATACAAGTATGAAAATGATTGCCAAAAACAGTAACTGGATGAGGAGATTGTGTAATGTCCATACTGGTCTAGATTTTTTATATATACGAGTTAGCTTTATAAAATGTTACCTCAGGGTTTGATACCTAAGCTACTACCTAAGCAACTATAACACGATGAGGACTATTTGAGCCTGTGCTGTTAAAAATGCCCTCAAGGTAAACTCAATCTAGTAGGGTCTACTCTGTCAAAGAGGCGTTGAATGTAGCAAGTCCTTGGAGCTGGTGCCGTTAAGGGTTATGGTAAAGTAATGCTATCTTAGGTTCTCAAGCTTTTCTTTGTCTTGATGTTTCTCTCAGTGGTTTGGGCTGTTATTGATTGAGAGCTACACACAGCTGGTCAACTATTGATCATTTGCTATTCTTGGAACACATAACTATGCTGCAAATGTAAACCAAGATAGTTTTCACAAAAAGCTTTGAAAGGTATACTTAAAGTCATAGGTAGATAGATAAATAAATAAATAAAATAAACTTTATGCAAAAATGTATGCGTTACATAAAAGGATAAAGAAAGAAAGAGAGGGAAAGAAGGTCAGGGAATATATAAAAAACAATGGACCACTTCCCCACCTTTTTCCCCTAGCACTTTTTGGAGCTGTAAGGAATAAGTCATCTGCTCACAGAAGTGTAAATATTTCACAATATTAATAAAGACCCCCAGAGAAGTATCTTTTTGAAGTCAATACTTTGTAATTGCCTTTTTACCTGTTACAAACAAAATCTTTAGAAGGCACTCATCATCCCTACCTAGTCCCTCAAGGAGCCTCCCCAGATATAGAGATGTGAATGTAGTATCAACATTAAACCCCAGAAACTTTGCAATAATTGCTGCAATCTCCTTCCAAAAATTCTGGACAAGAGGACTCAACCAGAACACATGGCCATGATCAACCCCCGTTTCTCTACAGTCCATTCAGCACCTTTATTGTGTATCAGTCTGTTTGCCTTTTTGTTTTGGGGTGATAAAAAATGTATAAGAATTTTTCAGCAAAAGTCTCTCCAGACCATAGAATTGGTGGTGGATGACTGTGTTATCCAGGCATTCAACCATGTGCCCTCTGTTATTTCAGTGTGTAGTTCTTTTTCCCAGCATTCCTTCACATAGACAGTAGTGTACTTGTTTCATGAAGATATGCCATTGTACAACCTACCTATTAGTCCATGTAAACATCAACAAGCAGCTGAATAACTATTGCCATTCTTTCTGGTCAGAGACTTTAACCTTTACTAACATAATCACAGAGCTGTAAGTATCTCTGAAAGACCTGTTGACTTAGTCCATAGGTCTTACACAGGTGATCAAAGCTGACCAGTTTTCCGTTTTTTGACTGTTTTAAATGAAGACATGATGCCTGCAAAAACCTATTGTCTGTGTCTAAAATCATACAGTGCTGGCCTACAGTCAGGGTCATATGCTGGCCATCTGACCAATTTGACCTCTTTCTGTGGTTGAAAACGTTGAACAACCTCCAGCCACATTTTGAAAGAAAAAAAAATCACCCACTGACTGTCTGTCTGTGGTACTCCCTGTTTAATGTAACACATTTTGTGAGAATTATCAGCAGCAGTCCACATTGCTAAAATGGTAACTGGAAATATGCCAGCCAGAAACAAGACATGACCAAATGCTCTAACACTACACAAGTTGTGCCGGCATATGACCTCTGCCCTAACACGAGCTGCACAATTTCCCATAGGCAGGATTAAAATGTTCCCACCAGCAGTGCACATGGTGATTGGAAATATTCTCTTAACTGAGGTAATGTCAGCTGGCATTTTGTGGACATCATCCCATTAAACACACAAGTTGAAATCCTGGTATGTGTAAACTATGCAGTGCTCACAAGATCCTAAAATCCTGAGCTCTAACAGAAACATTTGTATTGCATAGCTGATGTAAAAGTAATCATTTTATGAAATAAACCACAAACAAGATCAGCAATACCCCAATGTGCTCAGCCTTTAATACTTTTAATACTAATTTCCTTAGCTACCTGAAGCAACAGTGATAAAGGCAGCTAGGGCAGTCAGACTGAACCCAAACATAAAACAAACATTGTTTATTTATTGAATAGTACCAATTATATAAAACTACACATTAAAATAAACTTCAGAAAAACGGCCAGTGGCAATAAAACCCCAAAACAAAACAAAAAAACTACTGTTGATCACATTTCATTGTAACATTCATATTTGTATTTGATTCAAGAACAGACAAGGGGAAAATCTTGAAGGATATTACTCATACTCTCAGTCACTTATTCACTCCAGACAAAAAACAACAAAAAATGTGTACAAATGACACATCACAAACATACATGGAAGCTTCCCTGTTAATAAGTTTTTTTTTCTAGTGTGGTCTGTTCAACCCTCCCCATCCATAACTCCTGTCTCAAAGACTTATTACTCTACTGTACTCCCTACTAGCCAGCCCAGCCAAACCCAATCAGAGAGGAGCTCTATGAGGGTGTCTCGAGCCCTGTTTTATTGGTCATTAACACCACTCTGGGCTACACTATCAGCACTGAGACCATTAAGACATTAATGGAGGCATGGATTCAACATTTTTTGTCACATAACCAGTTCAGCACTTTGTTTAGAAATAGGTCTTTTGGTTTAGTTGTATTCTGGATAGTCCCATGTTCCAAGTGTTCCTGTAGAAGAGAGCTGACCGTACTCATGTGATTCTTAACAGCCACAGGCCCATTTCTCTCTCTCTGAATTATTTTTTGATGGTAGCTTAAAGCTCCCATATGAATCAATCTGGGGTGAGTGATACGCTCGCTGCCTTCGCAGCCTGTGAGCCAGTGAAAGAAAGATGGTTCCAACATGGTCCCCTTGGCCTTCGGGGCCTTTGGCTGAGGTTAGATAGAAGGGCATGCCTTGAGCCTCTGCAAATCTCCGCACCTGTTCGCTGGTGACTCTTCCCCAGATGCTGGAGCCCTGCACCAGGTCACACTTGTTGCCCACCAAGACACGGGGCACCTGCTGGCCCAATGCATTCCGCCGGCACTCCTCTAACCACAGGGGCAGGTTACGGAAGCTGGCAGGATTGGACACATCGAAGACCAGCACAATGGCATGCACACTGCGATAGTACTGCTGCACCATGCTCTTGCGGAACCGCTCCTGGCCTGCTGTGTCCCACAGCTGCATCTGTGTGTGTGTGTGTGTGGGGGTGGGGGGGGTGGGGGGGGGGTTTGTGTGTGTGTGTGTGTGTGGGGTAGGTGGGTGGGTTGTTGAGAGAGTTGGAGAGAGGAGAGGAGAAACAGGGAGCACAAAGCAGAAGTTCATCACAGTGGTAAAGCATGTATGCATGAGACCTGGCTGCACACTGACACAATTGTGCAACTTCCCATTGCTGCCCTGACTCATACCTTAGCAGAGATGGAAAACGTGGGGCATAGTTGGCAATCACGAATAATGAACAAAAAAAAAAGTCACAAGGATGGAACCGTGGCCACATTGTATCTTGAATGCTGGAATTTGCCGAAAACATGTATGTAATACACATTGTGGAGACTAGTAGTGTTTTGTCCTTGTTAAGCGAAGATGTTACACAACCTTAACACTGATAAAACATGCACTGACTGCTCGCGTGATTCCACGCTGATCACAAGTTGTGTTCCTACGTGGATACACAAGAGACAGTTTCCTCTCCTACATGTTACTGCGGGGTAACTTAAAACAGCATGACTAGCCAGCCACATAGTACATAAAGAGCCATTGTGGTCTTGGCCTGATCCAGCAGCCAAAGAAGTTGTTAAAACAAATATTATCATGTCTATGTCTAGGCATGGAATTTTAAAATAGGTTGAAGAGTTTGAATCCGAAGTTTAGAGCATGTAGAAAACGGTTAAGATGTGAAAATCCAAAAGCACGACAGTAGAAATACATAATAACCAGGTAGGTTAAAGCAACTACTCTCCAGTTTCACCGTTGCACAATTCTTCCAAAATAGAGGAAATTAGCTCTTATGTTTTCTGACGATGCTTCCATAGACCCCAATTGCTCTAGATTTAGTTTAAAACAATGTTAAAGAGGTGATTTTAAGACAAAACATCCATTAGATCTCAGGATTGCGTTTAGGCCTATTTTCTATTATTAAGGCGTTGTGCTATCAATTGGTCTGTTTTTGAAATAGACAAACAAAAATGGAATTCTCTCATTCGCAACAGGACGCCCCAAAACACCGAAAGGTTACTTAAGCCTACCTTTACTTTCTCTCCTTCAATATCAAGAATTCTCTCACGAAAGTCGACACCAATGGTTGCCTCGGTTTTGTCAGGAAATCTCCCAGTGCAAAATCGGTACGTAAGGCATGTCTTTCCAACTCCTGAATCCCCAATCACTACTATTTTAAAAATTCTATAATGCGTTGCCTGGGAGGTTCCTGTAGGTGATGTGGAGAATTCAGCTGAGGACTCCATCCTGAGGCTTTGGTGTTTAACGATCAAGGGTGCCAAGTCAGCTGGAGAGTCTGTTGGTAGAGTGGAATACCGAAGTATACCACCCTCTATTCTACAGTGACTTGGAGCAGTGACCTGCCTCCACAAAGTTGGCGTGTCATATATTCACCACTGACAGTGCCCAGAGGATAGAACTTTTAATGTAATAGTTTCAGCAAGACAGGTATTTAAACCTTGTTTGTTTCCCTTACAGAAAAAAGTGTTCCCAGTTTCGGGAAATACTTTCTCTATTTCTTATATCTGAGCAATCAATCTGTACCATCGAACAACCCTAAAAATCCATCATTCTTACATCGTGGATTAATCGGGAGGCCTAATAATAACTCGGAGTTATAGACATCTGAAGAGAGGGAGGGGGGAACAGTCTAATTACAGGACCCCTGCAATAAATCATTGAGTCTTGGATGATTTCAAGTAGCGCAATAAAAAAAATCCCCATTGTCATCTCGTGGAGAAATTCAGATACTGCGGTCATGACAGTCATCACAGCTGTGAACCGACATACGAATATGAACACGTTTAAAACAAGCATTTCTTTTTTTAAAATAATTTTATTGCATTGTATATTTGGTACCTCTTATGTGTTTGACAAGGGTAGAACTTTACAACTGAAAAAAGAAGAGGCTGAAGGTTGCACTGGGAAGGAACAGAGAAACAGCTACCTTGGTACCCCTGACCATCTTTCCGTTCAAACTGTACAACGTCAGGGGCATATTCCAACTGCTGAATGTGAAATGTACATTACAATTTTGTCTGTTTCTCTACCAAGTGAAGAAACAGAAACATTTCTTTTTAAAAGGAACAGTAAAAATTGCTAAGGAGGATGTGGTTAACTTCACAAGTTGTCAAAGTATCGGTTAATCAGCACTCCCATTGGAACAGTTAATGCTACTCTCCCACCGTTTAACGTTGACACAACAGCTCCCAGCCTTGTCCACACTGGTACCAGTGATATCTGCTGAATTTGTGTGTGTCAAAAGGTCTAAGTGTCAAAATAAAACATGATTGACAAATGCCTGATTTATTGATGAAAATACATCCAATTTTAGAGGTTTTGAAGTCCATTTCAAACATCACCAAGGGGATTCACGTCTTGTCAAGTCCAGGTTTGATGACAAACAAAGGCAAGTGAACCATGATGCTTGGCTACTAAAAGGGTGTTGTCATAGTGTCTTTAAGAGCAGTACAAAATCCAGATATCTACAACAAACTCAAATCCGCACACTGTAACCCAATTGAAACAAAAGGAAAAAAATGCAAACCATTTATGACATTTGCCATTCAGACAATAACCCCAGTACCCTTTGACCTCTTGTCTCTATGGGAAACCGCCACACATGCAGCCTGCCACCTCAAATAATGTGAGCCTTGGAGAAAGATGTAAGTGCTGGACAAGGAGGACTCACTTAGAGGCCTGCTTCTGCCTCCCTCCCCTCCCTCTCCCCTTTTCTCCTTCCTCCCATTCAAAGACACCTTTTGAAACCTTTTTGAAATTCAGCTCAGTGCTTTTAAAAGTCACAGACTATGCCTGGGCAGTGGGTCCACAGGGGAACACACTTTAAATTCCATTACATATTTTTTTTTTCCATATAAATTACTTTAAAAAAAAAAGAAAAGAAAAGAAAAAAGAAACCATTGGAAGTATAGATGTTGTGGTGGGGGTTGGCTTCTACTTTCTTCGGTGTGTAGTCCGCAGGTAATGATCTCCATTCAGCTGCGTGCTGTGGTGGCAAATCAGACTTGGTCTTTTCTGCCTGTTGTTCAGTTAGAGAGTAGTTGTCAGCAAGGTTGCTTTTGACTTAAAAAAAGGTAAAATGGCCATTTCTCTTCTCCTTCTTCTCCCCCGCTAACCCCTCCATCCTCTCCAAAAACAAAACAAAACAAAAAGTCAATCAATAATCATCTCAGTCCTGCTGCAGGTGTCCCCAAAGACTGGAGACAGAGGTGACATGGAGAAGGGGCGGGGGGAGGGAGAGAGAGAGAGAGAGAGAGATAGAGAGAGACGTGGACGAGAGGTGATCTCTTGTCCACAGCAATCAGTTCTCTTCATTCTCTTGAACAGAACACTCCCTCTCCTGCCCCAGCTGCCTCCCACTCCTCATCACATGTCATTGGCCAGCTCCTCGGTTTCTGTGGAGACGTCGCCGTTGACCGCAATCTTGGTGTTCTCTTCGTAGCCAGGTGGCATGAAGGCCAGTGTGTAAGGGTACAGCTTGTGGCATTCCGCCCGGTAACTCTCTGCTGCTGTCTCTTTAGCATTGCCAAGGCTACCATCTTGCAAGCTCTCCAAGACATCTGTGCAGATCTGAAGACACAGAGAAGAAAGTATGTAAACAATATAGTGGTTTAAAAATAAATAAAAAAATAAAATAAAACACGAACCCAGTCTGGACACAGACACATCACATCACAAACACACATCTACAAACCACACTATGTGTGTCTACATTATGATAATGCAAACCCATCATGGGAAGGTGTGCAACTGTGTGTGAGGCTCCAAAATGTCTGAGTACTCGATTAATGTTACTTACAGGTGACAAGGACAATAGATACTACTGAAGTAAAATATTACAGACTACCTAAAAAATCTGGTTGGGTTGATCTGTCCCCAATAAAAAAAAAAAAAAAAAAAAAAAAACATTGACATGTCGCTCTCAAACCCTTATTCTTCCCAGTCCTGTGTTAGAACTGTCTTCACACAAAGCAGTCAATAAAAGGGTGCAGCATGGAAACCAAGCTAACTTGTACCTGAATGCTTCTGTTGGTGAGCGACTCATCCAGCGCTGTGGCCAGCTCTATGGCCTTCCTCTCAGTAGACGAGTCCAGGTACACCATCATTTTGGCAGCTGAGGCCAAAAATCAGAGAGGGGAAGGGGAAAACAAAAAGGAAGAGAAATTCAGAACAGCCACAAGAAATAACGACACTCTGTGATGGAAAGCTTTGCACACATTCATAAATAAAATAAAATTGGCCTCGGATTAACAGCACATTTGACATCAGCTGGGGTGTGAGCGTGTGTGGCAAGTACTGTGGTGCCATGTGCATGTGGCTGAGCATACCAGCTAATCTGTGAGGGATGGAGTCTGAGTGCTTCGCGAGAACAGCCTGGTTGTAGCTCTTTGCATTGCTGTCTCCAAAAATCCGGGAGATCTCTTGCTTCAGAACTGTGTGCACAGCATCCGGCAGGTCCTTGCTTTCCGAAACTGTAGCAGAAAACACAATCCACAATTCAAAATTAGAACCTTTTAGGTCTGTAGGACCTAACAAATGGGGTCAAATCCAAAGCTCTGACCAGGGTGACCTTTGACCACTATGAAACAACAAAATGAGTGGTATGTTGAGCTCCAACGCCGAACAGTGTGTTCAATTTCAGCAAGACTGTGGGTGCAGCCTTTTCTGCATGTAATTTTTTTACAAGTTCAAAACAATAAACATATGTTCATACAAATATGTTCAAATTCAGAAGTTAAAAGAGAGTGGACTCTAGGTGGATGAGAATGGAGAGAGGCGAAAACTCAGCATGGTGTCTGTAATAGCATTCGTTGGTCAACTCGCCTGCTTTGAAAAACCGCACTAAACACTGGTGCAGCCATGGATGATCAGGGTCTATGGCATATGCCCTCTTGACTGACTGCAACATCAACAGGAACTTCTCTGGAGAACACAAGAGATAATTTTTAGGAAGCTCATATGCCAAAAACTCTTAGCCCCCATTTTCTTTTTAGCTTATGTTTCATTTTGGTTGAAACTGATACTTTCAGTAAATAATTTAAATACCACAGAATGCTTTAGAAAATAGGTGTTACCTTTTCTAAAGTAGATCTCAAAAGCCAACAAGTGAGTGTCAATCTTATTTTTCACCAGGTTTTTTAAGGGTGTCAGGAACTTCACAGCCTCGTCTAAGGGGTTTTCCACCTGCACAATGCCACAGAAACAGAAAGGAAGATGGGTGAGATTTCCCATCCATTATACATTAGAACACATTATGGTCTGCCCCATGTTTGTAAACACAACCATTTCCATTTCGTGCACACACACACACACACACAGACAGACACAGACCTTAGCCAGTTTCTCTGGTATGAGCTCTTCCTTGGGCCCTCCGATCTCCTCATCATCATCCTCTTTTTTCTTCTTCTGGTTCTTCAGTTGTTTCTCCTTCTCTGCGTTCTTCTTCTCCTCCTCCAGCTGGGCCTTCTTCTGGGCTCGCCTTTGCTTGTTTCGCAGCTTCTTCAGCTCTTTGTCGGACAGATTTGCTACACAAGCAGAATCAGTGTTCAGGCACTCAGTGTTCAGAAAGTTCTGTGCACACACACTCAGTTCCACCATACTGTAAATTTGTCAATAACATTCCCTCCAGTATCACTTCTGCTCTCTTCCAAACACTTCTGCCTAAGTTCACTAGTTTCAAAACCAAATATTCACCCTACACAGAGGAAACAAGACAAAACCAACTGCAGTGGGAAACTATAATGCACCCACTTCAGTATGCCCGGGCAGCGTGCAAGATGTCAATTTGGCGGGAGTTACCTGTATCAGCCTGTAGTTCCTTGTTGTCGTCGGCGAGCGGGTTGTCGTGGAGACTGAGGTAGATGTGGATGGCGGAGCGGGCGGCCTTGAAATAGAACGGGTGCATGCGAAGCACGTCCTCCAGCTTGAGCAGCTCCACATAGGAGCGCAGCGTCATCTTCCGCATGCAGTACGTGTGGAAGTCAAACTGGTCGTCTGTGATCTCCACAAAGTGCTGTGCCACAGGGAAAGCAAAGCATGGAGATTCACTTAATCACAATGCTGAGCTGAACCTTCAAAGGCACTGTGGTCTTAGTATTAGGATATTTTAAACGAGGTAGGGGAACTGGGTATTTTCACACATTTGATTCTTTGTGGAAAATGTCCTCTGGATTTGGGCATACGCAATGCTGATGAATGCACATCAGTCACATAAATTGCTACATGTGGTTACCATCTGTGAACACTTTGGTTGTCATGAACTACTCAGGCCTTTGGGGACGGTCCAAGCAATTCCAGGAACCAAGATTCTACCTACCCGCAGTGCATTATCGGCAAGTAAAACACAAAGCACTGTATGAGGGTGCGGTAGACAGGGAGCAGCTTGTTGCTAGTAAAATACTAGGTCCACTCTACGTAAAATAAAAACCTGACTTTTTTCCCCACTTCTCAAGGCACCGCCAGAATACAAAACTCAAGGCACCCAGTGAGCATAACCACCAATCACACACACACACACACACACAAAAAGTCACCTCTCACTGCAACACAATTGTCCTGCTCGCTACCTAAGGCAAACTTGGTTTAGCGAGGGAGACAGGCAGACAAACCGACACTCACCCTCTCAATCTCATGACATTTCTTCAGCGCCTCGCCATATTTCTTCATGGATTTATAGGCCAGAGCACACTCCGTCTGGAACCACATGCACTGCATCTCGTTCAGGTTCTCTACTGCAGACGCCCCCTCCTGGAGTCCAAGGAAAGGAAACAGAAGCACACCACGGTGTTAAGACAGCGAGTTGGGTCACTTGAATAGCAAAGCGTTCCTACAACAACTGAAGTTGTGTAGTCTGTCCATATGCATTTTACTCAGGCGTCTGCTCAACTCCTCACCAACACTTATGCACACATTCACTGGCTGAGCTGGGTATAATGCTAATGCAGCTGGAGGCTGTCAGTGACAATGGGGATGAGAAAAAAACAAAAACAAAGGGTCAGCAGTTTGCAGGTACGTCAAGCTTTCATGCAGTTCGGAGGCATTTAACTCCGTCAGTCACACTTTGGAACACTGTTCTTTTAGAGTGTTACCATACTACTGCGTAGCAGTTAAGGAACCTGACTAGCATGTTGGTAGACTGGAAATTGTGGATTTCAATCCTGGCTGCCACTATTGTGGCCTTGAGCAAGGCACTTAACCCTATGTTGCACTAGGGAAGACTGGCCCATAATGTAAATTGATAGTTGACAAATGTAAGTCGCTTGGTTAAAACGTCTGCTAAATGCATAAAATAAATATACAATAAAGTATCATATTCTCGACAGAGCGAGAAACATGCCCAGTCATTTCATACCTTGAAAAAAAAGAAAATAAAAGTGAGCGGAGAGAGTCACATACAAACTAACCCGAGTGAATTTGGAGCACATGTCCTCTGCTTCTTTGATGAGGCCAGCCTTGAGCAGGTATTTGGCGCATTTGGAGTTGATGAAGCGGTCAGCTGTGTCCAGGGCCTGAGCCTCGTCCATCCAGCGAGCTGCCTCCCGGATATTCCCAGCATGCTGTGGGAGAGAAAACAGTCAGCATAAAGTGAGGAATGCATTGCATTCCCAACATGATTTGGATAATGGTAAACTACACCTCTATTAGCATTTGGAATGGTCAATCTCTGCACTCTAAATCAGGTAATTCCAATAACAAAGCTTTCATAGCCAATCTTAACCAGGGGTAACTGTCGGCATACTGTAGTGTTACGAATGAGACTTTCTAACCAAATGTCCATTCAGTGTGACTTATCAAACTTTTGCATGAAGGTCCGAGTCATTACCTTATATATCTTTGCCTTAACGAGGAACAGTTCGATCAGTGTAGGCGTGCTCTCGATGGCGGCGTTGATGTACTCCAAGGCCAGCGTCTGCTGACTAATCTGGTCATAATGCTGGGCAAGAAAGTACTGCACCCACAGTAACGTAGTGGGGGGTTCCTCCTTACCATCATCTGAGAACCACAGAGTACAGTTAGTACAAACCACCCCATCCCAGAACTCCATCCCTTACAGCAAAGTCAACACGATTGCTAATGCCAGCGGTACCAACATCCAAGTCACACTTACCATTTTGATTGAACATTCGGCAGCTATTTAAAGAGGTTTCAAAACCGACTACTAATTCTTCGATTATTGACACCTGCATGAGGGGAAAAACAGTTTGATCAGGATGGATTGTGCCTCTGCCCTTCTAAGGAGTTTTGATGATGTCTAAAGGTCTAAAGGGACTTAATGATGTTCTTTTCTCATCTGGAGTTAGAATGTGGTCCAATGAACTCCACATATGTAATAGACCATATCAAAATGTAATCGAAGCCCTGCCCCGGTTCCATGCCAATAAAGTCTATGGAACTTAACATGGGTTTTTTGAATAATTGACCTGGAGAATGACATTAGCTCCTGGTTAAAAAAAATCAAAGTTTACCCCTTACCAGGCAACCAGGATTACAAAAACCTAGCAGAGAAAAATTACACAGTGTGTAGGCAAAAACTTATGCATCTCGAACTTCCCCATGACTGACAGTTTGAAAACAGCGATTATTGAAAAAACCCATGTTAAATTCCACAGATTTTTTCCAAGATGGAACCGGGGAGAGGTTTATGGTTACGTTTAAGTCTATGCTGGTGGACATTTATTTATGGCATGATCAATTAAAAAAAAAGGTTAAAAAGTTTAAGAAATGCAGCATGATCCTTTACCTTTTCTTTATCATTATAAAGGGACTTGAGGGTGGTGAAGACAGGTGGGCAGCCTTTGCTGAAGTTCATTCTTAAATATTTATCCAGACACTGACGGAACTTTTCCCCTGAAGGACAAAGAATCAGTCAAATATGAAATAATCTGTCTGCAAGCAGCCTGTACAAGCATGCATGCACACACACACCAAGGTTCCCATAATAAACATCCAAAACAAGTCAGGAGAACCCTACCCCTATGTCAGTGTACATAGGGACAGACAGACAGACCTTATTAGACCACCCATGCAGGGCCAGGGTAATAATCTTGCTGGCAATCGTAACTACTACTACACTGACTGTCTGCATGATGGAGTAATGCTGTCGACTATCAACAGCCCACTCACCAGATAAGAAATTAAGCGGCAGCCTCCTTGGCACCAGTCCCTTAGGGTACTTCACCCAGGCCTCCTCGTAGATCTTCAGCTTCTCCTCCACACTCGCTGGAACAAGAGAACAGACAGTCAACCGAGGCCCATGGACAGACAAGGACACTACACACTGTCCGCTTATCCCCAGGGACAGACTAGACCCTAGAACAGGCTGTCTGTTCACGCCCTGGCACAGACTAGAACCTTAGAACAGACTGTACATTTATGTGCAGGGCCAGACTAGAGGCTTAGAAAAGCCTAGAAGCTTGGGACAGACTGGACCCTAGATCAATCTGTTGAAACCCAAGCACAGACTAGACCCTAGAACAGACTGTCTGCTTATGAACAGGTACAAACTTGATCCTTACTATAGACTAGGCTGGGCTGCGCTGCCGTACCTGGCTTGAGGGCCTTCTCGAGGCCATGGTAGTAAGACCAGTTCTCTGGGTTGCGCTCCTGAAGATGGTAGTAAACCTCAGAGGCCTCTTCATAGCGCTCCAGCTTCAGAAGAAGCTCACCTGCAAGGGACAAACGTGGAGTTAGTGAATCTGGAACAGCACTCCAGAGGAATAGAGAGCCAACTCTATGAAGCTATGTAGCAATTAACTGATTAACTAATCAGTTGTCAGCTATTAAATCACCAACATCTATGGTAAATCTATTTCATTTGTTTTCTCAAGGAAAAAAATAAATCTATCCAGAGTGTCAGAGAGATGACCATACCAGGCAGACAGAGCAGGCTGCAGCAAAAGAACAAATACCTCTAGTCTCCTCCACTGCCAGTTTGTCACAGATCTGTTTCTCATAGGTGGTTAAGTGCTCCAGTGCTTCTTTGAAGAGGCCTGCCTCTCTCAGGACCTGGTTCTGGTAGAGGAGCAGCTCGCTGTACTCATAGTCCACTTTGTCTGGAGAAGTCTGGACAGACAGACACACACACACACACACACAGTGATCTACAGAAATCTGCTTGACTATTATTTAGGTCTAGTTGCTCTATACTTGAGGGTGTGTCTTAATGCCATACTAAGGGGGCCACATCAACAAAGCTGCATTGACAAGATCTGGAGGTGGGTGAACTTGGAGAAGTGGGTAGCGACAGCTCTGATGCAACCAATTAGTCAGATGTATCATCTCCAACCATACGATTTCAAATCAACACCAATGTGTAAGCCATAGGTGAGTGATGGGTCTGCAACGCGAGGGCCGAGACCGGGACTTCCTGTGAAAGGTGCCAACCTGTCGCCTTCCTGCCATGCATCAGGTGGAAGTGCATGATGGGACAAAAGCAGGAAGCAGGTTGTTCTTATCAGCGTCAACATTGAGTATGAAGGTTATTGTGTGGCAAACCAACCTGGCACACAGCACACCACAGATTAACAGCCCTCAGAGGTGAGTAGTCATGGCAACGCCATTCTTTACCTTGTTCACAACACCCACACACACCTGACTCTGAGAATGCGCTCTAAGGACTGGTCACAGTACCTCAGCATAAATCAACACGGGCTTGCAAGGTTGTAAGGTGACTGCTCCATGTTGACAAATGATTAGGCCTTGCACAGGGCATGGCAAAGAGGACAAGTTAGGCACAAGAGTGAAGAAAAAAAGGCTTCCAAGTAACCTGGTTATGGCTTTACCTGTTGTGTTTTTCGGAACTCTTCAATGATTTTGGCAGCCATCTCGTAGTCCTCGAGGAGATGATATGCAATGGCGTAACCAATCCACGAGGCTCTCTGAGCTGGCCGTAGCTGCAGGAGTTGATACCTGGTCTCCTGAATGTCAAGAGATGGCAGGGATTAAATAAGAAATTGAACAGGGAACAGGCAAAATCTATATTAAAACATTAGTTGGATATGCAGGCAATAACAGAGTTCCTATAAAGTATGCAAACATAAAGAAGCAAAACTTTTCCCACACTTTCAGAGGGGACTTGGGAAATGGTGTGCGTCAACCTTGTGGTGTTATTGAGCTGAGCGCATTGCCATTAAACAGACATTTCTCACACTACTAGCCCAAAACGCTGCCCCTGAGGGGTTAATGACGAGCAAAGTTAGACCGGGCAGACAGCTGTGCTGAGACTTAATGAGGTCCGGGAGAAGAGCAGAGTAGAGCCAGCCAGTGGAGGCAGAGAGCTCCAGGGACACTGGTGCAGAAGCAGGTAGAGGTTATGGGAGCAGTGAACAGGAGATCAGAGACCCCCTTTACAGCAAGCAGCACATAAAACAGGACAGGAGAACTGAAAGAAGTGTGTGTGTGTGTGTGTGTGAGAGAGAAGAGAAAGAAAAACTGAGGGTGGGGTGAATGCTGGATTGTTGTTTTGCTGCCAAAGGAAACCAGAGGTGATTATTGCTGATTCATGATTTTAAGATTGAGAAGGCAGGGGGTAGCTGTCCGGCTCATACAAACAAACAGGCTCAATGTACCGTGCCATCAGGCTCTCGATAACGCACATTAGTGACAGAGCTAATGCTTAGCTCTAAACATGTTCACCACACACACCATCATTAAATTTACACGTTCAGTAGCACTTACCTGCTACTCATTTCACACTGTCACACACACACGCACACACACTTACCCTGTAACCCTCCAGGTCCCTCATTTGGATCTGTAGCAGGGAGAGGTCTCTTAAGATCTGCAAGTTGTCCTTGTCCCATTTCAGTGCATTTCTGTAACATTTGATTGCCTCGTCATACTTCTTGTCAGAACGCTGCAGCAAGCCATACACATGCCAGCCTGGGATCAGACAGTTAAGGACTCATACCACTTCCTACTGCTTTTCTGTGGCTGCCAAAAAGAACACCACTTCAAAAAAGAACACACATTCATGATGCTACACAGCCCTCGATTTGAAAAGACGTTTAAAAAGAATGTGTAGTGTGTACTGAAGTTGTTTTCGTGTACTTGCATGTCTACAGTATGTGCTTACATGTGCCTATATTTATGGTCTGCCAACGTATAATAATCAGTCTGTAACACTGCAATAAACAAAAGTGTTGAAAAGAAAGATTTTTTGAGGCCTTGGTTTTAGGAACAATTCATAAAATAGACAAGGTCTGAACTGAACACAGAGAAGCAACAGTGCTGCAACGGCTTTATCTGATTTGACATGGAATGACCCAAATTTGCAGAGCAGAGCTCCCTATGGTGGCAGGGCTGGTGGTGTGGCAGCTTGGTTAGGGTGAGGGTGAGCTCAGGTGGGGGTGTGTGTGGGTGTCAGGCCAGGGCCGCTGGAGTCTAGCCCTGTACCGCGGCAGCACCACTGGGGGCTTATGGGCTGCTGCAAACGTCAGCACCCATCACACTCAAGCGCGGAGTGAGCCGAGCGGCAGACCTGTCCGGCCTCCATGACGGTCACGGCCACTGCCGCGCACTAGTGCTGCTGCTGCCATTGCCAGGGCTAGCCATGTTAGCTGTGGCATCTGGGAGCTGACAAGTGTGTGTGTGTGTGTGTGTGTCAGCATGCACGAACATTTACACCACAGAGCAGTGCAGTGCAAGAGGGAGTGGCAGCGCTTAAGGGAGCAATGGGTTCATTATGAGCACGAACAAACGAATGAACACACACACACGGATATAACACAGTGATTTTACACTGCTTGCAAGGGTGTCTTTGTGGTAGGCACACGTGCAAGAAAGGATACAGACATGGCTCTTTAGATCATTGCGTAGGCCTCTTCTGACTAAATCGTATGCCTCCTCCTTCTTGCCCAGGCAGTTGAGGGTGAGTCCCTTCATTGCCAATGTCTCTGAAAGAGGAGGACAGGGAGTAAAAGAAATAATGAACAGGCTGCAGTTGTTTCCCATGCTTGCTTTTTACCACCACAGGGCCTTCTTCAGACACATTTTGACAATTCTTACCTCCATGCTCTGCAAACTTGGGATTGGACAGGATCTGTTTGCAGAACTTCAGCCCATTTCTGTACTGCTTGTGTTCGTAGCATCTCTGCATGGGTGAGGAGAACAGGCAGGTGTGAACTACAAACCAGCAGCACATGACGCAGAACGCTGTGCGAGTGTGTTTGTGTGTCCCCATCACCCCAATCTTCCAGGGTTTAAATAAGCCGAGCAGGCTTAGCCGTGAGTGAGTGGCCTAGTGAGTGTGTGCCAGCCTGAATGTGTCTGTGTGTGTGTGTGTGTGTGTGTGTGTGTGTGTGTGTGTGTGTGTGTGTGTGTACACATATGCCTGTTGCTACAAACAACTCTAAATTACCATCATTTTCTCTGAGAGGTTTTATTTGGAGCAGTGTTGCACAAGAGCCCCAGTCAGTGCTCTCTGCTATAGGACAACTGGGCGCTAAGGCTGAAGCAGATGGCACATCTGTGAGCACCATCATTAAAAAATGAGGATAGAGGTGTCTTTAACACAAGCAATTTCCTAATCAGCAACCAGTCAATGGTCACTGACCCATGGACAGGAAGCTCCTCACAGATCTTCTTTTGATTCTTTTGATTGTTTGAATGAACGTGGCTAAGGATGTTCATGGGACACAATGTTCCCAGCATTAAAACCTCATGCAATGTTTCGAGGGCATTCTGAAAACAGATAGCATCCATCTGCACAGATTCTAGCACAAAATAAAGATAAGCACAGATGTCAATAACAAAAGCAAGTGGATGAATGGGGCAAGGTGATGCACTCACCTTGGTCATAGTATACATACAAACAGCTCATGAATTAAAAGCCTGTTACAGCCAAAGTAGCCTTTGATTTTACTGGCAGGGGGGAACAAATGGCAGCAAACTACAATTGGAGTCTCTAGACCAGCATTTAAGGCATGTGCCTAATGCAGTGGTTGTCAAACTGGGGTACGAGTACCCCTGGGGGTACTTGGATCAATTCAAGGGGGTACACAAAAAAAGTCTGTGAATAGATTCTCAGGTCTCACCAACATGAAGTTTAGGTACAGACTATACGTGAACAAAGATCTTGCACTCAAATTGTCCCTAATACAACACAATTGCCACTACATGGTAGCCTGTATATCAATATGAGTTCACATTTTGTATATGCAGCAATAATAATTAGAAAAATATTAATTATAATATATTATAATAGCAAGGTGTCTATGGTACAGGGGGTTTGTGGTAGGACATAGAATGTCTCAGGGGGTACATGGCAGTTAAAAGTTTGGGAACCACTGGCCTAATGGATAACATACCCTCTCCTTCCCCTCCCCTTTCCATGGCCTAGGGGCTCACAGCTGAAACACATCATGGCAGCATCTAGACTTTCTGGATGTTTGGAGCCACAGCAAAAACCAGTAGCTTGATCCTCCTTAAAATGTATGTCAACTAACTGTGAATGACTCAAATGGCAATACTAGCTCAAATGGCAGTCAGGGAAACAATGTCTTCTGGGGCAATCACATGTCTTAGGCACTTAGTAGCCTAAGACATGTGCAAACATTCTCACAACCTAGCAATACTCCTTGTGGTCTCCCAGTCTTAAAACATATCACTCAATTAGAAGCGTTTGTCAAATGAACACCATGTGATTTGCTGAATCCAAAGTTTGCATCCTTACTACAAAGCCGCACAAATAGTCAACATGGACACTAAGAGAGGCAAGGGATAAACAGAGAATGAGGAAGCTATAGTGCATTAGTCGTGTCAGCATCCCTCCCACACAGGGAACAGGCAAGGTGACCATGGGGACCAAAGACTGGTCTGAAGTCATTTTCCATACCACATCTCCCCTCACTCATTTCCTGCCATCTCTTCGCTATCCTGTCATATAAAGGTTTTAAAAAGGGGTGTGCTTTATACAATGACAGAAATAGGACAGTAGGCACCTCTGTACAATCAAAGGCTCCACTGAAGGGATTACAACCAACAACTGCAATTAAATTATTTTTTAGAGAATATACTTGTTGCATCTCCAAATTGATTCAGTAACAGTTCAATTTCAACTTGTGTTTATTCCACCTCTTGCATTTCTTAGAAACCCGGAGTAAGCCGAGTCAGAGGTGAAAAAGTTGTGTTCAACTTGTAGCTACTCTAAACGTTTGTTCAAAGATTACTGACACAGTAGTCTGCAAAAACAGGTTGTAGTGGAACAATCTGAAGGCAAAACAGCCAATTGTGGGAACGTTGGTGGGTAACCCTTACAAACGACTGGAAGTAAGCTAGATCTTGATAACTTTACACTTCTTAACAACTTTGGACATTGAGAGCAGCAAGTTTGTCATACCGATAAAACCTTTAAAGGCACCACAGCCTTTACTTCACATTTTTGACGCGGGTTCATCTAAAGTCACAATGCAATCATACTACTTTCCTGCTTGTTACAACTACTGAGGCTCCAGGTTAGCAAAAAGCTGACCGGCCAAAACTCGATCGTTTAGCTAATGGTAGGAGGCTAGCAAACGCAAGTGCTCAGGTAACTAGCAATGTCATTTCAAAACCATTCAAATCACTTAACTATACTGAGACTCTCATCACAGCTCAGTCATAATGATGCAAACAATGACTCCTCTGCCCGAACAAGTTAGCTACTCCAATAACATTTCCTGCAAATGTTTACAGGCAGATTTATGTATTACTAATAGGTAAAGTTAGCTGATTCTCTGCACACCTTCACACACTGTTAGCACGGTTGTCACACATGTAATATGAATCACATATGAAGAAAGTAAATGGCAAAACAAAAGTCTGGACAAGATTAACTTTGCAAGCCAAGACACAACTAAACGAAGACGGCATGTAAACAGACCACCGAATTTAAGAAAGCACGGAATGCAGCTAACGTGATGCTGTAGCCAACATTAACGTTAGAGGGCCGAGTAATGGCAACTGCTAGCCAGCTAGCGTTCCCAATTCCACATTAACGTTACAGTGGTCCTCGGCTAGTATTTAACGTCATGGTTAGTATAACCATTTTAGCTAACTTAGCACTAACTTATGCTCAAAGTTAGCTTGCATAGTTCATGGGCTTATATCTCATTCACAACTTCTTGTCTAATGGCATTTCTGAAACAGAAAAATGCCTTTAGATGGGCTCCATTCACCACAGTGGTGATTAGCTTAAACTAGCATCCAATGGTGTCACCTAGCTAGCTGGTATTACGGTGTTATGCTTCCTTGTACTTGACAGGCTAGCAGGCATGCTTGCGACTAACTGGCATCTAACACTATTTGGTATTATTGTAATAAATTGAGTGAAGCGCTGATATTTAGAGAAGCATCCCTCTTTTCATGAAAAATGGGCCCTCAGTAATCAGAGCATGCAATTGTTCACTAGTTAGCAAACATCTGACAGCGCTGGGTTCCAACTTATATTATGACCAGGAATTGTCAGCTAGCTAAGGTAATATTAGCTAGCTAGCAGCCTAGCAAGGCGAGGCCGACGACACTTCAGCCAATTGTGTTGATGCTTGTAGGGGTGAAGCAGGCAGTGAACCTAGTAACGTTACCGGTGAATCAATCTTCTCAAAAATGCATGGCAGCGACCACGAACTTACCAAAATCCTTTTGAAGAGAGCGTTTTCTTTCGGTGGTAGAGTAACTGTCGGCATCGTGCAAGGTCGCTAGCTAATAACGCTATTTTCCTAAGGCTCAGCACATGTGAATGAATGTGAGAGATTAAATGCGTCTCCCGATTCGCCCCCTTGTTCTCCGACTCTTCACTCACTCTCGATTGCTCCCTTTTCGGGCTCTCCACCCTCACGTGGTGCCAGAAAAGCCCCCTTTAGCCCAAAATGGCCGATTAGCTTCTCCTCCGGGTCAAGTTGCGCTACGAGTCTGCGTACCCGCGGCCCTGTCTGTGTTGAGTTGATTGCACGTACAGTGGCTGGAAACGGAGCTGCATCACTGATTTCCGATCAGAATAACAACATGTAAATGCAAAATACATGACAAACTGTAATATAATTTATACGTCCAATATACATGTAGTGTTTCATGATCGCACGCTCAGTTGTGTTTTATCTAGTTGTGTTTTAAGAGCGGCTGACTGATCATACGTTAATTAAAATAGGAGGGATTTTGGTAGGCTGATTAATCACAGCTATTAAAGAAAGAAAGAAAGAAAGAAA
The DNA here is from genome assembly GCA_027481765.1 of Tenualosa thibaudeaui. Taxonomy (NCBI): domain Eukaryota; kingdom Metazoa; phylum Chordata; class Actinopteri; order Clupeiformes; family Clupeidae; genus Tenualosa; species Tenualosa thibaudeaui. Next base: position 2,007,955 of record JAIFZK010000227.1, read on the forward strand.
GAAAGAAAGAAAGAAAGAAAGACAGAAAAAATGGAAGTAAAAAAAAAGAGAAACCCCGACATGTAATATCCATTAATGACCGATAGAGGGCGAAATAGTAACACTGGCTACAGCTGCATAAGGTGATCCTATGCTGTAGATAGAGATTTATCTACGGCTGTGATATGATCGAGCAGGCTGGTATGATATCAACATATTATAAGGAAGGGTGACAAGGGTGAGCTGATTCCCTTTACTGTTCTTTAGTAGAGAAAGTATGCCGAAGACTAAGGTGTAGGATCAGTAAAATACTTAGAAATGTAGGCTGTTTGGATGTGGAGTGCATTTGGTCAAGCACTACAAGCAGTCCAAATGTGTGGCAAATAAGAGAGAGACTTAGGCCTATCATTGAAATGGGCGATTTTAAATTGGCAAATGTTCCCAACCCTAAAGCTTTGGTCTCTCTTGTTCTTTATCTTGGGACAGGAATGGTGGGAGAGAAGATCCTCCAGGCTTCTGGGCGTCAAAGAGGAAGGTCAAGCAAGGTCATAAGCAAAAAATGAAAAGTTAGTGCTAATAAGTGGACAGTTTGTTTCCATGTACAAGTATTGCCTGGTGTGTGAGAGATAAAAGAACTGACTGGAAAAAGCTGTGATTAAAGCAGAAGGTAGCCAGATCAGCTTGCTCACTGTTTCTCTCAGTGTGTGTGTGTGTGTGTGTGTGTGTTAGCAGTGTGCAGCCACTTAATGCGCATGTGGTAAAGACGGGGCACAGCTCCCTTCTAATGCCACTTTATCTGTTGCCTGTCCCTGCAGCACCGACACTCAGTATTAATCAACCTGAGCTCATACACACACTCAGAAAGAGAGCAAGAGAGAGAGAGAGAGACACTGAACTCCCAAATCAATTCCCACATTCTCAATCTTACACAAGCCCACATGCTACATGCTGGATTCTCATTATAAGCTCATTATAATTAATGCAACCCAAATGTGGAAGGAACAGACCTTTTAATGCATCAGCATGAGAATTGTGTCACTATATAAGCAACAGCTATAACACTTTCTGCAAAGTAGCGGTAAAAGGCTAGCCATGACGGAAGACTAAAGGCCCTATTGGTAAACAGGTATATGTCAAATATAAAGGCCACAGGTGACAGTGACTTTGCCTCAACTTCCATGGGAAGTAATGTGTTACAAACGCATAATTGCAGCCCCCCTCAGTTGCCAGGCAACAGAATATCCTTTTTTGTTATGAATAGTTTTAGAATTGGGGTTAACAAAATTAATCTCAGGTTGAGGACCAAGTAATAACTACTGAGGAACAAGTATTAAGCAAACCTATTTGTGTCAAAGGTGAAAACAACAGAAAGCACACTGAAGAAAACTAGGCCTCTCTGACTGTCTTTGTTTCAGATACTTCGCAATGATGATAAGGTGGAGCTAGTATAACATTTACATTTATGTATTTAGCAGACGCTTTTATCCAAAGCGACTTACATTTTTCCAACTATCAATTGTTCAGGGCCAGTCTCCCCTAAAGCAACCTAGGGTTAAGTGCCTTGCTCAGGGGCACAACGGTGGCAGCTGGGATTCAAATCCACTTTTCAGGCTATTTGCACGATAGCCAGGTTCTACGCTACCACCACCCTGTAGTATAAGTCCATGCCACAATGTTATCTGCTTATGTTAGCTAAGTTTCTTATATCTTACATTTACCCATTCACACAAAACTCATTCACCAATGAACCTGCACAACAGGAGCTGTTTAAGTTCAGTGTCTTGCTCAAGAACAGTTTGACAGGGTCAGGAGGAGCTAGGAGCTCAAACTTGCAATGCTCCAGTTGCCCATAACTCTTCTACATCCTTTTCTAAAGCCACACAATCACTCCATATTAATTCATTTGAAACACAAAGCCAAAATGCTCATGGGTTCAGTGTGATGTGGGGAGTTTGGGAAAAGGAAGAGATCGTTCAGCATTGACACAGCTGACTTGAGCAGAACTAAATGTAAATGCCAGGTGGCTAGTTAGTGTTCCATCCTCAATACCTATGCAGACTTGCTTTACTCTTTGTATATTTCTGTGTCCTATCCTGAACTGCTGACAGATCTGTTTTAGCAATTTCTTCTTCTTGAAAAAAAAATACTGTAATTGGATAGTTGGTAAAGTTGGTAAAGTTGGTAAAAAGGCCAAGTTAAACGAGAGGAAATGTTGTGGAAACAAGTGAAGAAAAAAGCTTAATTTCCACGAAAGAAAATCATTGAAAAGCGTGTCAGCCACAAAGCACATCCTCCTAAGTGCTATTACTGATTTATAAATCCTGTGCAGATAACCTTAATTATGCTCAATGTAATGCCCACCATCTCGGTTTATTGCACTACAGTAGTTTGACAGTGTGAGGGAAAAATTTATATTTTGGCAGGGTAATTATAAGCATTTAAAGGGGAAGGTGTGATTTGTCTAAACATGCCTAAATGTAAATGTATAAAATATCAAGAAAGAAAGACAGAGAGTGAGAGAGAAGACAGGCTTAAAAACAATTCTCAAAAATCTTCTTTTGCTCTCAACGTGCCTCCCCCCTTCAATTTATCCCATTTTTAACAACCCCCTGCCACCCCCCCCCCCCCCCAATCCACAATGCTCCTATTCATCATAGATAGGACTAAAACGAGGGATGGAAGACAAAGGAGTGACAGAGTGATTAATTAACTATGCTGCTTTTTAGTGCCTGTGCTTTTAATTAAGGACATGAGGCACTCCTTACCTCTCCTTGGCTCTACTGCTTCATCACTCATGGTGTATAGATTCTAACTCATGCGCTAATCTCAATTTCAACTGTGAATATCTATCTATCTATCATTCTGATGACCATTTTTATACAAGTCTAAAGACACTGAGTTATCACAGAAGTAAAATTTTCACTGTTTTGACAGATACTCAATAGATCCCTCCAGTCTTAAGTAGGCTACAGGATGTTTTCTGTCACTTATTTCTTTCCACCCACACAAATCACTCCTTGAGTCATTTAATAAGATTGGTGAGAACACTCTCTCTTTATTGTAATTTTTTTCTGAAATCAAAAAGTTTTCTTCTCATCTGTCTTGCATCAACATTTTATAATCTGTACAGAATAAAAAGAAAAAAAAAATAAAAGCACTGCTTTAGGTACAGAGCAAAACTCTCAAACTAGAAAATGCTCAAAATAAAAATTAGAGGGAGTTTACAATACAAATTAGTAGTAAGACATTGTCTGAAGTGCAATGGCATAGCCCAGATGAGTGGAAAAAATGAAATTAAAATACTTCTCTATTTTAAACAAACAGTAATTTCTTTACAGAGAGTAGAGACAGTATTATCTGTTGTATTTAAACTTGTAAAAACATATTTACAAATATCATTTTTCTTTTATATATCTTTTTGATCACATACATGTCAGCACCAGTACAGAAAGTGAACAGAAAAAAACAGTGACAATAATGACAAAAAATAGCAAGTACAAAAAAAGCAGAAAAAAGTTCTACATTTGACTTGGTCCCAGGATTCGTGACATTTGGAGGAAGCTTAGAGAAAGAAGAGGGTCTCCTATCTGCTGCTGTTATGACAACACTGTCAGATGGCCATTTCAAACACTGTACGTAAGACTTGTGAGTGTCTGTCCCTTTCTTTAAAACAATAAATATTCAAACACGACTAAACACCAAACAAGACAGCCATTTTCTGCTGAGATCATGAGCAAGACTCAATTAAGATTTGGATAGGATGTGGGGCAATTGAGAAACCTAGACAGTGAGAACCCCTGTACAGATTGTTTAGAACAATGGCCAGAAAGAGAGATAAGGGATTTCACATGGTATGTTGCTGATGAAGAGGCATTTAAAGGCATTCTTGTGTATTTAAGGGGAAGGTGGGAGTGCTAACTGGCTTTGTAGTTACAGGCTGGTACACTCAAAGTATACCATACTCCACAAATGATACAAACAACATTGGCATCTCTGGGGGTGAAGCAACAGAGCCACATCGGATAGACATGGGATACATCAGCACTGCCTAATGTTAAAAAATCTTACCCTTAAAGTGTCATCTATCACCAAAGACTAGGCTAAAGCAAAACTGGGTGAAATAAGTGGAAGAGCCAGAACAGGCAAAGTGGAGGTGGCAAAGAGGCCTGGCTGCCATGCACTCTGATGACGTCTTGGGAAGCAGGCGCCTAAATCCTCCTCAGAGTTGAGAGACTGCCTGGGCAGTCTTTACTCCTGGCTAATCTGGAAGACCTCTAAAGACAGCCACTCTTTAGCCTCTTCCCTTCTCACTGGGAAACTAGGAACAAAAATCACATTGTTGGGCCAAACCGGTTTATGAGACCAACCACAATGTATCTGAGCTCTGTACAGCCCCTTGTCATTTCACAGTCTGTTCAAAACTTAGACATGTAAACATGTATTTAAAGACAAACAAACTGTAAGTATGAAAATCTGAATGCAAAACACAAAGCGGTACTCCAAGCAGTGCTGAGATCAGTGGTCTGCAACTATTTCATCACTCACATACATACAAGCACAGACACAGATCATCTCAATTCAAGGCTCAACCTCACACCTAGTTTCTTCACCAAAAATGCTTCTGACCAGCCTTTAAGACAAGTCATTGTGTCAGACAAGGTCATTTGTGGTGACATACATTCAGCACTGGTACAATGTTTCATTTCGTTTCTTTTACATTGCTGTTGTTCCAGCCTGTCCCACATACATCCCATCAGAAATACCACAGTTAACATTCGATGGCTGAGCCCGTCTTGCCGTAGCTGCCTTTTTGACTTTCTGACATCTACACATGGATGGTTTTTGGCCTGCTATACCTCTCATTTTGTCATCCTTTCTTATTTCTTTTATTTTCTTGGAGACTGTAAAGTCTCTAGCTGCCAGGTCTCTCAATACAGAATGCACCTCTAACACACAGACACACATATATTCTCTCTCTCTCTCTACTCAATCTCCTCTTGCTGGCAGAGCAGTTGCCTAGCGACAGCAGGGGCACTCATCACGCATGCGCTCAAAACCAAACAAAGGGATATGCAGTTTGTTTTGGTTGCGCTGTTCACATACACACATAAACAAACACACGCACACATACTTGCAGCGGCATGTCCACACTCACACTGGTGAAATATAGAGGACCACATGGGCATTCTGGGGAAGCCAGAAAATGAGAGGTGTTAACATATGCAAGGTTTTTAAATAGATGGAGTGAGGCTATTGCAAGGGAAAGGGATAAATCATGTTATGAATATTGAAGGCCTGCGACCAAACACACACACGCACGCATGAGCGCACACACACACACACTCTCACTCATGTGACAAGTAAGATAGAGGGAGGCAGTTAAAACTGATAACAAAATAGTTATTTTCTATTCCCCCTACTACATACCTTTAGGAAACTATTCTGAAGTCTGGGGTTTGAAAGACCACGGAAACACAAAGTTGTAAAACAAATCACATTAAACAACATGGAAAACAGGAAAGACTACTTCCTCAAATAAGAACCCCCACCACGCTCATGAAGTATTTGACAGTACACATACACATTTACACTCAGTACATGACATGGCATTTCTCTTTCGATTTTAATGAAAGCAGAAGAAAAACACACAGGTCCATTAAAATGCATCTTCTGATTAAAAATCTATTCACACTTTTCTGTTCCCCAAAGCCCAACCCATTAAAAAACACTCTGTTCCTCTATTTTTGCTATTGGCTGGGGAAGAACTCCTCCATCCAACCGTCTGATGAGTCTATGTCCGTTCCATCCGACAGGCCGAACTGACCTCCACTGCCCCCAGTGGACTGGCTGGCATAGCCATACGCTAAATCCTGACTGGATGTCCGCTGGTAGCCCTGCGGCTGGGACCCACCTGGATACCCCCCGCCACCTCCAGGTCCGCCTGGTCCGCCCATCCCACCCGGCTGACCCCCAGCCTGTCCAAATGCTGATGCCATGCTACCAGGCACGCCCTGGTTCATGCCAGGCATCATCATGGCACGTGGCTGGTTGGTCCTGACCTGTGATGCCATGTGCGGAGGCATCATTTGCGCCCCACCAGGCCCAATGCCCGCAGGGTTCATGGCTCGTGGGTCCACCATGCCCCCCTGGCCGTAGTGCTGCTTGGGCATACGTGGCAGGCCCTGTCCTGGTGGCATCCCGTAACCGGCCGGCATGCCCCCGAAGCCCACCATATCGTTTGTAGTCCTACTGCCCATGGGCTGCATGCTCTGTTGCTGCTGCTGCTGCTGCCAGCCTGTGCCTCCAGCTCCCATCATGCTTTGCAGCCTCTGAGCCTGGGCTTTGTTCATTGCTTGGCTACCTCCTTTCAGGGCAGAGTTCAGGAGCATGCCCTGGCCATACCCTCCTCCTCCTCCGGCCCCTCCGGCCCCGGGCATCATGCCAGTGGGTCCCCCTCCTGGCGGCCTGTGCCCAGGCGTGGGACCTGCGTGGCCCATTGGCATGCTGCTTTGGTTAGGGTGCTGCTGCTGCTGCATCTGGCCCATGCCTGCTGCGTACAAGCTCGCCTGGCTACCTCCGCTGCCGGGCTGGCCCCCGTAGGGCATGCCCATGTCGGGCTGAGAAGGCATGCCACCCTGCATGCTACCACTCTGGAGCTGCTGCATCTGCTGCTGCTGCTGTTGCTGAAGAAGTCTTGCATTACGCATGTTCTGCATGTTCCTCACCGCCATCTCCTGAGATGACCCTGTACACAGACACACACGACAGTGTGAACATTACTAATTTCATAAGAGAATTAATCTTTAACTGTTCAAACACATGAGACTGAGAGGCTGCTTGTGGTGGTATTATAAGATATCTTATTATTATGCTTTACTACCTGCACCTTTGCACAGAACTTCAACCCATTGCAGTTGCTTGACATCAAAAACTGGTAATTTACGCATGGTTGCCTAATTTATGTTGTCTTTACCATGGTGTTGTTAGTTGTCAATGTCCTCGTCTTTTCTGATTAAAGTACAGTTGAAAAGTTTTGGCAGGTGCGGCCATCTCCCTAAATAAAACTTTCAGGCATGATGAGTGACTGAGAGCTCTATCATGCATCACATGGTGCCTGAGTGAAACATCTATTGGACAAGAAGGGCCCACACATTCCACAAGCTGAATTATTTCCTGGCCATGTTCAGTTGCTCTCTTTATCAAGAAGGATGGATACGTGAACATCTTGGAACATCTTTGTTTGCTTTTTATTCTAAACTGCTTTGTAATGATTTACAGAGTTCCTTTGAATGTTTTTAATTTAAACATTTAACATATTTAAATTGATTTTGTTGTATTCTGCTTTCAATTAGTAATGATTTGACCAGACAAAGTTTGACATCTGGGAGGTTCATCTTGGTGGGTTCACCTCAATATTATTTTGGCTCAAAACATTCTGAAATCAAGTTGCCCAGTGCAAAACACAGCCCTTAAAGATCAACTCAGCGGTGGGGTGTAAAGCTATGAGCAACTGCTCCAGGTGTACCAATGATGGCAATCTTACAGCCACCACACACATATGACAAACCCCTCCATGTACAGTCATATAAAATCAGTCATGAAATCACACCACATCATACCAGAAGTCCACAGATAATCCTACACACTCAGATGCACCATTTGCCAGTAAACGAATATTACTGAATATCATGCAAGGAAAAGTCAATTTGCCATTAGTTAATACCTTGTAAATAGTATATTAACACAAATTAAAGACATTACAAGGAATGTACAGATTCCTAGCTGTGCAGCATCCATCTGGGAGTCTGTGTTTGTGTGTGATCTGAATCAAGTCAAACACATCACACATGCCAATCTTGGGGAGGTTGCCATGGCAACAAGCAGAGCCTCTTGTCAGAATTATGCCCCCCCCCCAAACAATGTGACAGGGATATGAAATGTGAATGTGAAAAAAACTACCACAGTGAAGGTGTGTGTGTGTGCTTAGTGTATGTGTCTATGTTTAAGAGGTGTGTCTATATGGATGAGGATGCAGGCTGTGGATAAGGTGGCAGATAAGCTAATGGTGGCAGTTGAATGACACGTCATTGCATCATGGAGGATGTGTATGTTTGTTTGTGTGTGTGTGTGTGTGCTCGAGTGTGCATGTGTGCTTTTCTGTTAGAGATCTGGAGTGATTTAAGCATCAATGGCTCAGTCTAAAAAAGCGAGTTGCCCCAGGGAATTAAATCTAATATAGTCTCCATGGCAACTTGACAAAAGAATCAATAAACAGAGACAACATTCCTGTTCGTCTAGCTAGTGTGTGTGTGTGTGTGTGTGTGTGTACACATGGAGGGTGGGTATCATTAGTTAGAGAGGTGGTGGGTGCGCCTGGTGGCTAGCCCATAATTTAGGGTGTCACCAGGGTGATGATTTGCTATGAAAGGAGAAAGATGGACAATAAGGAACTTAATTCGCTGCAAGTGAAAGGGGAAGTAATGCTCCATTACTGCCGCTTGTTTACCACAGCCAGCAACCCTAGAACAAACACACAAAGACAAACGCGCACACACTCCAGCTCAGACAAACACCACTCAGCTCACTGGCTGGTTAGCTAGCTGGCTGGCTGGTTGACATCATCTCTAATGGCTTCCTACCTTGGAACTGGTTGACCTGCTGAACAGGGTACGGGTTCCGCTGTGGCTGTCCCATCTGCCTAGGGAGGTGCTGCTGCTGCTGTAGCTGCAACAAATCAAGAGCAGGAGAGAGAGACAGAAATAAATGCTAGAAGGTCCATTAGGAAAAGGAGTAAACTGCAGAACTGTCAACAACTGTCATCATCGCACATGTGTGTGTGTGTGAGTGAGTGAATGTGTGTGTGTGTGACAGAGAGAGAGAGAGAGAGAGAGAGAGACAGAGACTGAGTGTGTATATAAAAAAGAGAGAGAAGGAAGGGGGGGGGGCTTCCTATCCTAATTCAAACTCTCTTCTGTAACTCATTCCCAGAAGTGAAAAAATGACACACGCACACACACACACACACACACACACACACACAATTTAGTTCCTGAAGTACAATTTTAGAATAGTAGAATTTGTGGAAGGCAGCTGCAGAAGGTAATTATGAGTACGAGACTAAGCATATGCCAACATGACAATAGTTGAAGTGTACAGACAAACTGCCTTGCAGTAAGGAGTAAGCCATACAGGCACCATGGGCACATAGATACACAGAGGTGTTACAGGTGTGCCCTCTGCTATTCGTTGAGTGTCTTACACCTTGTCTGGAGGGTCTGTTTTGCTTACACTTCATTGACAAGTGTCACCATTAGCAACATCTAGGTTTTGCAGAGGTGCTAAGTGGGCTTGTGTTAACTCACAAATAAGATTCTGAGCTAAGCTGTGAAACAATCAAAATGGTGAGAACCAGACAAGCCTTGCTATCCATGCACCAAATACGCACAAAAATTAGGCTTACACGTGCAGATTGGTGATGACAACGGTAGTCACAGGAGATTGAAGTAAATCACGATACTTCACAATTAATCACATATTTAAAGTTCGAGAATTCTCCTTTATTTTTGTGAAGAAAGAATGTCATACATGCTTCAGACTTCATCAAAGTGGCGCTCCTCGGTTTCCTTCACACCCAAAGTGAAAGAGCGTAGTTGCCACAGGTTGTCTGGCAGGAGTACCTAGTCTTTTTCGGCTTGCAATTTACAAGATCGACCACATGATCTTTAAAATCACCCCACTCACGCCCGTCGCGCTCGCATCCCCTGCGCGCAAATTATTCACACACTCCACTCTGCTTCAAATCCACCGCGATTTGGCCTTTTCCTTGTACTCTTATTCAACGTGTCTGTCAGCTCTTTTAAAATGCCATTATGAGAAATCTTCAACCGTCATTATGCCGCTTGTATTCTGCGAATGATGCCAAAGAGAAACTCTTTAATCTCGTTCATCCCCGAGCTCTGAAAGAGCTCTAAAAATCTAGAAAAGAACTTCAGTCTAGGCTACCTTAGACAAGGCCGACTGTGCCGTCTCACGTCAGTGCGCAGCAGAGTTGCAAGCAACCTTCAGGTGACATAAACAGCTGTCTTCGAACCGGTCTCGCGCATATTGCAACGCGCAAACTTCTCTTTTGTCACTTGTATACTTTACGTTACATTTGAAGAGAAAAGACTAACCGCAAGTTAGTCAGTAGTTTACAGCAGCTGTAGATCTTCTCTGCTGACCATGTTTATGTCAATATGTCTGCATTATTAATTTTAAAAAAAACTTTTAATTTTTGTATTTGCATTTTTGCAACTGCTTATCTTCGCTGTAATACCTTAGACCTGACTCTAGGTCTACGTGTGTGTATGATATGTAAAGGAAGCATTACGTTAAGTCAAGTCACGTCAAAATACATTCAAAAGACTGGTCTATTTTTTTTACGAGCGCTACACTGCCGTGTCTGGTGTAGCCAGTTCCATTGATTATCGTTGAAATATGACGTGCCTTTACTTAACGTACCCGGTGTAGGCTTCCTGTGAGTGAGTGTGTGTGTGTGTGTGTGTGTGTGTGTGTGTGTGTGTGTGTGAAAGCGAGAGAGAGATTACCCGTCTGTTTTGACACACCTTTTGAGCGTGTGACCGTGTGTGGGTGTACGTGTGTGCCAGCTGCTTTGCTGTGATCTGTTGCTGCTTACAACAAAACTTCGGCAACTCTGTGTGCAAGTGGCTACGTGTTCACTACTGTGTCTGACTGTGTGTGTGTGTGCCAGAGCTGTAGTCTAGTTTGCTGTAGTGGGTATACTGTTCTAATGTAGTGATTATACTGTCTTGTACAATTACAGTGTTGTCAGTATTGCAGCCTATGTTTTATTGGATATATGCAAACCCAAGAATCTTTTAAGTGGTTACACGGCGCATTCCTGCATATCACGTACGTACAGTGTGTACGTACAGTACAGTGTGTGTGCCTGACTACTGTGTCTGACTGTGTGTGTGTGTGTGTGTGTGTGTGTGTGTGTGTGTGTGCCAGAGCTGTAGTCTAGTTTGCTGTAGTGGGTATACTGCTTGAATGTAGTGATTATACTGTCTTGTACTATTACATTGTTGTCAGTATTGCAGCCTATGTTTTATTGGATATATGCAAACCCAAGAATCTTTTAAGTGGTTACACAGCGTATTCCTGCAAAGCACGTACAGCCATGCCGTGTGCCTACCTGCTCAGCCATGATGTGCTGCTGCCTCTGCTCGCGTAGCAGCTGCTGCTTCTGCTGCTCCATCAGGTGCAGCTGCACCCTCTTCTCCTGCTCCATGGCCATCATCTGCTTCATCATGGCTGCCTGCTGCTGCTGTTGCTGCTGCTGAGGATTGCCCAGGTAAGCACCTGGCCCGGGCCCTGGTCCCACTGCACTGGGCCCCCCTGGGGCCACTCCTCCAGGCCCACCATGAGTGGGCTGAACTCCGCCTGGTGGCCGCGACATGGCCACCATACCCTGGTCCTGAAATGAGACAGTGGGAAGAGGTGAGCGTGTTCAGTAGTGGTCAGACATAGCAGTAGTAGCATCCATATCAGCATCTATGTCTACATCATGGCAAAAAGGTATTATTTTCTTTTCTAAGGACCTCCAATCAAGTGATCTCTCACATATCTTTAGGACGTAGTTTATTGTTTATGTTTATGTGTACGCCTTGGTATGTCTTTCCATACAGTACAAGGACTATGCCGAATGGGGAAGATCACACAGCACTGAAAATATAGTGTATCTAAAATATAGTATATCTAAAATATCACTGAGCACTTTCTGGTTTCAATATTACATAAAGATTAAACTTAATAAATAATTTTATAGTGCTATTTAAGTATATGGACACATATGAACTGACACAATGATCCTAAATGTATTGTTTAAACAACAAATCTTCACTGACAGATTTATCAGATTTGTCAAAGTGCAAATGCAGCAAGTAAATAACAGACTGCATGCTGTCTGTTTTCTCTCCTCTCCAGTTACAGCGTTGCGTGATGCAGATGATGTGGGGATGAGTTCAGCCATTAACAATCTAGACTGCACACACACCGGGGAGGATGTCTCAACAGAGCGATGGCAATATCAATAAAATAACTTTGGCTGAACACGCTTGCCTCTGCATCAGACAGCAGAGACAGACCAGACCCGACAGGTCGATAAGTAGCAGATCTCTCTGGGTGCCGCTGGCGAGCCACGCCAGGCTGACAAAGCGAGGCCAGAGCGGATGCCAGGAAGGGAGAGGCAGTGGCAGTCTTCTGACCATAGGGGGCAGCATTGCTCTGTATTTTTCTCCTCCTCTCCTTTAGGCTTCCAGTCTCACCCTTTCTCTCCCTTTCCCTCACCTTCACTCTTTCCCCCCTCCCTCCGTCTCTAACTCACTCCCTCTCTCTTTTCTAACCCTCTGTACCTCTGTTTGCTCTCACTCTCTCCCTCACTCTCTTTATGCAGCCTCACCCTCCTCCCTCACTTGGGCCCACCCTCTATTGCAATATATCTCCTCTCCTTTTCATCTAACTTCCCCCCGCCCTGTGTGTTGCTCTCCTTCTCTCTCTTGCTCTTTTGCTCTCCAACATACACTCTTTCTCTACATCTTGAAATCTTTCTTTTCCCACTTTACCTCAGCACCCACCCCCACCTCTCTCTCCATCTTTCCCTTTCTCTACTGCCCTCCCCTCTCCTCCGCTGTGGCCTGCTCCCAGCAGATGGCTTAATCATGACTGGTAATATACGACTCTCTCCTCCTGCCGGATAATGTGTCTGAGTCCAGAAACTCCGCACTGGAGTGTGACAAGGGGAGGGGGGTGGGGTGGGGGAGCAGAGAAGACATGGAAGACATGGAATAAGGGGAGCGAAATAGATGCAAAGGGGGAGAATGGCACAGAGACAGAGGAGGAGATTGAAAAAGAGAAAGAGAGAGGAAGGTATGGAGAGAAGACGGCAAAAGTGGGAAAGATGATAGAAGAGCAATAAAGGCTATTGGAAGACAGTAGATGGAGAGAGGAAGACAAAGGTGCTGCCTGACAGCAGAGGAACAGAGGGTGGAAGAGGAGGGAAATGAGGGGATGGGAGCTTGCACATGATGAAGGAGAGACACGAGAGAGTGAAAGAGAGAAAGAAAGAGAGTGTGAATAAAGAGAGGGGAAGAGAGTAGGGTGTGTGTGGACCAGGTAGCTAAACAACTGGGGCTTTGGTGCTGAGCAGATGGCACTCTTCGGAAGTCTGATGGACTGTGCCAAGTTGCTGCCCGAGATTACCCAGCCCACCCCTGGGGAACAAAAGGAGCCCCCTTCTCTCTTCTGCTCCTGCTTCCCCCCCAGACCCCACCCCCTCCCCTCCACACTCAAGTCCACATTTTTCCTCACTTCACTCGACCACCCTCTATCTTGCACTTGTTCTCTCTGATCCCTTCCATATTTATGATGTCCTCCCTCCCTCCTTCCCTCCATCTTTCCCCACCTCTCACATGTATGCATACTCCCCCAAGTTATCTTTCTCTACCTAAGCAGCTTCAGAGGTTGTGGTTGTGTTGACCTCCCTGGCTCTCATCCTCCTCTCTTCCATCGCATTTCCATTTTCAAACTCAATAACTCCCAAAAACTCAATCCAATAGCAACCAAAAACATCAACAACTGACCTTTTCCTGTGATAAGCAGTCTTATTCTCTTAACCATCACCAGACAGGGGAAAACTTTGGAATGTCAATAGATGGTGCATGATGTGCATGACAATCAGCATATGTAATCAGATCGCCTCATCGTACAGACAGAGTAACTGCCCCTGTTCCTGCAGGAATGCTATTTGACAAGGGGGACAGTGGACATCATGGTTGATGGTTGTAGCAATTAGCATCCATTGTGTCATCACTCTGATGAATATACTGCACATGCCTGTGATTAGTCCTCCACGTCATTAGTGACCATGGCTAGCAGTATCATTAGCTTTCATTTCAAAGCCTTCAAAGTCAGAACACTTCAGCTACAATGCTACTTCATGAAGCCAATACTGTATATACAACAACACACACTGAGGAGACCATTTAAACAGACCTGTAGACACACGGCAGTAAAATAACCACATGAGCCTGCATGCTTTCTCTTGGTTCCTCGAGTACCACTACAGGAATTGAAGGAAAACAAGAGAAGACAAGGATAACTGGAGGCAAACTGTTTGAGGCCTGATTGAGGATGATATGGGGGGGTGGGTGTTGGGAGAAGGGATGTGAAAAAAAGAGTGGAAAAAAAGGAGATGGAGGCAGGACTCCACATGCAGTATTTCAGGCCATGCTGTGCTAGCTGGGCTGATCGCTTTCATTGATCAACAGTTTCACACCCGCAAACAGCACTCTCTCTCAACTCGCACATGGATACTGCAACATTGATTTGCATTACCCCCCCTCTCTCACACACTCCCTTCATCTATCCCTATCTCACTGTTTCACACACACACACACACACACACACACACACACACACACACACACACATTGATTAGCAGTATCTTAGCCCTGGCTCTGATCGCTATGCTAATCTAGGAGGCTTGCTCTGAACATCTCCTCTAATAAGGCACCACGTGCCGACACACTTCTGCCTTGTGTGTATTCATACACACACACACACACACACACACACACACACACACACACACACACACACACACAGTAAAAGCCTCTAGCACACAAATAACAAAGTGACTCTTTTGTGTAATGCATAATGAACACACCAAATCATACCAATTCCAGTGAAGATGCGTTCAATAAAAGAAATCCAGGAGACGACTGAAAGAGGATGAGCAGAGTGGGGTGATGCATCTCACATGCCACTGATGGACCACCGAGGTCTGAGAGCTGCAGCTTTAATGGTGTGACTCAACCAGGGGTCTAATCTCCCACCCACCACCAAGTGTGAGATTCACAGATGCTCAACATAATGTGTGTTGTCGTCAATACTCATACACACAAACACACACACACGTGCGCGCACACGCACGCACACACACGCACACACACACGTTCATGCACGCACAGACATGAGCTTCCCAGCACATGAGTTGAGTGTCTTGTGAAGTACAGGAGGAAGTCTTTCAGGACTCCAGTAAACTAGCTGCTCAGTTTTTAAGCAGCAGAGAATGTGAGTCTGATCTATGTCTGAGAGAGAGACAGAGACAGAGGAGAGAGAAGAGAGTCTGCTTTTTTGACAGCTTTACAGAAAAGAGTTAGATAACGAGTGAGGAAGTGTATTCATTTGTGTGTATGTTTGTCTGTGTGTGTGTGTGTGTATGTGTGTGTTTGTGTATCCACCTGTCTGGGCCCTGGGCTGTCTGTCAGAGCTCCCGAGCTCTGCCACCCTGATCAGATTACGCAGCAGTGCATCAATCTCACACACACACACACATTGGTTATTTATGCATTCCTGCCAGTGTGCATCTGCGTGTATCTGCAAGTGTTTGTGTACCATAGTAGTACAGGGGGGGAAGGAGAGAGACTGCTGGTTATTAGGCAGTTATTAGATTTCCAACATGTCATGTGCTTGATTAGTCTCCTCCCTCTGATTATCCCTTGCTCTCTTGTGTTCTGCGTTTTTCACTTCTCTCTCTCTCTCTCTCTCTCGGTCTGTCTGTCCTGCTCAATCTCTTCCTTCATGCCTCTCTCATAATCTTCGCCTCCCTCATCTCTCCCTCTCTCTCTTTCTTTCTCAATAATTTACTCAAGAGATCATTTCTATTTCTACTCTCTTTTGTATCTGTTACAGAATGGGAGTGGCAGTCAAACCTCTCCTCTCATCTCCACCTGCATCTCTTATCCCCCCAGACACACATACACACACACAGACACACATACACACACACAGACACACAGTCATTGTCCTTCTTTTTGTACAGCTTTCCATCTCCTTCTGCCATCGCCTCCACTTCTCCCTACACCCCTGCCCCTGGCTGTGTATCGCTTCTGCGGCTCTTATTGCTTCTCTCTTCATCTGTTTTTACCCCTCTGTATTTATCTCCCAATCCTCCTCCTCCCTCTCCCCTCTCTATCTCTAGCCATTACCAGCTGCCATTGAGTCATATTTCTGTCCACAGCTCAATTAGACGCACAAGCATGCCCGCCTGTACAGCTAGCACACACATGCACGCACACACACACACACACACACTCACACACTCAGGTTCAGCTACGGTTCACAAAAAGGAGGAATGGCTCTGCCCCCTCCAAACAATCTCTCGTCAAGCACCACAAATTCACTCACACACACACACACACACACACACACACACACACACACACAGTGGTCACCACAAAGGGCTTCAGGTAGAAACTCTTAAACAACATGATGAAATATGGGGGAATCTGCTGTAAAAGCATCCAAACGAATGGAAAATGGAAGTGAGGAAGTGAGAGAGTGGAGGGGTGAGTGAGAGGGGGGGAGAGAGAGAGAGAGAGAGAATAAATATAATATCACTAGCGGTTTTACAGTGTGTAATTACGTGCTGCTGCCCCAGCAGTGTGAAAGTATGCTATGAGCCTGTGCAGCATCTTCCCAGCTAATAGAACTCTTAGCCACAGTGAGTGGAAATGCCATTTAGCAAAATGTGTGTCTGTGTTGGAAGCACATGCATTAGAGAGAAATCTGTATACAGGCATAAACACACTCAAATACACACACCACCCACACAAGAAACATGGCTGACACATTATGGGACTTGACCAGACAAATTTAAACCACCATTACTCTCCTGTCAAATGGTAAATGACAACATAAAATAACAGTGACATTTTTCTATTATTACTCAAAGCAGACAGGTGGATAGTGAAACACAAGATACATATCCATGAACAGAGACAGCTACAGTATCACATATCACACGCACAGCCATCGCTTGAGCATACAGAAGATAATAAGAACCCCAAGCTACAGAGATCAGTAAACACCGGATCTTGTAGGGGCCTAATGGATGTTGCAGCAAAGATTTAACTAAATTCATCATGATAAATCTTTTTTTTTCTTTTTTTTGGTTAATTAATCAACAGTGTAGAGTCTGTATGATTTTCTTAAAATATTGCAGTGAAAGAAAAATGAGTTTGCTGTTCCCGGAAATTTCTTTAATTTCAGTACACTTAAGACAATTCAAGACCACAACACCTTGCCTAATTTCATTTCTCATTTTAAAACTAATATAAAAGAATATTTTCCATATTTCCCCCTTGCCCACTCCACACTACTACACTTCAATGTTCTGAAACTAGCTGGCTACAGAACAGCCCAACCTCCTTTTTTTGCCTGTATCCAGAAGTATGGTGGACGTGTGCTGTAAATGGCTGTCTGAGCTCTCTATTCACCCTCTTTCTGTTGCAGCCGAGGGGACAAAGAACTTGGGCACCAGGAGGGGACACGGAGCAATTGGCCAATGAGTCCCTCACCAACTCCTGTGCCTCGGTAACAAAGCTGGCCAGCCTGCCACAAAAACACAGCAGGGGCAATCAAAGAAGACCGAGTAATGTCTACTGTCTACTGTCTACTTTATCAAATATTAAAGCAGGCAAATGAGACACACACGTGCGCATGGTCTTAAACGTACCCTTATTTTGGGTATCATGATGTTGTCAGATTAAATGTCCTTTTTGAGACCAGTAATTGAGGCTTTGCTTCAATAATGACAGGATGCGGAGGGCTCACAGACTGAATCCCTTCTCCCACCCAAATGTGCATAAAATTATGTTATTTTACTACATCATGTAACCATCAATAATAGAGAAAACAAAACAAAAAAAAACAGGGAACTAATACAGCTTTCAAACTTGACCAAAACATCACTCTTGAGGTACCAATGGCAACAAAGGCACATCAGGGCATCATGAAACCTTTCTAGTACCAGTGCATTGTGCAACACCACCCTAATCAAGGGCCCAGAGGGCTGCTTCTGCATTGAGAGTGGACAGTGCTCCCAACATACAGTCCCTGAGTACACCAGCTGGGCAGCTGCAGACTGGACAGAGCCCCTCTGGGAGCCCAGAAGACTGGCCAGAAGAGTGCAATCTGCTCGCTAGCCTCTGTGGAGAACTGGAGAGCTAAACCCACTGCTCCCCAGTAGAGCAGCAGAGACACTGAAAGGCCAACAGCCCCCAGTGAACATCATCTGTTTGAACTGCTGTTGGTCCCGGTCTTATAATATCATGAACAAGCAGACAGTCCTAAGAAGAGCCTCTGCTCCATGCCAGAGCCATACAAGCGCATGACACTGCCCTGACAGACTGGAACCTGTGCTACTTTCAGCTACATTAGAACACTGCGCAAATGTTTACATTTCTATTGCAACTGTGAATGTGTTCCAAGCTGAATGTCTTGTACATGGAGCCACTGCAATTTAGGAAATGTCATCTGTTAACAAATTTTACCTGTTACTTTTTTACAGGTTACTACAATTTCATTCATTTTATATCTTAGCTCTTCAATCATAGCACTTTAGCACTGTAGTACATCATATTGTTGTGCATGAAATAAACAGTCGGTCACGGTTGCAGATAAATAAATGTTTGTTGCATTGAACTCTATGCACTAATGATAAAAGACTGAATTTCTCTGTCAGACACACACCAGGGAACATGTACGAAGGAGAAAGGCAGAGAGATGCCATACCCTCCCTCTTTTGTCTGCCCATGTTTATGGTACAGCTGTGTCTTGTTGACAACAATCACGATTATTATCTAAAAGCTCTAAAGAGCGGTATGCTTTTGTGAGATGCAGAAACTGAAATGAGACACAAAGGTTGGAAAGGAGAGCATGAGTACTTTTATCAGCTTAGAGTCAAGACACAGGATTCAAGTATAAAAGTCATCACAATGTTTGCCATTCTAGAAATGATAATAACAAATCCTAGTGAAGCCTACATACATTTCTCAATGCTGAATACTCCACACTGTACTGTAAATCAGTAAAGTCCCCAATAGCTGAAGATGCAGGTGCAAAATACAGTAAAAACAGACTAGCTGGCCAGTCCTCATTTTAGGGGGCCATCACTCTAACACCATCTATGCCTCTACAGTAACCATCCCTGCCATAAAACAGAGAGATGTTGGCATCAAGCTGTGTAAATGCTTCTCGTGGTACTGGTACTGAGAGAGCGGAACTTTTCAGACTGTAGAAGAGCTGTATATTGTGTATTAGCATATAAATATTTTTCTATACTGACCTTGCATGCTTATTCACATGCAATATCCTCAATGATTTACAAATGAAAGCCTTAGACACTTGAAATGAACACTTTGACTGTTGCTGAAGCTGACTGGATTTTCCATGTCTTTGTTTTTGTAAAAGGGCCTGAGGAAAAAGCCCTGTGAATGTATCTGAACGAAAATTAGGTTGGACTATTTTGAACATCCATGTCTTCCATTGTCTGCACAGGAGTATGTACACCCAGTAGGAAATAAATAGCAGTATAAAGAGTTGAAGTTTTTCACAGTGTGTTAAATGGTTATATATATTCGATGGAAGGTATGGTGTGTGTGTGTGTGTGTGTGTGCGCTTCAGGACTGCAGTAATAATGGCCAGGGAGCAGTTCACTCTCTTCTGCCACTTTCATTTCAGCCAACGAGACTAGTGGGAGTCAGTTTAAACCAATTCATCCCACTGATGGCCCGGCCAGTCTCAGCACTAAGAGTGTGTGTGTGTGTGTGTGTGTGTGTGTGTGTGTGTGTGTGTGTGTGTTTGTGGGTAAAGGTGGGTGGACACACAGAGAGCCAGCCAGCCAATCACAAGAGTGTCAAGGGAACAGACATATAACGACTAATCATCTCCACTCTCCATTGTACGCACACACAACCACACACACGTGCACACACACACACACACACACACACACACACACACACACAGGCACAAGGTGAGACTCCTCTCTGCCTGTCAGTTTTATGGCCTGTGTGTGTTATTTTGTCCCTCCTTGTACAGTACAGTGTGTGTATAACAAACCGTGTGTGTGTGTGCAAATGTGTGCCTGTCTGAATGTGTACGTGATGCTGTTGTATCTTTATGTTGGGGTGTGTGTGTGTGTGTGTGTGGTGCACAGTACCTCTGCTCCTCTCTCGATGGCACCTTTTCTCCTGAGCAGCAATTACAGAGCACTTGATTTATGTGTCCAGTCACAAGAACCCTGTGCCTCTCTCCCTCCCTCCCTCCCTGCCTACCTCCCTACCTCCCTCCCTCCTTCCCTCTCTTTTCCGCCCTGCTTTTTTTACTGAAAGGTGCAGCCCGCGTACATCAGCCAACCAATGCTGCCACCCCAGAGCCACACACACACCACACACGCATGCACTCACAAACACACACACTAAGCAGTGCTTTAGCATGTAAAATTGAGCCTTGATGTTTAGAGACAAACAGAGAGAGAGGGAGGGGGCAAGGGGAATAGAAGAGAGTGGTAAAGAGAAGAAGAAAGCGAGGGAGCGAGTGAGAGAGAGAGGGAGGGAGGATGAGAGATGTGAGGGAGGGAGAGGTGGGCTGGGTTGTTTATATTCACAAGGGTCTTGGCTTAGCTGAGCGCGCACACACACACACACACTAACAGAGCAGCACCCACCCGTGTTTGCCTTGCACCAGCACAACACACACACACAAAAAACACACCCTGAATGGATTCTTTCGAGAAAATGTCTTCACCTCCTGAGCAGGGTTTCGATCAATCGAGGTGGGTTAAGCACAACGACACAAGTGTGTGTACATCTTCATGTCCATATGTCTGCCTGCCTTTCCTTTTTAGTTATTTTTTTCATCACACCATTTCTCTCTTCTCCCTCTCTCCTACCCTACTTCTTTGTCTCTCTTTTTCTTTCTCCCACCATCTTCGTCAGCATTATTCTGTCTTTCTTCCAAGATCTTTCTCTGTCTCTCTCTCTGTCTCTCTCTCTCTCTCTCTCTCCCTGGCTAATGTGCGTGTCTCTAACTACGTACACAGTGATTAGCATTGTTGTGGCCATCTCCTCCTCCTCTCTGTCTCCCTTGTGTGCTTTTTAAAGCTGTAGATGTCAACATGGGGGAAGTGGGGAGAGGAGAACGCAGTTCCCTCGGGAAGCTTCCAATCCCATCGAGACTGTGTGTGTGTGTGTGTGTGTGTGTGTGTGTGTGTGTGTGTGTGTTTGTGTGTGTGTTTGTGAGAGACACAGAGAAAGAGGGAGGGCGATGGAGAGGGAGAAAAGAAGAGAAGAGAAGAGAGGAGGGGGAAAGAGGAAGGCAGCCCCTCCGATTTCAACACAAAACAAGAGGGGAAGAGCAAACATGTGTTTAAGAGTGTGAGCGCCGTCTCTACCCCCCACCTCTAACAAACACACACACACACACATGTAGACAAGCGCACAAAAGAGCATCGCGTGGGTGAGAACATAGACACAAAAAAAAAACAAAAAAAAAACAGACAGTCAGCTGAACAGGAGGAACAGCGCACACACACACACACAAACACACACAAACACACACAAACACACACAGCCTTACTGTGACATGACAGTGTTGACTGTTGAGGAGTGAGACAAATCATAGTTGCTATGGGAAGGGAATTCTCAGCCACGTAGAAAAACTAATTACTCTGTGATTCCCTAACTCTATCAGACCCGCTGTGCACAGGCCATTTGACTGCTGCCATACAGCCATCAACAGAACCAGAGACAAGGGGGAGACACACACACACACACACACACACACACAGAGAGATACTGTCTGTATCCTAAGTCTATGTGTAGTAAGTCATAGTAATAAAAACTGCGTAGTAACTCATGAGGGTTAATAAAGTTCCTGATGGGGGCATGTTGTCATGGTTACTCAACGGCGGGGTTACTTAGAGGCCTGAGTGTGTGTGTGTGTGTGTGTGTGTGTGTGTGTGTGTGTGTGTGATGGGGGGGGAGTAGGGCTTGTGGTGTTGTCATGGCGACGACTCCTTCACTATCTCCAGGCCACCAAGGGAGCTGAGGCCGGGGCTACGTTGTCACGGCTCCCGCTACACCCGTGGGTTAGACGGCAGGGCCAGATAGGAGCATGTAGCCATCGATTTTCCCCACTGACAACCAACCAGCCAGCAGGGAACAGAGTAAGAGACAAAGAGGAAAAGAGAGAGAGAGAGAGAAAAGGGAGGGAGAGAGGAAAGAAAGAGCAAGGGTGTGATGGGAAGGGGGTGGACTTGAGTGGGGGAAGAAGAGGAGACTCATTTGCAGTCTCTTGCAGTTGCTGCCTCTCAGTCGTGAGACTCTGCACGCGCTCAGAGCGTGCCTTCACGCCGTGCACAGATTAGCGGGCGCTAGGCTAACAGCAGATCCCTGACACAGGGGGATGATGGGGAGGGAGGCAGGGGCTGGGGATGGAGGAGGGGAGAATGAAAGAGAGAGGTTAAGTCTCTAAATATCTGTGGGATTTAGGCCTTCGACGGCGCGGGAGCCAGAAGGGGAGAGCGGCACAGGCGAGCATGCACAGAGAGAAGAGAGAAAGAGAAGAGGGAATGAAAAAGAGAAGGGAGAGGAGGTAGGCATAAAACCCTGGTGCTTAAAAGTGCACTGGCATCCTGATGTCGAGCAGGCACAAGTTGGAACAACTGGAACAAATGAGAACAACCCATGCCCTCAAACAAACAAATCAAACAAATATTATCTATGAGCGATCACACTAATGCAACAGAGATATCGCACACAACAAGAGGCCCAACCCTGTGTGTGTGTGTGTGTGTGTGTGTGTGTGTGTGTGTGTGTGTGTGTGTGTGTGTGTGTGTGTGTGTGTGTGTGTGACTCTACGCTGACCACCTCTGCATAGACTCAGCAACCCTCACATTTGCTGTGACAGCATCCATGTCTCAAGGGCAAAATCGATATCCTCTCCCTCTCCTGCTTGGTAGCCCACCATGGGAGAGCCTGGAAGCCGACAAGAGCACATCCTGCTGCCATGCCACCAGCATCCTTCCTGGCCTCATCACGTCTCACACTCACTCATCATCGCGCTCACTTATCATGGTCTCGCTCTCTTTTAAATGCTGACCAGGAATCAGTCAGCCTGTGCCCTTTCCCTCACCTTCACGATGAGGTCCAAGCAAACACTCATTGACCCAAGATCAGGGGTTAGAGTGTCTTCTCCTCTCACCTCACAGCATCTCTCTCTCCAAACATCTGTCCAGGGATCAGTCATCCTGCGCCCCTCCAACACTTTACCCTCAGGTCCAGGTGAATGACCCATGGGCAGGGGCTAAAGTGTCTACTCCTGAGTGAGTGGGTACATCCCATCCAAGCCCAGCCCAGCGAGGGCTGATTGATCAGCAGCCCAGCAGCATACAGGGCCATGATTAGACGTCTTAGAGTAGCATATGGAGATCAATACTCAGCGCATAGCCAGGCCCCAGTTCCTTCATATTAATAATGCAAATGATTGGGAGCCATTAGAGAAGCTTATAAATCACGCTTATGTGCATCTGGGTGTGTGTGTGTGCGTAAGTGAGTGAGTGAGTGAGTGTGTGTGTGTGTGCGTGCGTGCGCGTGTAAGTGAGTGAGTGAGAGAAAGAGAGAGAGCAACTGAGAGGAAGAGAGAGAGAATGAGTGCATGTTTGTGTTTGAGTGTACAGCGAGTGAAGCGATTGATTACCAGTGTGTGGGGGATACCGAAGACTGACAGCTAACTGTCAACTGTAAGTTCCATGGAGGTTGCCGTTCCAAGACAAAACCAGGTTTTTGGTTTTGGGGTTTTGGTTTATAGTAGATGGCAAGTAGAGACACTTCCACAAATCTTGCAAAAGGTGATGTGTACTACATAAAAACAAATTTAAAAAGTGAAGCAAAGAGTGAAGAAAAGCGAGTGAATTGTCAGCGATGTCAGTGAGAGAGAGCGTGTGTGTGTGTGACTTGAGTGAATTATTCATATTTCGGGCTAGTGTGCTGCAAGCTTTTTAGTAAGATGGGTCTTCACAACTCAGATTCACACCATTCATGAGTGTGTAGCCTTGGTGGCATTTCTAAGCCACTTCTTGTCTTGTCAGGTGCTATGATGATACTACGATCCATCACAGGAATTTTGGAGGCCAAATGGACCTAAGATGGTTTAGATAAATGCCTTCAGCCATAAATTAAACCGAGCTGCTTGAGAAGCCATGAGACTCAGCTGTCCTAAAGGACAATGAGTATGTAGTAGGGATTTCAGTAGCAATTCTAGCCTTAATTAAAAAACAGATTTTTTTTCCCAAGCAACATGACTAAGCCACACCAGGCCCTGACAAAAGCAAGAGGAGGGCTACTAACTGAGCCACTACTGCCTTCCTGATGGTCACGACTGGTCAGGACAAGAGGCGGTGCTGTGTAGTGCTCTGCTGTACTGTGAGCAATAAGTACACTCAGTCGAGTGCTGCTGAGAGCATGGAATGACGTTGCGAAGGGTTCTGACTCATGCGTACACAATGCCTGGATAAGACGGAAACACTTAGGGCTAAACTCCCAGGTGAGTCTGCAGACAGGACCACGACTATTTTAATCTCATCTGCCAAAATGAGAAAGAAGGAAAAAAACACAAAGTAAATTGAACAGGAAAGTGTTGCAGGGAGGGGCTATTGGAAACATGTTAATGAGCATATTGAGCACAATGCAACACTCCAGAAAAATAATAGACCTGGCTGGTATATAACAGACCTGGAATATTCCTACTGGGACCTGCATCACAGGCAGTCTGTAAAGGCTATTAAAACAGTGGATTTCATCTTGGACTGTGGCTCAATACTGTCAAACTGCAAACTGTAATACTCACAAGAGGTCGTGCACGGCCAGAACAGAACAACACAATGCGATCATTTCCACATTACCCATTCTTGGAACTACTCAGTGTGTGTCTCAAAGTGGCAAAAGCGAACACAGAACATTGTGCTGCTGGTCTGAAGTGCCTCTGCTCTTCACTCTTGGCCTGGGAGGGAATGAGTAAGACGTTCTGAGAACAGGACAGCAGACGGAGTAGGGTAAAGCAGGAGGCAGGCCAAAATCTTATGGCCGCTTTCCTTCAGCTGGAAGTGAGTGCAGGATCACGGTCCTATTCATGTAGAACACCATTAAAGACAAGTTATGGTGTGCCTCCACGAGTAATCACTGTGTTCTTACATCCCACGATGTGTTGAGAGTGTGACCTTTTCTCTCTGAAACAGGGAGCAAGGGAGAGGGAGAGAGAGAGAGAGAGAGAAAGAAAAGAAAGAGAGAGAAGGGGGGTGAGGGAGGTTTCTGCCTCTTCAGCAGGAACTGGTTGTGCTGTTCCATAGCACACAGAGGGGGTGGAAGGAGGGGGAAGGCATAATCAAACGATCATGAGCACCAGAACACGTAGAGGGGGCAGAGAAGGAGCGTCAAAGGCATTTGGCCCACGTCCCATGGTGAACTGACTCAAAATAAGATCTGTTCACAGGGCTGCATAACCACGGGAAGAAAGGCTATCGTCAACCAAGTGAGAGGCTTTGCTGAAGTCACTGCAGAAACATGGAGGGCTGGGTTATAAGGGAGAGGTAGTGGGAGACAGACACTGGTACCCAGGTCAGCAGGAACTCAAAAGAGGGATGCGATGAGTCAGCACTTTCAACAAGCCCCCACGCTTTTCATTAGCGACAACGCTAACAGTGCAAGAAAAAAAAGCTAAAATCTCAGCTCTTTCTCTCTTCTTCTCTTGCTCATCCCTCTCTTTCTTTTCTTCTCTCCCCCTATCTTCCTGTGTCTTACGCTCTTGAACCCAGTCTCCCTTTAGGTGACATACCTAAATCAGCCACCATCTAATCTCATTGGTCCAACAACAATATAAACTTCTTCAAGTGATGTGCTTTTATAAGGTCACATCTTGGATGGATACCGAGTGTAAATGTTTGCATGTGCTAGTGAAAATTATGAAAATTGTTGTCCATGTAGTCTTGGCAATTAGCTCCCCTATGCACTGGAAGAATAGACGTAGGGGTTATTAGCTTAGCTTCTGGTGTGGAACAAAATCTGTCTCTCATCTGTCTGTCAATTTGTACCTTTAAAGCAAGGTGGAATTTTCACTCAGATGGGACTTCTATTTACAGAAGGGTCATGAAGTGAATGACCTTGTGGCATGAAGCAAATTACCTTCTGTATTTGGGATTGCAAGAAAAATTCAGTGGGTAGTGTGTATATATATATATATAAATATATATATAAATATATATATATATGTATGCACACAAGCCAAAACCAACCAGATGACAATTATCCGGCCAAACTACATGGTAACCAAACATCTGAACTTAAAAGCTCAGGGAAAACATAACACTGAGTGTGCCTGTTTGAGAAAAAGCAGAAAAAGACACAAAGACGAGCGAAGGAGTGTAAACGAGAGAGTAGTGAAAAAGACAGGGCAGGGCAGTCAGGCAGCAAGAAAGAACAGAAGACAGAGAATGTGGAGAGAAAAAGAGTGAGCAGGGGAAAAGCAAGAAGGAGGGGGGACTTTAGAGGGAGAGACAGAGCAGAAAGAAAAAGAGAGAAAGAGAGAGAGAGAGAGAGCTAAAGCCAGCACTACCCAGGGTGACTGCAGCAGCCTCTCCTGACAGATTAGAGTCTGACGTAGCATTATCACCCTGCTGATAGGAGTAGAGCTGGAAAGAGCAACCATTAGGGAGGGAGAGAGGGAGGGACAGAGGGAGGGAGAGAGGGAAAGGAGGAGGAGGAGGAGGAGGGGGAAGAGGGAGAGCGAGAGGGAGGATGGGCAGAGAGGGAGGGACAGAGGGAGAGGAGGAGGAGGAGGAGGAAGAGGGAGAGCGGGTGCTGTGGCTGGAACAAGACGGTCCTGCTGCAGACAGAGAAAATAGAAGAAGGGGGCACAAAGAGCAAGGCAGAGAGAGAGAGAGAGTATGCAGTAAAATAGAAAAGCACAAGAAAGACTGAGGAGAGAGAGAGAGCAACAGCAGGAGACTGAGAGCAAAGGAGACAACAGGAGAGAGCAAAAGAAAAAGAGTGAAAGATCAAGAGTGATACAGAGACAGACAAGACAGAGAGAAAGAGAGAGAGAGAAAGAGAGGAGGAGGGAGGGGCAAAAAAGGCGGTGGAGCAGCCCGAGGCGAGCAGCAGGTCACACACAGTGAGTGTGTGTGTACATACATACGTGTGTGTGAGTGTGTGTGTGTGTGTGTGTGTGTGTGTGTGTGTGTGTGTGTGTATGCACGCGCACCGTGGCGGACTCCCGTTTACAAAGAGGCATCTGTTCCATTAAGCTCCATCCATTGTGCCTAATTACGCCCCGGCCTGTTGGTGAAATGACAACCACTCACTCTCCAGCGAAGCACGAAATCTCCCCACACAACCACCACAATCCAAAGAGAGAGAGGGCAGAGAGTAAGAGAGAAGAGAGAAAGAGCGAGAGCGAAAAAGAGAGAAAGGCGGAGAGAAAGAGAGCGAGAGAGAGAGGACAACGGGTGCACTCAACACAGACAATACATTCACACACTACACACACACACACATCTGTCATGAACAAAGAACTGAACCAGGAGAGGACTGTCAAAAAGGTTGGTGAAAACAACAATCAGAGCAATGAGAGTGTTAGGACGGAGCGTTCAAGAGACTGGCGAAGGGGTGGTGGCGATGGTTGTAATGGGAGGTGTGCTCTTCCCAGTCTCAGACACACACACACACACACACACACTCACACAATGCATGTAGTGTAGATCAGTGGGACGAAATGACAGGGCTCCTGTCTGACTTCTGATCAGAGGGGTCAAACACAAATCTTCTTATTGCACTGCCCTGCTAAACACAAGCTTAACCATTATGAATTATTAGGGGGAAAATTTGTGCTGCATCCCCAATCAGTTGGCTCAGTTATCTCATGCTTGCTAATTTGCCAGTCCATGAAATACTGTGCCCCAGCTCACTACTGAAGGACTGAATAGGTGGTGCAAAAAGGTGGTGCAAAAATAGGTGCCTCATTTAGCCTGCCGCTAGAACACTAAGGCTAACATGACACTACGGGTTGCCAGACACTGGTGGTGCGGTGACGGAAATGGAGTGCAATCGTGCGATTCCGAGCGGTAACCTGGTTACGGCACTCTGCACGCGTCCATTAAAGATGAGTTTACGTCCCAGATCCCTTCAGTGATTAGCCAAAAGTGGAAGCTGCTCAGTCAGATGCATCAAAAAGTGATCATAAAAACAGAAAAAGTGATCTACTTGTATTAAAGCATGTCTCTTGACTGAACCCTACTTGGCCGTGGCATGTGGCAAGGAAGTTCTCGAATGATTTTCGATTGCCTCACGATGCACTCTGACCTTGGGTAAACCAGGTTGCTGTGGATTCATTTCTGTCATATAACATAGTTACCATGAGCTGTCACGCAATCACCACGCCACCGCACCAACCCTACCAAGCATGATGCTGATGGAGAAGCACTGTAGTTTCCTCCGCAAGCAGACAGTTTGATTTACAACCCAGACTCCACTGTGACTGCTCTAGCAAACAACACACACACATAAACACACACACACACACACATATATGCAAACAATCTAGCAACAACACAGACAAATGCATATACATGCGTATACACACACACACACACACGCACACACACCTCTGTGAAGGTGAGCGTGGACACAAACAAGTAAAGAAGCTCATCACAGAGGTGTGTGTGCTGAGCGCTGTGGCTCTCTAGAGCGTGCGTGGCTTGGTGAGGCTCCTAATGAGCCTGTTGTGGCCAACGCCTTTCTTTACTCCATGGAAACAAATGAAGAGGTACCGTACAGCCGTCCAGATGTGTACACCGTACAGCCCACAACATGCTAACCGCAGCGCATGGAGACAGACAAACACACACACACACTCTACCATCACCATCCCCAACTCCACCACACTGACTCCAAGCTGCTCAGCATGTGTGATAAATAGCTCTGGTGGCAGTGGTGCTGAGGGGGGTTGTGGGTAGAGAGTCCTCAGGGGAGAAGAGAGGAGAGGCAAGAGGGGTTTTTTTTTGGCTCTTGCTCCACAAACTGGCTACCCCTGGGCCCCGCATTTATTCCTTCCCAACGAGATGTGGCTAGGTTGAGTTGGCATGGTGGGGGAGGGGGGTGTAGGAGGAGCTGAGGGTGGAGAAATACACCTGTGTGCAACAAAACAATAACTCAGGGTGTCGTCCTCAGCATATCCTATTTTTGAACCGTGACGACTTGCATGGCTGCACCCGACGTGACAGCTTTTTTAGCGGTGACCAATCCCAGAGGGCTACAATTTAAAAATGGCCACAGGCTCACGCCATGGCTGATTCATGGGGGTAAAGTGTGAGAAAACTGTTGAGACCCGATGCTAAACGACAGACTGGCGATCAGCAGTGTCCATGTGCAGGCTTACCTCCTACTGCAATACTTGGACTGAACTCACTCTCTGATAACAGTGATCTGTTACACCAGAAGCTAAACACCACACACACTAATGCATTGTCTATATAACTGCTGCAACAACAGCTTCAAGAAAGCACTCATACATGTTGGCTCCGCTCATACATGCTTCTGTCTGAGTGAGCATGATACATAAGCATTGGAGCAGAATGTGTGTGTGTGTGTTTGTGTGTGTGTTATTGATGATGATTATGACGATGAGCTGTTGACAGTATTCAGACGCAGAGTGGCATGCCAGGGTGAAAACCAGGGGTCCCTGCACCATGCGTCTGATATGGGAACTGGCCCCTGTGATAGGCCTATGCCAGCCAAGGTCTCCGGGGCACTGCGCATTGACGTTATCCCCAGTAGTGACGCACGGCACAGGGTGGAGAGGCTTCATGCGCACTAGTTGAAAGGGCATCTGCAGCAAAGAGGCCCAGGGTAGCTTGTTAAATCAAGGTTATTGTTAATTATTTGGAGAACTATCATGAACAATATCGGTGGCTTTTTATTTAGTTTTTAATATAGTAAATGTAAAATCTTATAGTGTGGTAAAGCACCATTCAATAAAAGTCCAGTTTAAATGCTGCAATAAATAAGCTACTTTGTTTCCTTTCTAGTAGAAAAGTTTACCATCAATTGCATGACAATATCATTTCAGTCATCAACAGTCTGGAAATGAGTCAGTATGCAAACAGGCCATTAGCACTCTTCTCCAGTACATATACACAAACAACATGGGATTGTGTTGGCTGAAACTAGCAGTATACTTCATAGACTGTACAGCAGGACAGATGTTTGAAATTAGCTACCTAGCCAGCTAGCTGGTGTACAAGGACTTCAAAGCGATGTAAAAATACCCATTCCCAGCTATATTTTCAACTGCACAAAACAGTCGTGTTTTCAATCACTGTAGTAAAAACATGCCTGTGTCATCCATGGAGGTTGGAAGTTACACTCAATGCGCAGTCTGGGCAGTCGCTTTTTTGTTTGGTGTTATTCTGTATATCTTCTGCAGGAAGTAGAGAAAATCTCTTGCTATCTCAATCCATCTGCCCATCCTTAGCTCAGCCTTCCTCTCCACATCCCTCCCAAACCTAATAATGGGTTTTAATAAATGGGAAATCTTCCTGTGCCCCTGGCTATGCCCTATCTTTCTACTCCCTTTCTTTCTTTTTCTCTTCTCTTCCTTTCGTTCTTTCCCCAGCACTACTCCACACACCTCCTCTCTCTCCCCCTCTCTTCCTCCGACTTCCTCCATCTCTCCTTCCGACTCATTTGTTTTCTGTATCTGACGCAGCCGGTGGAGGGATTGTGGAGGGACCACAGAGCTGGTGATTTGCACAAAAAAAAGGAAAAAGGAGGACAGTATCGTGATGGCGTGTGCTGCCGTGCAGAAGTAATGTGAGGCAGTCACGGTCTGCAGTGCTTTATGGAGGAAACACTTGCACACACCCTCAGGGCCTCAACGACTGGTTGGAGCTGACAACTAGATCCTGCATAGCGGGTCAACACTCTAGTCTCTCACCGATGATGGCTTCAATCTTCAATGGGAATGATAAGGTCAAGGGCATTCAAGGTTGAGCTTACAGAACTGCCTTCACAACTATAGAAGCAGAGGTGATGAGTGTTTTGTCTGTGGACACAACCAGAGCCAAAACACTGGCGAAGAGGAAGGGGCAAGTAAAGTGGAGAAGCGACAGCTTTTAGATTAGCAGTGCCATGTTTGCCTACCGAGCTCAGTTTGTCAGTTCTGTTCTCAGGAAAGGGCCCACCCTCTCCCTCCCTCCTTGCCTCACGTGTCTATGGCAACCATTCCTCCTGACTCTCCTGATATAGCTCTCCCCACTGGCTCAAGGGAATGGGGGGGTAGAGCAGGGGGAATATAAGGGTGACAACACGTTTTCAAGCCTGGATGTGCCGCTGTGACCCCTTACCAATAGCCGCCACCATCAAGAACATTTAAACACACATACACACACATGTACATGACAACTCAATACAGCTAGTTGGCACACACGTGAAGGACTTTCTGTTTTATTTTGCGCCACCCCTATGCACTCACACCACGTCTCCATCCCTTCCGCCCACCGCACCAATGTTAGAGATGGTCTATGGAGTCGTGAAATGCGAATGGTCAATCCATGGCCATCCAAGCCAAGATTTTACGGCTCACTGACTCCCAACTGCTCATTTTTCTGTGACTGACACACAGGCAGCCACACTAAGTTTCTGGTTAATGCGATCCTTCCTGCTCCGGCAACCATCTCCACTGAGAGCTCTGGGTCAACCGGGAGGGTGGCTAGAACCTCTATATTCCTGTGTTATCACTAGTCCTTTGCTGAGCGATCGCTGAACCCCCCCCCCCCCACACACACCCTCCAGCCACCCACTCCATCTTTCGCCTGCACCCCTTTAAGGTCTTATCTGCCTGCTCCAGCTCACTGCTCCAAGAGGCCAACAAAGGGCCTCATCAACCCAGGCACGAGCTGCCAACAGAGGGGACGAGAGGCTGGACAGTCTGGGCAGAGGGGGGGTGGATCTGGATGAGAGGGTGGCTTTATTAAAGTCTAGGGGGGTGAATCTGGCCGTGACAGTCATCTAAGTGTAGCCCGAGGGAGAGCTTGAATCTGTGCATCTCCACCCAATGCGGCAGCCACACATCAGGTCCATCTAGGTGCCACAGCAAAGTTTTTATGAAACTGAGAGACACAAGAATAAAGAAAACAAAGCCATAAAATGTGGATCCTTCAACTTTTGTTTTCCTCTATTGACAACATTCCTTTGCTACTAGCAGCATCCATTCGACGATGCAGAGCATCTGGACTCTGCTGAGCCTCAACTTCACTTAAATAAGCGAGTGTGTAAATAAAATGAATTCGAAGATTTGCAGCAGAACCTTACAAAAAGCGATTCACAAGGAATTCATAAATTACATATATTATAATGTAAAGGAGAGGAAGAAGCAACTGCAGCCTTGTCAAAAGCAACATTTGAGTACTGTATGTACCTCCAGCTGCTCCAATAGCAGTGAAGTCTTTATACTGAGGAAGGAGGGTCCTCAACATTGCCGGGCTCACACAATGAGTGCAAAAGAGGAGAGATTGCCTTCTGTGTGGCGCCTTTTTTTCCCCCTCCTTCAGCCACTTTCTCTCTTTATCTCCCTTTCTCTTTCTCTTTGTCCTTCACTTCACACACAGACACAGATACAGACACAGACACCGGATCTACCTGCGCTGGGTTCCTCTACGTTCAATGGGAAAGGGTGAAAATGACCCATTAGCCTTAATGAATTGATTCAATTGGGTATAATAGACCTATTTATCTATCAGAGAATAGCCAATTCATGCCGTGCTGAAATTGTGTGTGCTGAGGATTGCGGTGAGGGAGGGGGAATGTGATAGTTATAGAGCGAATGAGAGAGAGAGAGAGAAAGAGGGAGGACGGAACTTCACATGTATGAGAGAGAAAAATCCGGTCCTGCGAGAGAGCGAGGACATGTTAGATAGAGAAAGAGAGGAGAATGGAGAGAAAGAGAGGGGAATGGAGAGAGGCGGATTGTTCTTTCCCTTCAGAATCTAGGCCAGGCTGCAGAAGTCTGGACTTAACGCGGCATGATGTCCACCGACACTCACACAAACGGCAAGCGATTCGATCCCCTCTGCAAGCGCTGCAAGCTCCCCATCGCTGATAAAGTGCGCCTTTAAGGGAGGAGGGAAGGCCGAGCAAGGCACACACCAAATTGAAAGTTAGTGTGCAAAGCAAATTATCTTTGGCTCCGTTGAGCTCCACAGGCTGGAAGTGTGTATGTGTGTGTGTGTGTATGTATATGTGTATGTGTGTGTGAGGAAGGGGGAGTAAGCCAGGAAGCTTTGGAAATAATGATATAAAAGCAAACAGTGGCAGAGGGAGAGGGAGAGAGCCAAGGCTAACACACAAGCCCAGTGTGTGACTCGCTGAAAAGACCCAAGGACCTGGGCTGAATTTGTTCTCCCCTTTCCGAGCCAATTGGTGATAATATCCATCTCCATCAGCCCAGTGCAGTCTCAAATGTACAAAGTCCTCCGGAGAAGTCCGCAGTCAGAGCTCCCAGAGAGATAAATGACCACAGCAGGAGTGGGGTGGGCTGCAGCCTCTCCTGAGCACTGCCGACGGGACCCAGGGGCTCCGCTCAGGTAGCAAAACCTCTGCGAAAGCAGCTACTTTTAGCTGGCCTGACATGGTCTCTCCAAGCAGCCCTTTAGCGGAGACACACACACAGAGAGAGAGAGAAAGAGAGAGAAAGAAAGAGAGAGAGAGAGAAAGAGAAAGAGAGACCAAGAGGGGTAGATGGCAGGAAAGGAATGCAGTGCTTGCTTGCTGCTTGCATTTGCTTCATCCAACCTATGTCCTTTCTTTGGTGCCTCTGCCTAGGGAAGATGTTCTTTTGGCTTGCCAACTAGATGGTGGAGGGGAGATCTCGCCTACACACACACTCGCCTACACACGCAAAAGGGAGGCCAATAATGTCTGTCCTTCCTGCACAAGCCTCATGAGTGTGTGTGTGTGTGTGTTTGTGTGTGTTTATGTGTGTTTAGGGGGACCCTTCAGGATCGTGTTTCACTGGTTTACACAAACATAGTGCCCTTTGCAGATAAACGACAGGCGCACACTCGCCACGGAGAGGCGTCCTTATCGGTGCCTGTAGGACAATAGGTCCCCTGATAGGTGCCTGCTGTTAAGCCTGATAGGGGGGCCAGTTTCAATCAAGCTGTCCCCTACGCATGATAAACAGTCTAAGAATAGGGCGGCGTGCGCCATCCGTTTGCACAAGGAAGCCGACTCACCCTGGACCAGCCGCCGCCAAAAAACAAATAGCGGCCACGATGCTTCTGCCAAAGCTATCTGGCCGTGTTTGTCGGTGGTGACGTGGGCAACATGCAGACCACCAAATGACAAACAGGAAAGAAAGGAAAACATCCTGCATTCAAATGCCTCTCACCCACTCTCTTTCTCTCTCTCTCTCTCTTTTGAAGCAGGTCACAGGGTACAAATGTTCTGGACCACTGTATCCATTTCTGACAGAACTCACATGAAACTAGGAGCTTGACCAGCATCACCCTCGTGGAGACAATAAAAAAGGCTGGGGGACAACATGGGGGACATGCACACTGCACACATAGGTTGACAGGATGTCACCAGCAGCTTTGTTCCCAAGTCAACACGATCACTCTGTGAAAGACTCGTCTACTCTCATCTACTTCCAGCATACCTCAATTTGTGACTGGCCGACTAAGTCACTGCAGCGAAAAACTGATGTGGTCTGGAAAAAAAGTCCCGTACGATAACGCTCACCTCTTAAGAGTGGACGCATGAGACCCATGCTCATTCTACGCCTCACTCACCCACTCCACGCTGTAGTGCACTTATTTCTCCCGAAGCAAGGCCACTGCTAGAGCAAACAAACACCACCAGGGAGCCTCTGCAGAGCTTACCAGAGCAATAGAGCGCGGGGAGGTGGGGAGCTCCGGCCTCAGATAGCAGCTCCAGAAACACCGGAGAGCGCTGAACTGCTCCGGCCATTGAACAAGAGAGACAACAATGATGAGCGTCCACGGCCTTGAAGGAAACTCAAGAGCTCAGTGCAAATCCATCCAATGATGGAGTCACTGACAAAGAGAGATGTTGGTGGTGCGGACAGAGAGAGCAACAGAGAGAAATGCCTAAGAAATAGAGAGAGGGAGAGACTCATGGGAGAGACTTTCCACAACCATCAATCCTGCCTCCCTGGGTTGTTCAAGTTTATTTGGCTTCATTTTTTCTCTGAGTCTACAAACGGACAAAAAACATCTCTCTCTCTCTCTCTGTGTGTATCTCTGCAAACAGAGAGAGAGAAGGAAGGGAGTAAAGGAAGGGGATGATGGCAGAATAAGAGGTAAAAAAATGAGTGAAGGAGAGTTGGAGATAAAGAGGGAGGGGAAGAGGCAGCTCCTTGCAGCGAGCTCTAATGGGAGAGGAGAGGACCGACCGACCACACCTCCTCAATCAACTCCCTCTACCCCCCCCCCCCCCCCTCTAACCCACTCCCTAGGTCCTTCTCACTGCCTGAAGCTTTCATCTTTAGCTTAAAGAACAAGCTCCATTCACTGGAGAAAACGGCACAATACAGTGCAAGTCAGAATAAAAGAACTAAACAAAGACAAAAACTCCCCCAACACCACTCCTACAACCAACTTTTTAGACTGGACGACACCTCAGTAAAAAGGATGACTGAGAGCAAGTTGCTCAAACGTGGTTTGTTTTGAAACAAAATGCCGGCATGCAACATCCCTTGGTTATATTCTAGGAAAAACTGAAATTCCTGTTGTATTAGACAAACTGACACATTGACGAGCTGAGAAGTCTGCCTCGCCTAAAGGTGTGAAACTCAGATCCTTGGAGCCCCCCGAGCTTGCTGTTTTACATTGCACCT
The DNA here is from genome assembly GCA_027481765.1 of Tenualosa thibaudeaui. Classification (NCBI taxonomy): domain Eukaryota; kingdom Metazoa; phylum Chordata; class Actinopteri; order Clupeiformes; family Clupeidae; genus Tenualosa; species Tenualosa thibaudeaui. Next base: position 2,043,748 of record JAIFZK010000227.1, read on the forward strand.
CACTCCCTTGGTAAACACATACTCACACTGTCGGTGTTTCTTTGTGTGGTTACATCGAACTGGGCGGCTGCACTGTGCGCAAAATGTGTACTTGACACTAAAGCACAGTAGCAAAAAGACCCGCTAATCCTCTGAATACACACACACATGCACACAAATGCACACACACACTTCTCTTCACGTTAATCCTGGGCAAATATAGCCTTGGAGTGGGTTAGAGTTGGTGTTGATAGACCTTTCATGACTGTGTTTGTGTGCCTGTATGCTTTACACGAAACTCTCTGAGTGACAGGCCAACACTGGCAGTGCAAAGATCACACACACACACAAACACACACATACTCACACACAACCTTGACCTCCTCTCAGGCTGAGCCAGACTTACAATCAGCCTGTCAGCAAGAAACACTGGAGGCATTACTGTGATAACCACTGCTCTGAGGTCAGTTACTGGCAACCAAGACCTCACTGAGTTTCATTCAAAAGCTTGATAGACATGGCCGCACCAGGCCTCTGCGATTCTAGGAAATGTATGGTGGCAGATTTTGAGGGAGGCTTTAGTGGTAATTCCATTAAGCCAACAATAATGAGAACAAGAGTGATTGGTGATTAAGAGTAATTATATATAGGGATAAATTGATTATAGAGAGTGTCATGCACTTGATTGTATAAATGTATAAATGGCTTATTTCTATTTCACTTAAAGCACAGCAGGCCAAATGGGTGTTTATTATTGTTCGCTGCTGTCCTGTGGAGCTCTGTGTGGATTTCAGTCTCTACGCCACTGGCATTATGACAAGGAAAAACATCTAACAATATACTGCTTTCTTAGAAGTGGGGATGCTTATTTTTAGTATAATTCAAACTATGAAGTCCTGGTCTCCTCACGTTTGGTCTAATGTCACCTGACTGTTTACAGCTGCTTGTTTAAAAAAAAAAAATTTTGAAAAACATCTTTCTTTCCTATGGTGTGTCATTCCCCCAGAAGTAGCATTAAGAAAAAAAATCCAGAAGAAAATGAGAAAGCATACCTCTCAAAGGATGAGTCATCTAAGCCAATTCTATTCAACACTGACAAAAAACACTGCACCAATGTCAGAAGATTGACCCCCCCGCCCCATTCATCCACAAGTCAACAACTACTGTTGTAACATTTTTAACAAACGCAATGGCTGTGACGGTGATATGACAGTACCTGGCAGAAAGCTTCCTTTCTAAACTTTGGTGAAAAACTGTTTCCGTTTACTTCTCTT
>JAIFZK010000227.1:2047500-2062500 GCA_027481765.1 Tenualosa thibaudeaui
AAGTGTCTCTGGGTGAGTATGCCTGCTAAACGACTTCATATAAAACGGAACAAGACAATTAGCAATATCAAACAGTCACACAACATTGCCTTACTGTTAGGCGCAAACAATGGCCTCTTCACGAAACCTGATTGCTTCAATGCTGCCGAACAGAAAGAGATAATTGTTTCCTGGTGTCTTGACATACGGCAGTAACATAATTAACATAGACAGTGAAATGATGTAACTCTAAGTGGAGGGGGAAAGGGAGGCAAGGAAAGGCAGTGTTCTCTTTGTTTCCTTATTTAAATAATTGCTTGACTTTTTTTAATGAGCTTTACCAGGCATCACATAGGCTAACTAGCACGTTGCTGACAGGTTGCTAAAAATCCCACCCCCTCGACAGACACACACAAACATGCAAACAAAAAGCGCACACACACAATGCACACCAAAGCGCGCCCCCCCCCCCCACACACACACACACACACACCCCTTTCCCGCCTTCCACATCTTAGAGATGCCATTGATTCAGGCAGCAAGGTGCAGTGGGCCATGGTATCTATGGCAACACAAAGTGGCTGAGGCGGCCAAAGTTTCTCTTCCCCTCCCTTGGTGGATGAGGGGGGAGTGGAGAGGAGGAGGAGGACTGGAGAAACGGAGACAGAGACAGAGACAGAGAGAGAGAGAGAGAAAAAGAGAGTGAGCAAGCGAAAGAGGGAGGGAGGGAGCAACTGTGCCGCTAATACTTCTTATTCTGTAGCTTGGCCAGAGCTCACAGCACTGCACATCGCAAGCAACAGCCTGATCTCTGCATACTGAACAGAGCACTGCCGGCCAAGAAATCCACACATGCACACACAGACGGGTTCATATGCGTATGCACACAGACACACAATGTATATGAGCACACACCTAACAGCCAACTGACAACTGAGTGTGTATGTGTATGTGTGTGTGTATGTGTATGTGTCTGTATATGTTGCACTGGTATGCTGACGCTGAATAATATGCACAGCAAAGCGCACACACACATACACACACAGTACATACAGACAGACACACACATCCTGTGTGTTTCGGATACAAGCCAAGGCAACACCTCCTGCTACCCACCCACGCCTCATTTTCAATATGCCTCTGCACAGACACACACACACACAGAGAAAGAGAGAGAGAGCTTCCCCCATCCATTTCTTCCTTGCTCACACCAAACGTGTCCTCTCTCTCCTCCCTCCTGTGTGTGTGTGTGTGTGTGTGTGTGTGTGTGTGTGTGTGTGTGTGTGTGTGTGTGTCTTGCTCCCCCCCCCCTCAACCTTTCCCAGTCCCTGCTGCCATGATCCATGCAGACCTCCCATCTGTCACCAGTGTGAGGCTGGGAGAGAGAGAATATGCACTGGAGCCCAGAGACACACGGCACATGGCTCTCTTGTGCTACTGAGCTCCTCTGCCCACAGAGCGTGTCAAAAGAACATGTCTCTTCCTCACAACGTACAATAAGTGGGGGCATTCTCCGTGTATTTACGACTGAATCTCTATATAAATATCCTGCTTCCTCAAACATACCTACCTACACATGGCACTGCAATGGCTCGCACGAGAGACCGCGTGGTTAGCATCTGGGCGCTGCTAATGGAGGTAGCCTACTGTTAGCATTAGCCTAATGTCTATCTGATGTTGAACAAAACTGTGATAGGCTATTAGGTGACTTTGTGGGAGCTACTGTATGTGCAGTAAGCAAATATTTGTGTGTGTGTGTGTGTATCCGCATACATGTATATGCATGTGATCATGTGAGGGCTAACAATCAACCAGTGCCCTAATGCTACAACTCCATGCCCCTCTCTAGTAGGCTTACATTGTCCTGTTTTTGCAACATTTTTTTTCTATTCAGTGATTCAGTCTCAACTACATTCATCTCTGGTAGCATCATAGCTAGTGGTCTTATGGTGATTGCAACTTGATGTTTCTTTTTTTTTTTCAATGCTAATGTGATGCCAGCATTTGCTGCTTGGCCAGTATTTTGGGTCAGTGCAGTAAATCAAAGTGGCTCTGCAGAAGTGAAGTACCAAGAGAGTATCTGGAACAGTGCATCAAGCTCAGGCACAAGACATCTGGTAGAAGCATTAGCCCCGCTAGCCAGAGTCCCAGTGAATCCACTCCACACCAAACATGACCCGAAGACTTCCATAAGCGTGCAGAACAGGGCTTGACCTCCTAAGAGCCCCTACTGTGCATGGTCATGTTCAAGAGACATGTAGTCATTTTTAAACACAGGATAATCAGACAGCAACACCAAGGTTTTATTTTTAATTGAAGCCTGTTGTCAACACTGATGTTTTTCACGGCGGAGTGTACAGTGGTCCTTGGTACATCATATACCCCACACTGAGAGTGAATGATGAGAAACACACATGTTGTGCTCTGTGCATGTGTGTGTGTGTCGGTGTGTTTTGGGGCCATGTATGTGCTTTGATGGTCAATTACTCAGCTTCACATGCAAATTTCCTTCTCTTCTCCCTCACAGCTTCCTTTGTCTGGTCGGCACAACGACTAAACAGGTTGTCTTCGTGTGGTGTCAGTGTTCTGAGAGAGGTAGAGAGGAGCATAGAGCTGTCTTCCCTACCCCCACCTTTCTCTCTCTCTCTATCCCTCCCTCCCTCGTTCCTAGGAGCCTCTCCACAGGATCTGAGAAGGGCTCAGCTCAAGTCTTGACACGTGTGCCAGAGAAAAGAAAGGAGAGAGGGAGGGAGGGAAGGACAGAAAGAGAGAGAGGGAGAGAGAAAAAGAGAGACAGAGGGGGAGGGAAGGCAATATCTCACGTTCCTGTGGATAAGAAGAGAATGGGGGAGGGGACGAGTGCAGCAGGGTGGTCTCTAGCTCTCTTTCTTTCTCTTTCTATCGTTTTTTTCCATCTTGTTGAGCAGTGCGAGTGGGGCTTGTCTTGTTAAAGTCTGGCTTCGGAGCTACCATACAGCCATGCTGGAGTCTTTCTCAGACAAATATATGTGCACAAGTGAACACACACCCTTCTAAAAACACACACACATGCATACGCATATATACACATATGCACACACACACACCTTAGTATTGTTTTCTCTGGTCTCTGAAGATCGCTGTAGATCTCAGATTTCCCCTTCAAGTGCAGAGAAGAACATGTGGCTGGATTGCAATAGCATGATCAACTCTACCAGAATCCACACACAAAACACCATACTCCATCCAAGACTTCATAAAAGACATCAAACCTCCTCAAGAGGACGGTGACAATGACCATCAAGTCACACTCCTCCAATCACTTGTCTCCATCAGAATGCTCTCCCTGCCTCTCCAACACTTCTTGATCACAAGAAAACAAAGAACACCACAGCCTCAATGTCAGCACAACATAATCACGCAAAAATGGCAAGGGGTGACAATTAAATGCTAACTAATGGTGTTTTGAGAACAGTACTCAAATGTCAAAACCATACACTGACACGCTTATGGACTGGGTTCTTCTTAGGCACCTGTAAATACAACAAACCACTGTGTGTGTGTGTGTGTGTGTGTGTGTGTGTGTGTGTGTGTGTGTGTGTGTGTGTGTGTGTGCGTTAAACATAAATAATTCTAATAACACTAGCACCCGTGCAAATCATCTGCCCCCCAAAAGCCTCATCTATCCAATAATCAATATGCCCTGAGTGGCGGCATGCTGTCTATGGAGCCTCCCTGCTCCAAGTCAAAGTCAGGCACTTGGCTACTATGCTCCTCTTTAAGTAAAGACAAAGGCTGTCACGAGTGCCACTGATGACAAGCTTTTGCTTTCAGGACACTAAATACCAGTGGCTCTTTGAAGAATGAATAGGACTGGAATGTTCTAGTATAGTCAGGAAGAGGACGTGCATATAGATGTACGGTGTGCCTTCTTGAATTGGACTACCAATGTCTATGTTCTGGAAAGTACAGATGCAGTTCTACTAAAAGACTGCATGTTGTGAAGCCTCTCTTGCTTATGAGCATTTGCAAACAGTGTTAATATTCACCGTTTCATCCCATGAATGACCAGCACACCCACAGTACAGGCTACATGGTAGAGCCCACTTTATGGCCATACATTCATCATGACCCTGCCCACCGCTGAAAGAGCAGATCTTTTTTCTTCAGCTGCTCATCCGTTCCCTCCATCCCTCCCTCTCTCTCTCACTCTCTCTTTATCTTCAATCCTCCCTTCCGCTCGATCCAGTTGCTCTTGCTCTTCCTCCATTAATCTCACTCCCTTTTTGCCCTGGCTTTCCTCTTATCTCTCATTCTCTCACTCTCACATGGTGATACTCATTTCATCCCAGTCTGTGTGTCTCTCTGTCTATCCGTCCGTCCGTCCGTCTGCCTCTCCATCACTCCCTTCCTTCCTTCCTCTTTTTTTGTGCGCTCCCTCGCCACCCCATCGCCCCCTTCTCTTCTGCTGCATTCTCTCTTCCTTGTGGTAGGCACAAAGGGCCCATCGCCATAAATCTGCTCTTTTATTGGTGCTGAGAGTCTCTAGGTGGCTACAGAAGGAGATGGGGGGGGCAGTTGGGGATGGAGAAAGCCAGAGTGGGAGAGAGTGGGAGAGAGGGAGAGAGAGAGGGGGAGTGAGAGAGAGAGAGGAAGGAGGGAGAGAGAGAGACGGAGAGACGGAGAGAAAGCACATAGGCGGTGGTGGAGAGGGAACAATCTCACCTCTGAGAATATGATACCATCAGCAGAGAGGATGAGAGACACAGAGGAGACCAAAGACAATGACGCAAGGAGAGCAAAATCACAGAAGCAATCGGTACACAACCTTGACTGGCATTTAACACACCACAATGCCCTGTGTCTTAAGCAAACATAGGAGACACGGAGGACTGATCCCACATTTTAAGTGCCAGGATTTAGCATGTCGCAGCACGTAAACAAAGATTCTTGTCCCCTTGCAAATGTTGAGATCCATGGCAATGTTGTCATGATCACGTGTCGTATCATCTTGCTTTGCTAACCTTGACGTTAGAAAACACAATCAATATCATTCAGACTGGTTCACGGTGGCTGCCCGGACAGCTTTGGGCTACGATTCTTCAGACAAATCAATGTATTCATGGCCCACCAAGGGAAACTGGGGGGCTGGTGAAGAGATATTAGGCTGAAATATTAAAGTGTTGATTTCCTATTCCAAGCTGTGGCTGTTGCTGCGGCAACAGACGCCATTTTGGCATACCTGCCATGCCCATCACCCAGGAAATAAAAAACAGGATAATGGGAGAGGGGCTCATGGGTAGAAAAAGCCAAGCAACAACAGGATCTCATACCGATTTCTACAAATCACATCTCAAGAAGGAGGGATTGAAAGGAGTATATTCTGCTACATTACTTGTCTATTTTTTATCTGCAAAAGACATTTTGTTCAGAGGAAAATTTCCCATGACAAATGAACAACAATAGTGTAATCCATATTTCTCAGTTCAAAGCTTAATCTTGGAGATAATTGGCCAAATGTACTCACTCATTCTAATTTGAGATGATCATAAGCAGCTCTCAACTACAAAAATACTTTTCTTTTGTTCTTGAAGAAAATTCCAACAAGATATTCGCACAGAGCTTTAATGAGCTCTGCTATCCACCACCCATTTCACAATACAATCCAAATAACGCACACAAGCCCAGTCTTAATCTCCAGGCACTATGCATGTCTATTTACCCGAAAGTCTTTTGTTTGGTTTAGGGAAAAAGCCTGCGGTTTAGGAAACAGAACATGCTCACCTGTGCATGTGTCTGCATGGGACCGTAGGACAGTCCCTGCTTCATCAACAGCATCCTCTTTTGCTCTTCGCTAAGGTGGGCCGTCTGTCCCGGCATGGGTCCCTGAGCAGGGGGTGGACCTCCGCCCTGCCCTGTCGGGCCCTGCATGTATGGCATCATAGGACTTTTCCCCTGGTTGGCCATGGGCGGCGTCATCCTCTGGCCCATGTGGTCCACTCCACTGAAGTGGCTCAGGGGTTTGGTGTTGCTGTAGGACAGCTGCTTGCTGAGGATGCTTTGGGCAGCCATGTTGTTTGGTGGCTGCTGCTGCTGCTGCTGCTGTTGTTGTTGCTGCTGTTGTTGTTGCTGCTGCTGCTGCTGCTGCTGCTGTGGATTCATCATGTTCATGTGATTCTGCTGGAGGTAGTTGTTCATGCCGGGCTTTTGCGGGTTCCCGGCCATGGCTGGCACCATGGGGTTAGACGCATTGAAGGCTGGTGGGTACATCATGGGGCTATTTGGTTTGTCGGGGTTGAAGGGCCCACCATAGGGGCTGGTAGGGGGACCAGCGGGCGACCAGTTGGCAGCCTGTGACTGCTGCTGCTGTTGGTGCTTCTGCTGCATGAGCTTGGCTCTCTGCTGCTGCTGGGCAGCCATCTGTTTCAGCTGTTCTGCTGGGGAGAGGTCAGAGTTGGGGGGGCCTGGTACAGGGACTGGAACTGGCCCCCCACTGCCACCACCACCACCACCTCCTGGTCCTGGACCGCCGGTGGGCACTGATGTCGATCCAACACCAGGGCCTGCGTTTATCATGTACCCATTGCCGGGCCTTGGTGCCTGCGTCTGAGCTTGAGTGGGCGTCTGAGGCGACTGTGCCACGCAGTTTGCCGGCGACCCTGATGCCATGGCTACAGCTGGCGACTGCTGCAAGGGCTGCTGGGGCGGTGTGGCACTGGCAGCCGTGGCAAATGGAGGTCCGGAGGAGGATGGCCGCACCTGCGGGGAGCCCATGGGCATCTGACACGTCTGATTGGGCGGTGGAGGTGCGGAGGCGGGAACAGGCGGCGGTGGGTCCTGGGGCAGTGATGTCTGGGCTGGCGGTCGTGTGAAGTCTGCATCTTTCTTCTCATCAAATTCATCCTCCTCATTGAACAGGTCGTGCATGTCATCTTCAGGAACTGTGTTAGCTAGCTCGTCGATCAGCTCCTGAAGTTCCTGGTCATTGAGGTTGAAGTCAGAAAACAGTTTGTTTTGATTTGACAGTGCCGTGTCCGATGACTCCATCCCACCAACATCATCCAAAGGCTCTTGCTTCATGTCTTTGAGCAGGCTGAAGCTATCGTCCAGGTCCAACGACCCATTCAGTTTGATATCAGGCAGACCACCATTCTTGCCAAGATCGTCAGGCCGCCCAGTGATGTGGTTGTTCCCAGCATTTCCATTTCCAGCAATGTTGTTATTGCCATTGCTGTTGTTGGCCAGAGGCGGCTTGATGTCCATTGGGTGGAGGGGGGAGATGGGTGGTACATTGTTGGGTAAGCTCCCCAGCGACTCAAGACCACTCTCCTTCCGTAATCTCTTGTTGTTTGGAGAGTAGTTCCCATCGCAGATTCCATTCTGGTCTCCATTCAAAGGGGAGCGAGCAATGTCCAGTTTCCTTTTCACTGTCTCTTGAAGCTGTACAGAAAACAGAGGAAAGGGAATGTTAATTCAATGTCTCACCAAAGAGAATATCAGAACTGTTTTATTTCAGGCTCAACTATGCTAATCCCAATTTGACAACAGGTCAGGTTCATCCTGAGTTTGACAAAGACATTTTTCTAGAAAGTTTGTGTGATGCTGTGTGAGGTATTCCCAACTATCAGAAATCAATAGCCCTGTCATACACAACCAAGACAATAAATATATCTACACTGTCTTCTACTGTTCAGTCTTCTGAGAATGCATCACAAACACCCAATACGCAATACTAACACAACAGTGTTTATTCTACACATCTCACAGTTCAGTGCTATTTATGTGCATAAATCTGTCTGGTTCTTAAACATGACCCTTTGAACAGTCAATCAGGGGGGGCAATTAAAGAAACCAGAGGTTTCTTACAAGTGTAGCAACCTTTGGAAAGCACAAAAATGCTTAAGCACTTAAACAAGGCTTTGAGCCCTTCAGTCAACACAACATGCTACCACTCTTGGCCTCTAAACCAGTTGGAGCCTAAGAACTGCTTTGATGGAAAAATGGTTCAATGACCATTGTAACGGGACATAACCTTTAATCTGAATAGAGTGGTAAAAAGGAGGGAGGTTGAGAATAGGGTATGAGTAGAAAAGAAAAAGCAGTTGGCCAAGTGTTTTTGTTTCATGCACAAGCTCACAAGGTAAGGCGTGTAACAATGCACTGCTGCACCGTCGTACCCCAGTTTGTTCATTTTGTTCATTTCATTTCAATACAACCATACAGTGAGCAGTACTAATATCAAGGTGTAACCATACAGTGAGCAGTACTAATATCAAGGTGTAACCATACAGTGAGCAGTACTAATATCAAGGTGTAACCATACAGTGAGCAGTACTAATATCAAGGTGTAACCATACAGTGAGCAGTACTAATATCAAGGTGTAACCATACAGTGAGCAGTACTAATATCAAGGTGTAACCATACAGTGAGCAGTACTAATATCAAGGTGTAACCATACAGTGAGCAGTACTAATATCAAGGTGTAACCATACAGTAAGCAGTAAAGCAGCAAGGTGCAAATGTGAATTTTCTTCTGCCACTACAGTTGTAGTTTTCTTTCCCACTGTAAAAAGCATGTTTCATATTTTCTAAGGTAGATGACCGCACGTGGAGTGTTATAATTTAAAAGGTGGAGCAAACACACCAACTACAAAAAGGTGATGCATTTGGATGGACTATCATAATTCTGTTGTATAGTACTGGTGATGATGGAGGTAATAGTATTACATAGTGGTGTTGTGGGCATTGTTGTTGACTGTTGTTAATAACAATGTTGTTGCTGCTTCTGTGATGATTACCATCACTAAAGCTAACCCACTGTGATGATTTGAAGTCAAGCGACCGTTGTCCCAATTGCCTTGAGTTTATACCTGGAACACAACAAGATGCCTCCTGTCAAGTGTCTCAAAGTGAATGGGACAAACTACCAACCTAAGAGTGATGTGCGAGTGCTTAGAAGAACAGATATGGATTATCAAAAAAATATATCTTTGGGATAAACCTATCTTAACCCATGTCCTAATGCACCAAGTCATCATAATGTATCCTAAGATCAAGCTAACTGTGATCTGGGTCCAGCAGTTGGCAAAGCCAAGAGTTACAGTCTGATGTCCCTGAAGCCTAGTGGTCCACAGCAGTCCTATCTGCCGCAGGAGATGATTAATAAGGCCGGGCTTGTGTAATGAATCAAAGGCAAGATACTGTCATCAGCTGATGATGGAATTACCTGCTGTCATGGTACAGTGGAAGGCATATGGCTAGCAGATTCTGCGCTAATCTAGGAAGCCATAAGGAGAAACAAGGCAGGTCAGGGTTTACATTAACTAAGAGCCAGGGAGCAACGAAAAGCCCATGATTATTTCAAATTAGACTAAAACTGAGGGCCATGATATGTCCACTGGGCTCTTAGTTTGGTCCTGCAAAAGGTTACTACATCCCACATCACCCTCAAGTGAACTCCTTGGAAGTACTCTGTTTGTGTGTGTGTGTGTGTGTGTGTGTGTGTGTGGGGGGGTGGGGGTGGGTGTTAATGTTTGTGTGCTGATGTGCTCTGTTGCTAATTAAAGAATGTTGAGAATGTTAATCACCCACACAGGCCGTTTTATCAGGGCTTGATGGTATGTATGTGTGTAAGTGTGTGTGTGCCTGTTTGTGAGTGTGTGTGTATCTGTGTTTGTTCTTGTGTCTCCTTGTGCACATCCAGGCACTCATTACAGGTCAGGAATGAACCATTCTGGAATCACTGGCAAATCCCTATAAGATCAGTCTCTTCTTTATAGCCTGCCCCTCAAGAGTATGTGTTCCATGTGCCTTTTATCGTGTCCGTGTGTGTGTGTGTTTGTGTGTCTGTGTGTGTGTGTGTGTGTGTGTGTGTGTGTGTACATGTTTCCATGTGCTTTTCATCATGTCCGTGTGTGTACATGTTTCCATGTGTTTTGTAGCATGCATGTGTATGTGTGTGTGTCTCGGAGTCTCATGCATGCCACTCCACTCAGACGTGCAAAATGAAATTCTGAAATAACGAGATTCATGGATATTTCTCTGCCCTTCTGGGCAATACAACCCCCCTTCCTCCTAACGAGATTCATGGATATTTCTCTGCCCTTCTGGGCAATACAACCCCCCTTCCTCCTTCTCCTCCTCCTCCACTTCTTCATCTCTTCTTCTTCATCATCATCTTCCTGTGCTTCCTTCATCCCTCTCTCCATATATCCCTACGGCAACGACAGGAGTCAGAGCACGTTGGAAAACAAAGAAGACCCATGTTTACTCACCAGCACCATAGAAAAAAAAGATAATCAAGATACAAACTAGGGCACTCATATCTTTCCCTCTCCATCTCTTCCTCTCCCCGTCTCCCTCTATCTCTCTCTCTCTGTCTCTATCGTTCCTTATCTCCTCTCAAGTGCTCTTTGTCTCAGAGCCAGCTCATTGGAGGCAAATGGCAGGCTTGTGTTGTTATTGTTGTGGTCTCCCTCAACCTCTTTCCTCTCTGCTCTGGTGGGTGGGGTGCCAGGGTGCAGCCGGGCGACACGACGCCTGTCAATATTAATAACATTCATCATGCCATAAAGACGATTAGGCTGGCTGTCACTCACCTCCCCCCCACGCCACGAGGAAACCGCAACTGACGGCTTCCTCCACCCAGACACGCCACAGAGAGAGAGGGAGGGAGAAAGAGGGAGAGAGAGAGACAGACAGGAAGATGAAGAGGAAGAGAGAGAGAGAAATGTCTAATAAAAATGAGCCTTCTTCAACTCTGCCTAGACCATCTCCTGTGTCAGCCTCCCTCATAAATATGCTCCTATTGCTCATTCCTTTCCTTATCCTCCCCCTCTGCCTCCAGCTTTCCTTCCATCCTATGTCCTAGGTGCAGTTCTGTCTTTGTTTTCTCTCCCTCAATGTCACTTCTTCCCTCCATCTCCCTCTCTCTCCCTCTCTAACATATCTTGCATGAGACTAGCAGGTGATTGATGTCAATAATAGCCGTCTCCGTCAAAGAAGTCTGCCAGCCAAATCTCTCTAATTATGAGTGTTTAGCGCCAGCCCCGTCGTAAAAGCAACCTATAGAGGTGGCTAAGCGCTGCGCCTCCACGCTCAGGCATGTAATTACCAGCTGGGTTAGCCCAGCAGCAGCCCGCCTCGGCAAACCAGCCCTGGCTCCGACGCCAGTCGCTGCAACGCTGCCACCGCCGCTATTGCTGGGCGAGCGAGACTCAAGCGATGAGGAGGATGGCGAGGAAGAGAGGAGAGGAGAGGAGCAAGGAGGAGAGGAATAGAAAGGAGAGAGGAGGGAGGCGACTCTCCGCTGCGAACAAGCCCGAGAGAAAAGGAGGGGCAGACACAAACAGAGACGAGAGAGTGTGTGTGTGAAGAAAAAGCAAAGCAAGACATTCTGATCCAAAAAGCTCCGAACATTAGAGAGAGAGAGAGAGAGAGAGAGAGAAGGGGAGAGGGAGGGAGGGAGGAAAAAAAAGAAAGAAAGGAGACAAAGACTAAAAGGGAGGTAGAGAAAGACACCAGAGTAAGAGAAAGGAGGTGGATAACAGGGTTGTTTATTTTTTTCATCCGTTGTGTGTTAAAGCCCTCTGTAGTTCACACACATCCAGTGCACACACACACACACACACACAGACACACAAAACACACACACACACACACTTGCTCTCACGCCTGTTACACAGTGAAAGAACACACAGAATGATCAAAAACAGAGGAAGAGAGCAGAGAGTGAGCGAGAGGGGGGGGGGGGGGAGGGAGGCAGTGGAGCAGGAGAAAAAAAGAGAGAGAGGAGGGAGGAGAATGAGGGAGAGGAGAGGAGGAGGAGGAGAGGGGAGAAGAGCTCTTCAGACAGACGGTTGCGCTTTCGTGCGACTGAAGCAGCAGCCCTGGCTCAGAGTCTCACCAACAGCAGAGAGTCATTTGTCAGGAGAGACAGAGAGAGAGAGAGAGAGAGAGAGAGACACACACCAAGGTGCGGTTGTTATAGCAACCTCCTGCTCTGGTGGCCCCTCCTCCTAGCCCCTCTGCTGATTGCAGTGGACAGCTTTGCCAATAATGTACAGGAAGCAACCAGCCATGGTTCAACCTCTCTCTTTCTCTCTCTCTCACTCACTCACTCTTTCCCCCTCTCTCTTCCTCCCTACCCCCCATACCTCCTCCATCCCTCTCTCTCTCTCCCTCCCTCTCTCCTTATTCCCCTGCCAGAAAAATGACAGCATTTTTTAGACAAGGCGCTCCATTACAGAGGAGACCAACCTGCACTGATTTTCAACAATCGCCATTTTGGCGGGTGGCTCTGCCATCTCCTGATAACAGGGAAACTCACAAGCAGCAGTTCTGCAGGCAATACAATTTCATCAAGCCATTGACGCACACATACAAAGAATTGCTTTCCCTCTGCCAGCTTAAAATACCCCATACGTAAGTAAGTATATCCTTAAAAGAGCAGCAGTATCATGACTTCAACTAAATGCTTTATTAGACTATTTCAACGTCCGCATTCATGCCTGTCCTCCTCACTCCTGTGCTCTTCCATCTCTTTTTGAACTACCAGAAACACAGATGACACACTCCTCCCTGCTTCTCTCCTGCTCTCCCATTCATTCTTCCTTCCATCCAGCATCAGTAAAGCATGACACTGAAGGATTCATAGCTTCCAGTACACACACACACACACACACACACACACACACACACACACACACACACACACACACACAAAACCCCACTTGTCTCCCTTCAGCCCCAGTTCCATCCCATACCTCTGACCTGCAGGAACGCATGCACTTCCACCCCTGGCCTACAGGGGGGGATGCCCAGAAAGACATTGACCTTGCAGTCACCTTCACACTCCCATACATATAGCACAGTGATTGTACAACGTCAACTAACCCTTCACATGTAGCAGACAGATGTTTATAGATGTCTACTGAATGACAGTTATGTCCCTTGACAGTAAACCTAGAGGACTAATATAAAGAAAGGAAAAAATAGGACACAGATGCCTCACATGCTAATGAAAATACTCCCAATGGTCTATTCGACAAATTTCATAGGCGAATGCTTTGATTAAAGTCTAATTCAGAATAAGACAAACAGCTTAGAAGGAGTCTGTTGTTCAGCCTCGAGCTCATTAATTAGATGCATACATAATACAAACTACACAAAAGTCTTATGAGATTGAAAATCAGGTTCCGTTGAGGAGGATAAGTGAGGCCTGGTTGGGTGAGGACACACACGGACATACAGTCCCAATCAAAGCCAACACTAGCAGACTTTGGCCAAACCACTCTTTCTATTCATAGACAGACAGACAGATACAAAGGTGTTTAATAAGGCCAATTAGTTTGTTTGAGGACACACACACACACTCTCTCTCGCTCTCTCACACACACACACACACACACACACACACGCACACACACACACACACGTAGATGTCAATCTTTCCTTCCTGTGTTAAGCCAGACTCATGTGTGTAAACCATGTGCTTCCCCACACTAATCTACCAGTCTCAGCCAGGGCATGTGTAGGGTGGATGGCTAAAGATCAGCACTCTAAGCTTCTAACAGAGGAGATGTGTATGTCTGTCTGTGTGCTTGTGTGTGTGCGTGAGTGAGATTTCTGCCCTACGTCTTACCCTTACGACATACACAAACTCATTCTAGGGCCTCCTTAAAGCCTCCTTGAGCCAACCAAAGCTCATCACAACTTCTGAGGGTAAAGCCTTTTGATTTTAGCCATCACATATAGTTTCATTTAGATAACAAAACTAAATACCACTAAATACCAGGTGTTCCAACATGCTAGCATCGCCCATCTCTATCAATAGCATGCCCAGAAACACACTTCCTTGTCTACCTCAGATACACACCAACTGTCCTTTAGGAGATCAATTTCTGCAAGATGATTTGCAAATGATTTGGACAGAGGTAACTATAGGTGTTTGGGCTCATTTGTGTGTGTGTGCGTATGTGTGTGAGTGTGTGTGGTGCTTGGGTTCATCAGACTGTGAAATGAGCTCATTATGGCAAACGGCCCTTTAATTAACAGGGTGAGAGGAACATACAAATACACACACACACACACACACAAACACAAACCACAATCAAATTAGATCCACTTCCGACACTTAATGTGTCAACAGAGAAATGTGAAATATTCAAGTTCACCATTATACAAGTTATCATACACAAATCACTTTTATTTTGGGATACATTCCACCTTCAAACAAGGCAGGAAATCACAGAATAATGCATCAGTCTTCATGCAGTTCTATGTAACTACCCATATCTTAGTATAGTCTTCCAATTACCTTTATCATCATAAACCATCAACAACTGCAAACATGCATGAAAGCTCAAGTAAAAGGGTATCCAAATGTTAGGAGGCATTTTAGCTGAAATCTCTCTCCTGTCTGTTAAGAAACAAAAGTCAGCCCACTCCAATGTCTTTCCATCTGGTACAATGATACTATGTTGAGACCTTCAAATCCTGTTTCAAATATGGCACACATGCACATCCAGCAACATCAACTGAGCTAAATTTATGATCAAGCACAGAAAAGGATGTGATGTTTTTTTCCCCCCAGTTCTTTTAAGTTTTGTTCAGAGGCAGATGTTATATATCCGCAATGATTTTGGAGATACTGACTTCTAAATAGCTAGCTGTGTGAAGCGAAATCAAGTTCATGTCTACAGTGCGATCACAAATAATCAGTTCTGTGTTTTTCCTTGCTGACACCACTGTAATGAGTGTAAGTCTTTCTCAAATAGGGATAAAGAACACAACTGGCATAACCACAGAAAGATTTGAAATGCTTCCATAATGAAAAGATAGCCAATGTACGAAACTCAACTTCTTAACACGTTTGTTTGTGAGCAGACGTGATGCAGCAGACTTGGGTGAAAAGAACCCAAGTGGCGGTGGCCAAAATGGACTCCTCCATCTGCAGTCCCATGAGATGGCTGGCATCAGGTGCCACATTAACACCCCCTAACCCTTACCTGAAGCTCACTCCTCTTTTCTATCTCATTCTT
>JAIFZK010000227.1:2072500-2080000 GCA_027481765.1 Tenualosa thibaudeaui
CTCTCTCGTTGTGTGTGTGTGTATGTGTGTGTCCGTGTGTGTGTGTGTGAGAGAGAGAGAGAGAGAGAAAGAGAGAGAGACAGAGGAGAGGGAGGGGGGAGTGAGAGAGAGAGAAAAAGGACTGTCTATGTGTAGACGTGTCAGGTGTGTATGAGCATCTGTGAGTGTGTGCACACACGTACATGTGTGTGAAGGGTACGGTGGCGATTTTCCTGTTCAGTGGTGCGGATAAACATTTGCTCTCACTAGCACACATACATACACACATATACACACACACACACACACTTTAAGAACATAGACACACACACACACCACTCATGTATGCAGATGGTGCCAGTTCACAAGGCACAGTATTAACCAGTACAAAATATCTAGAGGGATGGAGCAGAAACTCATTCAATCCATCTGTTGTCAGCCTTTACCAACTGTCACACTCTTACCCTGCTCTTGTGACTGTTCTTTGATAGCTGTATGTATGTGATAAGGCTGGCTGATAAGATATGTATATAGTGGCACACAGTAACCTTGACTCATCTAAACACATATATAATCACATACACACACACGCACACACCCTTGTCTTGTTTAATGTACAGTCTGCTAATCTGCGCACCACTGAACAGAGCACTGGTGTTAGATTGGCTCTGGCAGCGAGCAGTTGTGGGGCTCCATGCAGCGTAGCCCAGGTTCTCTGCTGATCCAGAGTCTCAGGGGAGAGGGCTGTGTGTGAGCAGCTGACACCTGGGGAGAAACAACGTCAATCCCTCCCTCTCACTCACTCACGTAATCACACACACACACACACACACTCTCTCTCTCTCAGCTCTTCCTTTCATCAGTCATACTGCACAGATGAGCCGTACTGCACTGTACTGCATGTTCCATTTTAATGTATACCTTCTTGAGGTTGAGGAGGCCACGTGTACTCAAATAAGCACACACACAAACAAACAGCTCAAATGTGTGTGTGTCTGTGTGTGTCTGTGTGTGTGTGAGTGTGTGTGGAGATTAATGACGCACTGAGCTCCCATTAGTCTTAATGGAAAGTAAGGCTGTCAAAACACACCATAGAGAAAACACACAGGATGTGACGCATGTGCATATAGGTAGTTATGTGAAAAGCACACACAAACACACACACCTACACACACACACACACACCCACAAACATTCATACATACATCATTGATCCTGCTCTTTAACTCTAAAAAACAGCACAAAGCATATTCCATACTGTAGAACAGTACTGACAGTACTGGTGAGCACTGGGAGGAAGCAGACATCTTAGGGGTTATCTTCTTGAACTGAAGCAGACAGGCAGAGGGAGAGAGAGAGAGAGGGAGGGAGAGGGACAGGGAGAGGGATAGAGAAAGAGAAGAAAAAGAGAGAGGGAGAGAGAGACAGAGAGAGAGAGATGGAGAGAGACAGAAAAGGGTGTGGTGAGAAGCACAAAGCTCCCACAGAGTAAAACCAACCACTAGAAGGTCCTCATCTTAGTCAACACTTACCCCCTCAATCAACCACACACACACACACGCACACACACACAAAGTATACCCAGCTCCCCCTAAGTCTCAGACCGGCAGTCTGGTCCACCAGAGGCAGTTAATTGGGGGGTTGGCTGATTTGGGTAATCTCAAAGTGTAGACACCTGTTATTATAACTCATGATTTAACCCGCTATTGAGATCCCCATCCATTTGAGTGTTTGCACTCAGCACGCACGCAAGCACACCTAAAAACGAGATGCCACCTAAAAACTGATAGCAAAATAATGAATTCTCCTCTTTTAAATGCTGCTTTGATTGCTGACGTGGGCAGGTGGCTCTGACAGGTCTCTCCGGCCGGACAGATAGCATGAATCTGGGTCAAGGCGTTAATATTTCATATCTAAAAATCAAGCAAAATGTCTCTCTGCTCTCTCCCTCAGAAGCCTCGGCTCAGGGTGGATGGGACTGCTGAATAATGGAGGGCCACTGAAAGAGATACGCTTTTAGACGGCTGCAAGGCATGAGGGTGGGGTGGTGGTGGTGGTGGTGGGGAGAGGGGCGTTGGCTAAAGCAGCACTTCACCTTTGGAGCTTTATGGACCTGCTTACTTATACACACACACACACACACACACACACACACACACACACACACACATGCAGGCACACACACACAGACACACAAAACATTTAAATGGCATGAAAGGAAAGAAAGAGAATGGAAGCAAGTGTCTCTCTCTCTGCCTTTTCCTCTCTGATTTCAATGACACACCACTGATACTGAAAGCTGGTTAGCAGCTAGTTGGTCTGATTAAAGGAGAGGGGAGAAAGCTGACAACTTTCAGTAGTGTGTGTGTGTGTGTGTGTGTGTGTGTGTAAGAGAGAGAGAGAGAGAGAGATACAGATGGAGGGAAGAAATAACAGCAATGTCTGTTGCTGACAGCCCTCAGCACTCTAATTCAGAAATGGAGAGGAAAAAACGAGAGAGGAAGAAAGAGGGTAACGGAGAGGACAGAAGAGATGATAGACAGAGGGAGGGAGCAATGTCTGTGTGTGTGTGTGTGTGTGTGTGTGTGTGTGTGCATGCGTGCATGTGGGGGGGGGGGGTAGTAGCTGAGAGGACACAAGTCCCAGAAGGCAGTCCGTTTGTTCAACCAATTAGAGAGAGGTAAACCAGAGCCTAATGCAATAAGAGGCCCCAGCCCAGCTGTGACTGCACAGACAGCTGCCCCTCTTACACACACACACACACACACACCGCTCACACGGGTACGCGAACGCACGGACACACACACACACACACACACACTCAGCTACAGGGAGAGAAGAGAAAAAGAAGGTGACAGAGGGGTCAATGTTAATCATCCATCTATCCTTTTACCAATCATCCATCCATCCCTCAATCCATCCATTATATTGCCCTCCATCAATGCCAATGTTGTTATTGTGCTGAACTGTGTCCTAGTATTTCCTTCTGATATCTTTTTACTTTGTCATTCATTCACTCTTTCTTTCCCTCTTTACTCTTTTATTTCCCTCTCTCTCTCTCTCCCACACACATCAACACACCCACAAACCCCCCACACACACACTCACACACACGCACCTGATCTTTTCTTCAAGGCTGTGTGTGCGCATGTTGCGTGTCCAGCAGCTGTGGCCAGGCTCCATGGCACGCATCAGGGGGGCTGGATGAAGCAAGGATCTATTTATCTCTTTCACCCATTCTTTCTCTCTCTCTCTCTCTCTCTCTCTCTCTATTACTTATTCATCACTTCTCCACCTCTCCTCCTCCACTCCTCTATTCATTCAGGTGGGAATGACCAGTGAGCGTATGGTTTACCTACTGCACAGTTCCCCTGGGCTGGTGTGTGTGTGTCTGTGTGTAGTCTATCAGCCCATTAGCCCCCAGCTCTTAATCACACTTTCCCCTTTTTCCTCTCCTCCCCCTTTCTCCACTCTCTCTTTCTCTCTCTGCCTATTTCTCTACATGCATACACACACAGAGACACACACACACACACACACACACACACACACACACACACACACACACACACACACACCACACCCCAGCCTGATTAAGCCAGTTTCTATGTAGTGTTTAGGACTATAAAGAGAGGATCACTAACCTATATTCAGTACAACTGACAGACACACACACACACACACACACACACACACACACACACACACACACAGTCCCAGTAAGGCACACCTACTGAGGTCCACTAGGAGAGGCCCAGTTGCATCAACAGAGGTTAGAAATAGCACAACGTAATTAACAAAGCCTTTGCTCTGAGAAGCAGGCCAACAGTGTGGGGAGAGAACAGGCATCAGAGAGGGGAACAGGAGAATCTCCTCACCCCCCTTCACACACACACACACACACACACACACACACACACACACACACACTCCTCCCCCCCCCATCTGTCTCTGGTGGCCTGATGGAGTGAATAGAGTAGAGTAGGAAAGGGGAAGGAGAGGAGCAAGAGGAGGAGGAGAGGGGGCTGGATTTCAGACTGTGTACTCACAGTATGGTTTAGACCCTATCATTATGCCTGCAAGCTTATATTGATCCATTGCCCCAATGACTTTATGTGTGTGTGTGTGTGTGTGTGTGTGTGTGTGTGTGTGTTTGTGTGCTTTCAGGACATCCTGGTCTGTAATCTCTGTTAACCATAGTTATCACCATGCCAACAAGACTTGCTTGTTTACTCCAGGTCAAAAGCAGAAATAGCTACCTCTGCAGCCAGACACGCGCACGCACACACACACACACACACACACACACACACACACACACAGCACAAATACCCTGGTGGCATATGGTCTATGGTATGTATTTATACTGCAAACTGTATGGATCCTGTGACATAACACAGATACACACAAATGCAGAGTGCAGAGTGATGTCAGTGGAGTACATGAGGACAGCAAGGGAGCAGTGGCCTCTCTAATGAGTGTGTCGTGCAGGGCTCGCTGGCTCGGGTCTAGCCCGCCGGTGTGCGGAGATCACTGAGTTCTGCCTGTCTGCCCGCCATGGAAATGAGGCTGGTCTACACAAGTTGCTGTCTAAGCCGCTGGGTAATGAATGACGAATCACTGCTCAGTGCTCCATACATCACACACACACACACACACACACACACATACACAGTCACACTCCTAAAAGCCCTTGGTTCTCAAATGAATGTAAAAAAAAAAACAAAAAAAAAAAAACATGCCTTGGTTATATGGAATCTTCTGCACCCAGGGTGTTCAATAGGCAGACCCAGATGAGGTTTCATTCGGACCCAGACCTCGCCCATAGTGGGTAAAAATATACGTACTAATCATCTGTCATCTATGTGATATGTTCATATGGCACAAACAACAGATTGTCAGCTATTTTCATGGATTTCCACACACTGTTCAACCGCTTGAGACTGCTTGCATCTCCACGTCCTCTATTCCATTCATAGCTGTAGCTGCATCAGAGACGGCGTGGTCTCTGATAGTCTGATATCGTCAATGTATAAGCTGTGCATAATCAATTATCGGTTGAAGTAGTATTCTAAAAGAGTAAGTTCATACATTGTGAATGAAGAAAGAAACATCTGCTTAATTTGTCCTGAAATGGTGTCCATCTCGAACACCGAAAATAAAACGAGTGCACAATACCTGGAGAGAATATGAAACTAAGTTTGCACATCTGAGTCAGATGTTCAACTAACAGTTCTTATTATTTTCCACCATGCATATGGAATGCAGTTTACTACTTATTTTATTTTAGTTTTCTTTATTAAAATACAATTATTCAGAATTGCAGCACTACTTTGCATAAAGTAGACTATTACTGCGCATCACACATTTCCGTGCATCATTCCGTCACTCAAAAGTTGAAAGCCTATTCATTTATTACTTTTTTTTTACACGAGATGGAATGCATTTTTGATCTATCTTTACAGTTACTCAAACTAAACTTTTGTGCGTGGACCCTGTAGACTTATATTTGAAAACCCCCCTCTCTACATCTTGCCACTTCTACTTCCATGAAGCGGTCTAAAACTGCCTCTCTGACGCTCTGAGTGTTCTAGTCTACCACATGACATCACAGGAAGTCTTCACCCCCAACCCCCGCCCCCAGCATCCCCGTCCCGAGCGTCAGCGGCATCGGCCGTACCAGCACACATATACACACATATCCACTCATGTACACAAACACACATTCTCTTGTGCACATTCCGCAGGCGGGCAGGCGCTAACGTGTGTGTGGTGGTGGCGGTGGCGCTGACGCATTGTGGTCGAGCCGTCTGGCTGCACTGCGCCTCAATATGTGTGTTTCAGCACGGCTTTCCCTTCCCTCTGCTCACCTCTTCAGGACCCATACAGTGTGAGGGAGAGAGGGAGAGAGAGAGAGAGAGAGAGAGAGAGAGAGAGAGAAAAGCAGCTGGGTCCTGACAGCACACAGAGAGCACAGTACACTCAAGCAAACAAATAACCACACACAGAAATGTATAGACACATACACCTATACACACATATATACACAAAGGCACACACACAGCACGCACACACACACACACACACTTGGCCACACAGCCTGAGCCACACAGCCTGCTGCAGCAGCAGAGAGAGATGCAGTAGACACTGTTTCCATGGCTCACCTCTGTCACTCTTTACCAGAGCAAAACATTACTCGAAAGAGATTTGGGAGGGCAGTTAAGGCATGTGGTGTGTGTGTGTGTGTGTGTGTGTGTGTGCGTAGATCTTTCATTCCTCTCAAACTCAATCTTATTCTCTCTCCCTCTCTCTCTGTCTCTCATACACATTGCACACACATACATCTCTACACACAAACACAAAGAAATACACACACACACACACACACACACACACACACACACCTTCTATCCCCCATGCAGCATGATTATGACAAACAGCTCCAGAACTCCCAGCACCACCCCACACACCCACAGACACACACACACACACACACACACACACACACACACACACACACACACACACACCTTTCCCACTCCCCACCCTTCTCCTTTCCTCTCCAGCCAATCCTGATCAATGGGCCAGTGGTATCGTCCTACAGCCAATCCCACCTCATTTCCACCACACAATAACCCAATTCTGCCAACCGCAACCCCCCCCCCCCCAACCACACACACACACACAAACACACACACACACACATACACACACACTGCCACCTGCTCTCGCTTCCCACCTCATCTGCTAAGGTGAGTCCACTCCTTTCTCTCTCATCTCTCCCTCTCCTGTCATCCCCCACTCAGAGCCCTGCTCCCCTGGCCATGATGTAGAGTGAGCCGGCCGCCTTAAAAAGAGAGATCTGCGGGGAGGGAGCCAATGTATTACCGCCGGTAAGCGACTGCATTAACATATAAATGACTTCCCCCCCCTGCTAAACACGTCTGCTAATGGTAGCGATATGGCAGGGGCAGACATACAAATCTACACTCATACACATCAACAAACACACACACACACACACACATACACACACACACACACACACACACACACACACAATCTCTCTCTCTCACACACATACACACACACACACACATACCTCTTGTCTTTCTCTAGTTATCGGTGGAAGAGCAAAATGATGTTCATATGCATGTTGTGTGTGCACATCTATACGCCGCTTATAAGACTCCACAACAAGTACTCAAAATTCTGCGCAGTGAAAATGTGTGTTTTCTCCTAAGGTCCAATGGCTATTCAGTTTCACAGGGAGGAAGGCCCATGCCAAAGGACTGGCAGAGTCTGCAACGTCTCTGAGTCGGTGGAAAGGCCCCTTCAGATGCGTAGCCCCTGAAGGCAGGTCCAGGCTTTTGTGTGTTCTGCAGGGCCAGGTCACTAAGTGCTGCCCACTGCCCCCACAATAGCCGAGCCTTTTGAGCAGCCCACCCAAGAGGATGACCCTTAACGACATGACAACACAATAAAAAAAATCTGACTGAAGTCGTCTGGAAGCACAGAGGC
>JAIFZK010000227.1:2090000-2235000 GCA_027481765.1 Tenualosa thibaudeaui
CGCCCACTGTTAGTGTGTTCTCATATATGCATGCTTGCTGTAGGCCTGTCCTTCAAATATAAATCACTGAATGATGTGGCAATGTGACCCTCTCAAAAACTCAGAAAACACAGTGTAACCCCAATGCTGACCTACACCAGAGGCAAGTGAGGCTTGTTAGGAGTTGGTGCCAATTGCAAGGCCACTGCTGAGAACCAAAGTCAGCTGGAAGAAACTTCACTTCACACTGTTTACGTTCAGTGCATTATCAGCACACGCATCCTGGTTTAGTTTTTGGGAGAGAAACAGGCAGGCAGGCAGGCAGGCCCCTCGGTGAGTTGGGGACTCAGACTGGCTCTTCAGAATCCTGATGTAATACTGCCCAGAAAAAGCACAATCTCATCTTGTGTGAGGCCTACACTGCCTGTTCCCATCTGTAGATCAGATGGCCTCTCATACACACACACACACAAACATCTAAACACACACACACACACACACACACACAGAAAGGATAGGCCGTCAAAGTGTTGAACTGCTGGTGAAGCACATTTTACCACACAGGAAATAAGCCACACAATGGATGATTTGATAATGTGGGAGTCTCAGCCAACACCACACCCCCACCTCCCCTCCACCTCCTTCTCTCATTTTCCCTCTGTGCACCTCCTCCATCCATCTTAGCCTTATCATATCTACCCTGGGACCTCTCCCAGTCTTTCCCCTCTCTCTCTACACACACATCTGACCAACCTCTCCCTCCTCCTTTCTGTCACCTTTCTCTTTTTTCTCTCTCTCTCTCTCTCTCTCTCTCTCTCTCTCTCTCATCCCTATTCTCTGCCTTCCCCCACTCCTTTATGTCTCTCTTAACCCCATATCCCCCAGACAGCTCTGATGGATGTGCATTGATTGTGAGCGCGTGTGTGGGGGGTAGTGTGTACATGTGTACACGTGTGTGTGTGTGTGTGTGTGTGTGTGTGTGCGCTAGACAAAGGCAGTGCAAGAAGATGGCCTAATTGAGAGGATGAAGGAAGCGGGGGGTGGGGGGAGATGGGTCAATTTCTCCAGCAAGCAGGGAGCAAGCATTGGGGAACACACACACACACACACTTACATACACACAAACCCACTCACAGTCTCATGTATCTAAACATACACACACAATATGTGACACACATACTGTATACACACACACATATACACACGTACACACACACACAAACACAAAATGCAGAAGATGAATTCCCACAAATTACAAATATTTACATGCAGGCCAGAAGTGGCTACCTACACACACACACACACACACACTCTTGTAAGAAAGTTACATGAAAAGCCCAATGTGGAAGCATTTGGTTGTTAGAAGTCTTGAGTGACAGTCTCTGTTTGATGCCTTGTCTTTGAAGCACAAGTGATTGTTCCCACTCAAAGCCAGAGAGCCCCCAGTACAGCTGCCATCAGCAAGCACCGTAGCATTTTACCGAGAGCACTCAGTAGTGGATGCACTCATGCGAAACACGCACGCACAAATAATTACATTTTCTTTCAAATATCTGCCCATGACCATGCTCTTAACAGCCACGGAAATACAGATCATTTGTAGCCTCGCTCTGAGTGCATTCCGAATGCCAGCCCATGTTCCCTTCCAAAGGGACCTTCAGACAGAGCAGCCAGTCAGTGTCAAAGACAGCGAATGTCTGTATCCTGTGCGCTGAGGACATCACACCATGAGTTCCTAGATATTCCTTCTTTCCTAGAAACCCTCCCCCCAAAAACCAAATGGCATATCATCAGACACCTTGTTGCTATGGTGATGGGTGCCACGGTGATGACGACCTCCCTGGGTGAAGCCCCTCCCCGACTATCTGTATAGGACACATGAGAAGAGATGAGGGAGAGAGGGCAGACACCCACAGCCTCCATCCTAAGCCCTTTAAGCAGGGTCTGTGTGTGTGTGTGTGTGTGTGTGTGTGTGTGTGTGTGTGTGTGTGTGTGTGTGTCTGTGCATGCACACAACCAGAAGTGTAGTGGGGATTTTTCTAGAGGGACCGCACAATATAATGTAATAAATGAAAACCTAAAATTTGTAAAAAGTGAGAAACAGCCTCGGTTCCAAGAAGTGGGGGGACTCCGTACCCCCGCATCCAACGCCCACTACACCCCTACACACAACCATGTAAGGATAATACTATTATGCTATTCATCTTTTAATTTCCTCATAGATCTGAAGAGAAGAGGCTGCAGAGAGAGGGAGTGGACATGTATGTGTGTGTCTGTGTTGGGGGGTGAAGAGAGGATAAAGAGGATAAAGAGTCTTAGAGTGAGGAGAAAGGACAGGGAGGGACAGATGACCACAACTTTTTCTGCATGTGTCTTATGTAAGATCAATCGCATCCGTGTGTGTGTGTGTGTGTGTGTGTGTGTGTGTGTGTGTGTGTGTGTGTGTGTGTGTGTGTGTAGTCTTCACCATGACTGTAACGTCACAAGTGTGTCAAGTGTCTCTTGAGTACTGTTGTGTGTGTGTGTGCGTGTGTGTGTCTGTCTGTGTGTGTGTGTGTGTGTGTGTGTGTGTGTGTAGTCTTCACCGTGACTGTAACGTCACAAGTGTGTCAAGTGTCTCTTGGGTACTGTTGTGTGTGTGCATGTTCTGTACGTGTGTGTGTTCTGTACGCGTGTGTGTGTGTGTGGAGCAATCCTCTTACCGTCTGCTGTGAGGAATTATGTAAGAGCGATAATCCACTGCAACAGCAACCAAAGGCCAGCACTGACCCCTGACACAGACCCCAATGCACACATGCGCACACATGCACATGCACACACGCATACACACACACACCATACACAGAAGCCAGCTAAACATAAACAGCACACATAAAATGCACTTGCACAAGCACACACACATCTAACACACACAGGTACCAGATTTCCGTCTCTCTCCAATTCTCTCTCTCTCATCATTCCCAACATCCTCTGAGGCACACAGGTGCAAAAGCACAGAGACTGTCAAAAACACACAATTTATTTCCCTCCTTCTCCTGTCTCTTTAGTTGGATACTTGTCTGCAATCACACACACACACACATACACACAGGAACTCTAGCAAACTCAAACTCTGAAAATCAAAATGGAATATGCAACTTTGTTCCATTGGGGGAGAACAGAACAACACAAACCTTCCCAGAATGCTTTTTGACTTCTGGTACCTCCTTGTGCACCCCCAAACCCCCACCGTCACCGTCACCCCAACCCCAGCCCCAGCCCTCCTCCCCTCATTCAGACTCTAGCAACTTGAGCTGTCAAATTCTACACTGCAACATCCATCATAAATATTAGACTCTCTACTTCCTGTGCTCACTCCTAGTTGTTGCTGGGGCAACCGCTGCCATTTTAACTTGGCCACAGCACACCATTGCCAGGGATGTGAAACATCCATAATGTGCCTAGTCCCTCCCCTGCTGAAGATAACGGCGTCTGTAGCAGAGAGACTAGCCCATGGCATGCCATTGCAAAGACCATCCTGGGAATTTTTCTGCAACAATTTCCCTTCGTGTCCATCCCCTGAAAGCATATGTTTAAAATGAATGTGACTGTTATTTGATTCATCACTACACAACACTATAAAAGAACACATACATGATGCATCTGTGAAGAGACACATGCACACACACACACACACCTTTCAGTTTGCTTATTACACACTTACAAAGCTCACGGATGATGGGGAGACACAAAACCTCATCAAATCAGTACTGCTTGTTGACTACTGTCTTCCAAGTGTGCTGTGTGGAGAGGGGGCCAAAAGTCTGTCTCACAGTTATGGCAAGAGAGGCAATTCACTTATTAGTGGAGGCCCTTTTTTACAGTGTCATTCAGGCTGCAGACTACTCATTACAGGAGTGACGGGGGCGTTTCTCAAAGTGTGATTTTGTGTGAGCACAAGGGTGTTGTGTGCCTGTGTGTGTGCCTGTGTGTGTGCCTGTGTGTGTGCCTGTGTGTGTGCCTGTGTGTGCCTGTGTGTGTGAGAGAGAGCTCATCATCAAGTGATGATATGTATTTCTTGCCAATGACACAGGCAGGGCGTGGGGAGATATTGATGTCTAAGTTGTTGCACAAACACAAGGGTGACTTTCTTCCTTTTCACCCAATCCCTCCTCATCCCTCCATCCTTCCCATCTCTCCGTCTCCCAGTCGCTATCTCGTCTACCTGCTCTTTCCTCAGAGCACCTGGATGCCATCTACCTGCACAGGTGGCACACAACATGGCTGGAGACGGAGAAGGGCAGAGAGGCATGGGCACACACAACAAGAGAACACCAGGCACAGATATACACACAAACACACACACACACACACAGACATACAGGCACAAACATGCATATGCACACTCACACACACACGCTCAGACCTTAACACAGACATACACACAGACACCCACACACATGCACAGTAACAGACACACACATTCAACACAAGTTTGCTGAATAAATATGAGCTTTCCTCTTGGGATATGTGGCTAGAACCAGGCATGTGTTGCTTGGTGGCATTCTTGCCAATTGCAACATCTGCTTGTGTGTATCTGTGTGTGTGTGTGTGCGTGCGTGCGAGAGAGAGAGAGGAGCGAGGGAGAGAGAGTGCTTGTTCAATTTCAGTAAGCAAACACACACACACACACACACACATATACACAAGCACAAAGAGGCAAACAAGCGTGTGCTAGCATCAAAATACGTCTAGTGGAAAGTTAGCTTTTTCGCCACTCTTCCATGTTGCTAATTTCTGATGTATATCACATCAGGATAATAGCAACATTTTATTCAAGCATCATATTCTCCACAAGGCCTACACATATAAAAAGTGACTAACAATATCTGATTATAGACAATAACAGACAGTTTGGGTCATTTTTTTCTCCATCAGCTCTAAGGAACATTCCCTTCTCTCTCTTTGAAGTGGATTGTTTATGAACATAAGATGCTGCAAACGTGTTCACCAGGCACTCTGGTTATGACACCGAGCTTTGACTGGCACTGTGTTTTAAATAGACTTTAGGAAACAGGGCTACATAAACGATCAGGACTGTCACATCTACAGGATGTTACTGCTGCGTCAGACCTCCTGAGTCATGACTGTAGCCGTTATGCTCCTTTGGCTGTGCTTCTGTGTGTGTGTGTGTGTGTGTGTGTCTGACTGTGAGAAACATGCATTCAGGACTGTCTCAGCCAAATCAAGATGACTCCCTAAAGGATGATATGACAGGACATACAGGCAGCCTATGGACTGATAACACCAACCATCTGCAACCTATACTATACTCGACACTAAAGTCTATGAATTGTCTGTGCCATGGCACTGCTATACACTGGTGGTTCATAGTAGACAATCCAGTATTGTCAGGAAAAAAACATTTACAAAGTAGGATGCTGGAAAACCTAAGCCTTGACACCTATAGGAAATAATAGTTTGAGACTTCCAAGGTAGTCTGAACACAAAGCCATGGGCAGGGGTGACAAACATACTGAGATGAAATGAATGCAATGTCTGGGCTCTTTGCAGTCTTGGGCTCCTGGGAACAACAGAGCGTGTGTGGGAAAGACAAAAAGAGAAAAAACAAGGATGTGACGATAGAAAAAAAAACGTTAATAATACTGAGGGGGAAAAAAGTTTGATGTACCACCATGGCCTTCGTCTTCGGTCACATGACAGAGATGGAGACAGAGCTGGTGTTGAATCAAACTCGTGCCACTGGAGCAGCGGAGTATTAATAGATAAAGGAGCGTAAAGGAATGCATCAGCAGACACTGAGACAGTGAGAAAGACTAGCTGCTACAAACACATACAAACAAACAAACACACACACGTACACACACACACACTCACACCTCTTCCATAGCTACTGCTTTCCACTCTGAACGACCAATTTATAATAACAGGTAGAGAGAGGAAAAAAAACAGAGGGACAAACAGCCCACAAATAAGATCCAAACGACAATCCAAGTTTTTGGTGGACGGGTGGAGAGGGCCTGGCTCAGTGTAGGCCTGTCTGCTCTGCTCTGCTGACAGGGAAAAGGAACTAGACAGAGTTATTTTTCCATGCTGGAGTTGGACCCTCTGTCGTCGCCTGGCTCTCCTCCTCCACATTGGTCTGCCGAGCACCCGCGTCACAAGGGGGTGTAAATATGAGTGCTGGCCGGGCAAGGATGCAGGGAGTATTTTTAGCTTCCTGTTTGCAGATTACTGGGGTATTTTTAGCCGGCGTTACCCAATCACAGGTTTTACCCCCACCCTCTGGAGCGCTACGTCACTCACACACACACACACACACACACACACACAGCCTACCCCCACGCCCACTGAGAGCAGCTGGGTTCATACAGAGAGAGTGTGAGTCTGAGTGTGTGTGTGTGTGTGTGAGTGTGAGTTGGGGGGGGTGAGCACACACGATCAGTCCACTAGGGAGAGCACTGCGAGTAAAAAAAAAAGGAGGGAAGTGCATAAGACACAATACGAGATAAGACCTAAAACTGAAAGAGAAGAAGTGAGAAAGAGTTTGAGACAGCCAAGAACAACAGAGAGAGAGAGAGAAAGAGAAAAAGAGAAAGTGAGAGAGAGAGACATAGATAACATGAAAGACCAAATCCCACCCCCTTAAACAAAACACACACACACACACACACACACACACACACACACCTCTTAAGACCTGCAGCTAGGCCCTATGTGTGTGGGAGAGGGACTGAAGGGCTGGTATGATGTGTCAGAGGGCCATGGATGAGAGGGCTGAACACTGCACAGCACTCCTGTGACAAGCAGGGGGGTACATAGTAGAGTGTGCGGACACAGGGAAAAATGGCTCCCTTCATTCACTCACAATGAGTTTAGCTCTCTATATAGGCTTCTTTCCATACACTTCTTATGCATTCAGTGAGAGAGAGAGAGAGAGAAAGGGAGAGAGTGTGCCTCTGTGTGTGTGTGTATAATAGGAGCACCCATCTCATTCCCACACAGTTCAAATAAGCCTGCAGACAAGCCTGCAGACACATGCAGGCAAGTTTTTCCTGACGATGACTCCCTCACCCTTTCCTTCTTTCTTCCTCTCTCTCTCTCGCTCAGTCACTCACTCCATCTCTTTTTTAAAGAGGACATTGCATAATATTCCTAACAGTTCCTAGCTGAAATCAGAAGCACCCATCCCCCCCCCTCACACTCCAATCTGATGGATCAGAGCCGACAGCCAGGCTGTTCCCGGCCGTCTGCATCACCATCACCATGACAACGGCCAGAGATGATCCGTGGTAAAGCCAGTTCATGTACAGGGAAAAAGAGAGAGAGATGGACAGAGAGAGAGAGAGAGAGAAAGAGAGAGACAGACAGACAGAGGGGGGTCGAGGTAGCCCTGTGGTGAAGGCAAAAAGAAGACGCACAGTTTCCAGAGGATCAAATGGGTTCTTAACACCTCTTCACAGAGAAAGAGAGAAAGAGAGATAGAGAGGGAGAGAGGGAGGGAGAGACAGAGAGGGAAAGAGAGAGAGAGAGAATGGTATGGGCTGAAATGGACTCCCATGGACAACTCCCTTTACGCTTTGGTTTTCCCAACCCAACCCTTCTTTGCCAGTTGCAGTCAGAGGAACTGAGGCTCAGGCACATGACTGTACTGGGAGCAAGGCTGTCTCCTGCAAATTTAATGCCAACATGCACCAATTACAAGCAACATAGACAGGCCTCACACAGGAATGTGTGCTGATCCACAACAGCATGGGCCCACAGAGGGTCCTGTCGACTCACTCAACAACCCATATCTCTCTCTCTCGCTCACTCTCTGAGGGCGGTGTCAGGAGGACGCACAGCTAACTGTCTTGGAAATCACCTTCTAGGAAAAGCAGTCTCCAACACAGGTGTGGACCTGTCTGGCAGTCAAGACAGGCCAGGAGCACAGACCCAAAATAATAATACTAATAAAAAAAAAAAAATCAATGACATACATAGAGACATCTACAGACATATCAGAGACATTTGCAAGTGATTATTAGTCTGTGAAGAAAAAAATGCAATTCCAGCTCCCAAAGGAAATTAGATGATATTTTAGCTTGGGCAAACTTAGATTGCACTTCAGTCGAATTTGAGAGGGAGTTAAATCATTCCCACTCCATTTCCAGGGACGTAATCAAAATTTAAAGAGGCTGTATGTAAGAATGAGACCAAACACTGAAAAGGAATACTGTCATCCAAATTTCAAACATTGCTGAGCGCTCTTTCATATTAAACTTTTACCAAGTCTCTTCTGAAGTGCAGCAAACACATCTTTCATACAAGTGACAGTTTTAAATGTAGCAAACACATCTTTCATACAAGTGACAGCTTTAAATGTAGCTGTAAATGTAAATGTAGCTATTTACTCAGTCTAAAGGAAAATACATCACCATGTTGTTTCAGGCTCTGAAGCCCACCCCATGCAAAATATGCTGTTTCAATTGGTTCCTAGGTTGGCTCACCTCTAGATGGACCTGCAGAGCGAATTGAAATCTGGGTGTACCCATGCCAACAATATGCACTTTTGGTCAATAAATAATAGAATGATAACACACATACAGTGTAAAAGCTTTTCTGTAGCTTTCCTCTCACCCCAGTCTTGTCTCTAGATGCACAAACACACACAAATCCATAAACACACACTCATGCAAATGAAGACATCAGGGCTGCAGGAAGCGGTCTCGGTTGGACATGAAGAACGGCGGGTGTCACTCCTGTCCCATAACAAAGAGGATCAGCTCAGACTGACATTGGGCAGTGAGGAGTTCACAGTCATAGGCAGTCATGTGTCTGGTTGTGTCCTCAGAGCTCTCCGTCTTCAAGGAGACCATGAAGCCCGCCACAGGACACAGCTGGTCTTCCACAGGTGTAAGTTGACCCATAAGCTCAGGCGGACAGAGGAAGAGCATCTTATTCAGCTTCAGCGAGGTGGCCTCAGTCAACGGTTGTGCCCTTTCTCCTGAGGAGTCCACCTTGACAAGCACACGGCCTCTTACATGCTGGCTTTTGTTACCTCGTCCAGGGTGGACCTTGGCCAGCGCTGATATCACATCCCTTACAGGGGCATGGCAGGCGTCTTCAGGCACACAGATGTGTGGTCAGGGAGGACCTGGTAAACCACTTCAATCAGTGCCATAATTGGTTGGATCCTCACATGTGGGTTGTCATCATAGCACAGTATCCAATCCGGATCATGTCGCTTGAACCGGGGCCAAAATCCATTTGCATGCAATGCATTGCAATACTTTTCCACCATGAGCTGTGTGAACATGCAAAGAAACATGGATCGCTCTTCACCTCGCACTTCAGCGACTTCAGCAGGGGGGGCCCCCATTTGTACAGGGAACTTTGACACCAACACAGCCGCCAGCTCCTTCCATACCTGCTCAGTCTTGAGTCTCCTGGTCAGGGTCTGGCATCTGGATGGCCAGGATGTTGGCCTTTCTCTCCTCCTCCTTTTTTTTTCTCGTTCACCATCTCGTGCACCTTGCTCGGCTTCCACGCGTCTCTGATGAAAGCTTCTCCTGGCGCCATTTTGGCCACAGATCATAAACACACAAACCAAGACTTCTGTAGGGGGAACTAATTAGATGATTATTAGATGGTTAACAAAGCAATATTAGTGGATAGAATTTTGACCTCTTGGTGTTTACACTCATCTGGCACTGCACTTGCTTATTATGGCCACAGCATATTTTAAAGCAATACTAACTGTACATTAAAGCAATACTAACTGTACAACAACTGGCATCAATATTAAACACCATTTACCACACAGACAGTACCCAGTTAGTCAAAATATGACAAGCAGGATCATGGGAGGTATTCCAGGTAGGTGGTTAA
The DNA here is from genome assembly GCA_027481765.1 of Tenualosa thibaudeaui. Lineage (NCBI taxonomy): Eukaryota > Metazoa > Chordata > Actinopteri > Clupeiformes > Clupeidae > Tenualosa > Tenualosa thibaudeaui. The sequence continues at coordinate 2,099,850 of JAIFZK010000227.1, forward strand.
GTCAGGCCAGAGAAAGTGGCAAAGGTCTAGCCTTGTAGTAGCCTGGTCATTAGGCTTTTATTTAAAAGAATGAGAATTCCAGGCTCTTGTATTATCAAGTTCATCACCACTTCCAACTCAACCAACTACTATGCTCTTTCTGTAACACACACACACACACACACACACACACAGCATTGACACCTTCAGCCTCATAGAACAATCCCAATGACATGGTCCTTGAGACAAAGTAGCAATACTATCAGTGGACACAAACAAGCATAGATGTATGGACATGTTGCAGTGTTGCAACTCCAACTCTGACTGTACAGCACTTAAAGTGTTTTTGTTCGGCTGTAGGTTTGTTGGAACGTGAGAGACAGTTCTGTTTTTAGCGACGGCAGTTTCTTCCTTGTTTGTGATTCTTATCAGCCTATTTTTGGAGTCGTCTGTTCCAACTAGGAAGTAGTAAAAAAAAAGAAAGACAAAACAAAGGTCTGCCTGCCCTCTAGATGGAGAGAGCGAGAGACACAGAGAGAGAAACACACACAGAGAGAGAGAGAGAGATTCCACTTTGTTAACACTTGTTGAGCCAGAGAGGGTGTCTTCTGTTTGTGGCTTGCAAGGGTAAATTTCATGCACCATCAGGACATGAACGATGCACAACACGCAACACAGCTGAACCTTTCCCTCCCCACCTGACACCAGCCTCTCCTGTGTGACTCCAACTGGTCAGCTAAGGTTAAAGGGGTTTGCCTGAACTGGAGGTGTAATGAGTGAAAGTAAAAGCAGATGAGCTTTAGCTTGTGTGTGCGTGTGTGTGTTTGTCAGAGAGAGGGGGGAGAGAGAAAAGAGAAAGAGGAAAAGGGAAGGAGACGGAGAGAGAGAGAGAGGCCAACTGTAATCTAAGTTGTCCTAAAACACAAGAAAATAGCCTGCAGACTGTGCACAGAAGAGATTTCTGGTCAGCATGTTTACTGAAGTCACTTGTAGACAAGCAAGAATAAGGGAACTCCACTCATGCCATTGTGTGCTAGTTAATCCACCCAAAAGCCAGGATCAAGATCAAGACAATCAGCATTAACTCACACTCACGCACGCACACACGCGAACACACATGCCCACACACCACTGCCGCTGCTGTGGGACCACTCCAGAGTCTGCATGTGGGAGTGGGGAACAGGAAGTGCTGCATCACATACCACACATCTGCTCAAGACCGGCCGTCACTCCACGGCAGACTAGAGGTCACTGTTGCTGTGGAAAACAAGCTGCTCCTGTGGAATCCTCTTAATGACTTCCCTTCCTCAACACCGTGAGAGAGTGCAATGGCTTGAAAAGCCCAGTGGCAGCCCACTCTCAGAACACCACACCAAGGAGACCAGTTTGACCTCCTCTGACTGCCAACACAAACTGATCAAAAGCATAACCACACTAGATCACAGCCTGCGTCGTCTGCATGGCTTAGGACATCAGTGCAACAGTGACCTGTTAACTGCAATGGTAGGTTTGGACAGGTTAGCTCAATGGCAAGTTAGTCAGTCTCTGGCTAGCTTAGAGGTGGACTGCAAAGCCCACAGGGGTTTAAGATGACCTGACCAAATCCTCTTACCCAGCAACCATGGACATAACCTCCCTGTCCCTCTCTCTTCTTCCCTGCCACCCTGCAGTCCTATTACCTGCTGTGTTATCATATAATGGGCCACTCTAACCCCCACCCCTCACACCCCAACCCACCCCACCCCAACCTCTCCTTTCCTCTCCTGACTATGGAGGGCTCAGCACCAAGCTTTTTTCCTGGAACGCAATTACTCAGGCCAGCGAGCTAATGGCTATCGATGGAGCCGGGCGCTGTGTTGCAGAGGAACATTCATAAAAATTTAATGGCGTAAACTCAATGAGAAGGTGTGGATGTGGTGAGGCGTGGGGAGGGGAGTGACGGGGTGGGGTGTGGTGAAGGCAGAGAGTCACAAATACAACAACCGGAGGCTCGCACACGCTAGACAGTTTTTGTGCTGCAGTACTGTAAAAATAAACAGACAATACTGCAATGATGCTCAAAAATAATATTATCAGGACACACAATTTGAAGGAAAAAAAACACCAATGATTCACTGTTTATAATCACTGGAAAAGGGAAAAAATAACCAGAAACACTAAAATGGAGGATCCTCCCTCTCAAGTGCTTTTTATTAACATTTATTTGCTCTGGTTTTAAAACTCGAGTATCCCTTGAAAAGGCATGATTACCATCCTATGTGCCAGCTCTCTTCTCTCACAAGAGACCCGCCACCAGTGGAGGACACACACACTGATCTCTCACGAGAGACCCGCCACCAGTGGAGGACACACACACTGATCTCTCACGAGAGACCCGCCACCAGTGGAGGACACACACACTGATCTCTCACGAGAGAGCCATCACCAGTGGAGGACACACACACTGATCTCTCACGAGAGAGCCATCACCAGTGGAGGACACACACACTGATCTCTCACGAGAGAGCCATCACCAGTGGAGGACACACACACTGATCTCTCACGAGAGAGCCATCACCAGTGGAGGACACACACACTGATCTCTCACGAGAGAGCCATCACCAGTGGAGGACACACACACTGATCTCTCACGAGAGAGCCATCACCAGTGGAGGACACACACACTGATCTCTCACGAGAGAGCCATCACCAGTGGAGGACACACACACTGATCTCTCACGAGAGAGCCATCACCAGTGGAGGACACACACACTGATCTCTCACGAGAGAGCCATCACCAGTGGAGGACACACACACTGATCTCTCACGAGAGAGCCATCACCAGTGGAGGACACACACACTGATCTCTCACGAGAGAGCCATCACCAGTGGAGGACACACACACTGATCTCTCACGAGAGAGCCATCACCAGTGGAGGACACACACACTGATCCTGATGCCTGTGCACATCGGGACAGAGGGAGTGACGGGGGTGGTTCGTTAAAGGGGAAATTCAGCGAGAGTCAACTCATAGCCCTGTTGTACAAGTTCACAAAAAGCTGTCTGTGGGAAAAAGAACCAGCAAATTTGATACAACATAGACTGGATAGCAAACTGGCTGATTACACAGAAACTCACTTTCAGTTTCATTTTCCTTTGCCCCATTCAGCTAACTTTGGCTTCCTGTTCGTTATTCTGTCTATGTTGTGTGACAGCACTTGGTGACCTCAAACAACAGAGCTTTGGAGTGATTCCCTTTAAAAGGCTTCAGGTGAGCCCAGATGGCAAGAGGCCGGCTGGACTAAGGCACTGAGTCAGTGAATGCAGCAGACTGACTGCTATCTGTGAATCAGGCCAGGGGAACCGCAGCTGGGTGCAGAATGGGGAAGAGGTGGCGCTAACTGATGAGGAAGGAAGCGGATCAAGACACAAGAGCACGCTCACTGGAAAATACAAATACACACAGACACACTTACACACAAAAAATACAAAGAGACAACATTACAAACATACACACAGACACAGACACAGACATCTTTTTTAATGGTAAATTTTGATGCCTCAGGCACATGCAGAACACACACATGCACGCACACGCGCCACTTCTCTAGCACCACATCTAAAGACAGGAGCTAAACAAGTGCGAGAGAAACCATGAGGAACTGCTGCAATGCTAATACAACTGATATCAGCTGAACTGAACTGAAAAAGAGGGATAGAAAGAGAAAGAGTGAATGACAAGGCAAGAATGGAGCAGCACCAGCCCTGCAGAAACACACATTTCAGTCTGGAGTGTGTGGGCCATGTCGGTTCACAGCAGGCTTGGTGGGTGTACACATCCATGACTGTTTACCCAGGGGGCCATGCGGCCTAGAGGTGCAAGCACGCATGCACGCACGCACGCATGCATGCAAGCATACACAACTCCAGTAGGTAATTCCCGCTTAGCGGGCTGGATTTGAGGGCCAACGCTGGAGGCTGGCAGAGACAGGTTTAGGCTCCTAAGCCCAGTGGGATGAAGCCTGAGGATTCCTACTCTGAGCTGACGGCACCATGGGATTACACAGAGAAGGGGGGGGAGAGAGAGAGGAGGTGAATGTTCACTTGTTTAGTTGGACTCATGCTTGTGTTCAATGGTGTAACTGACTTCAGGAGCAGAGAGCTGCTTCAAACTGCAGGGGAACTCTGTTGAGCAGTAATCTGGGTACTTGGTCTCTCTCTCACACACACACACACACACACGCACACACACACACACACACACACACAGGTGAAGAGTGCACAGACGCACATACCACACACATACAGTGGCATGCCTTGTTCAGTAATTTTGAGTCTACACATGCACAAACCCACGGCCAAACACACACACATACATACACAGACACACACACATATGCTGTTGTGCAATTCTGCAAACACACAAACAGAGGAAGGTACCACAGGATGTCAAGTCAGATGGCTTTAGTGCACAAGCAGCAGAACCCAATGGAAATCTCTTCCTCCCCTCCCTCCCTTTCTCTATCTCTTTTTCCCTCTCTCAATCTCCATCTCTCTCTTTTATCACCTCCCTCCTTGGCCCTTTGAAGTTGCGGGTCCAGGCCATTCATATGGCTTGTGTTTAGTGTCCACATTTCCCCAGCCTGGCAATGTGAGCAGGCTTATATCTGATGTGCACCATCTGCCTAAAGCACACTGCATGCACATATGTGTGTGTGTGTGTGTGTGTGTGAGAGTGTGTGTGTGTGTGAGTGAGTGAGTGAGTGAGTGAGTGAGTGAGTGAGTGACAAAGGGAGACTGTAACCATAAACATGTACACTGGTGTATGGGGATGCACGAGCGAGCCACCAACCTATAGCACAAATAAAACTGTCACCTTGTTGGCACAAATGTTGATATATGATACATCAATCACACATGAGGACATGTACGTTAGGATCTGTTTCCACAGTGTAACCAATGACATTGCTTCACTCGGACATTGGTGCCTAGTGTCTCAGATATTTGTGTCAAATAGCGTGTGTGTGTGTGTGTGTGTGTGTATGTCTCTGAATCCAAAGACATGGCATTCCATCAGTCAATTAGAGACCAGTGTAAATGGGTGTACATACACAAGACAGAGAGAGAAGAAACAGAAAGACTGCTGGAATGAAGGAAGCACTGCTTGCGTGGTCAAATGTACACAGATCAGCTTTACTATATTGCCTCCATATGTCTAGATAAGATGGAGCATGCATGTGTGTGTGTGTGTGTGTGTGTGTGTGTGTATGTAGCACTGCAGCAACAATGGAACAGCCTGCCCCTCTCATCTATTTTTCACTGTGTCTCTCTCATTTGGTTTTCATTGAAGCCGGCCGAGAAAGAGTGACTCTTCCCAGCTCCCTAGCCATTAATAATGCACTCATTTGTCTTTAAGCCGTTGCACGACAACACTGTGGCTCAGGGCTGATCTGGAATCTGCTTGCCTCCATTCTGGCCCTGCACGGCCCACAGCATCGCTGCAGCAACAGACTTGGACCCAGAACAGAGCGGAGGGTAAAGTAGGTGGTGTCTACGGTGTAACACACCTGTTTGTCTCCGGGCTTAAGAAGAAACTCCCCTGGCTTTGCAGGCACAAGTGGAAATAGAGATCTTCAGGGAGGGACTTAATGATGCACCTCTCATAAGCCTCAGCCTGTGTGTGTGTGTGTTGGCAGTGAGCAAGTGTCAGAACGCTCACAGGACTTAGTGTGGTCAGTAAGGTTCTATTTAGCCTAATGATGTGAAAACACCAGCATATCTCCCTTTTCTGTGCACTGGTGCTGTTGGCTGCGTTGTACTGTAATCTTGAGGTGAATCCAGATAGATTGGCCATAACTCTTTTGACTTCTGCTACTGAACTTCTCTTTTCCACATCCAGACGGGCTCTTAATGTTGTGTGTCTGTGCTGTGTCATCTGTCTAATGGCAGAAGCTATGCAGATCACATCAGGGGCCAGTTGTTTAGGTATGTGACACGGCATGATGACGCGTATCCATTCGCCGTCAGTGGTTAGCATTCCATCAGTTCTAGCACCACAGGCCCGACTGTATGCCTGGCCTATATATGGCATGACTAAGCACCACGCATCACTGACGGCAACAGGTAGGCATGAGTGTGCCTCTCATTTCATCAGACAGACGGCATGAGGTGGCAGCAACCCGCAAAAGTAGAAGGCATTAGTAACATTTGACGGCCATACACTCTGGAAAGTGCTCTGAAAAATGTATGTCCTCAATCCACCCCAAAACGAGGTGTCAGTCAAAATGACAGTGAATTTACGTAGCATGGGGGAAGAAAGACACTGCTATATGCTCAGGTTCTCAATGACCCCTGCTATTTCCGTCTGTAATCTTCTTTCCTTTGTGCTGCAGTCTCGGGCAGCCATGGCCTAAAGGCTAGGGGCTTGTAACCAAAGGGTTCGATCCCCGACCAGTGGACCATGGCTTTGAGCAAAAGGCACCTAACCCCTCACTGCTCCCCGGGCGCCGCTATAGCAGGCAGCCAGCTGCTGAGTTAGTGTGTACTTCACTTCACCGTGTGCTGTGTGTGTTTCACTAATTCACGACTGGGTTAAATACAGAGACCAAGTTTCCCTCAAGGGATCAAAAGAGTATAGATTACTTACTTTAGTTTACTTCAGCATCTCTAACCTGTACTATTGTTTTTTTTTCTGAGCATCGCATAAACACAGCCCAGTTTGCAGTTATTGTCCTCCCAAACACTTGAAATCCACAATTAGCACTCTGAGTCTGATCGATATCTCATTAGGCTAAGTTGCTGTGGTGGTGGTGACAGAGCTGGAGAAACACCCGAAATAGTTTAGCAACCCAAGATCACAAGACACCTCACGGCTGAACAAGGCACCACCTTCCACAAGACCTCCAAAGACGACTGCAAGCAAGCTCCTCACACCCAACACTACCAGCGTGGAATCAAACACTGAATATTATCTTCATGCAATGTGTATGAGCCAGTAACCTCTGCTACTGCATTGTTCTGGATTGCCCTTGACACACACAAACACCACACTACATGCTACCTCCCCATACACACTTCTCATTCACTCTTTCACTTTCGTCCACTCATTTCAGTTGCTGCCGTTTTCCTTTCTGTTCCTTTGGAATGTTTCCTGCCTCCAGGCACTCAAGTGCAGTATCTCACCTAGGAGGACGGCCATTATTTACTGTTTGCCGTGTCACTCAGGTTCCTGGCCAACTCAGGCACTGAAAGGACCTTTAACTGCCAAACACCACCAGGGTGGAGACACAGGAAGTACTCCACTAGAGTCTTGGTGTTGCTGCTGCTGCTGCATGGCCCACAACCTCCACCCATTCAGGCCTTAGGCCCCAGATAGGAAGTGACATTGCAGGCATATTATCTGATGTTCCCTCTGTCTCTGGCGCATTAGGCAGAGGGCCTATTATAATGTGTGTGCATGTGTGTATGTGTGTGGAGTAATTCCCTGGCAAAGCTCTAAGAACTTGGCCAGGACCATTAAGCCCTTTACTGTTCCCAAGAGACGCAAGTCCTGAATCAACCAAAAACAAATACATAATAAGTGTGTATAAAATGAATTAATAAATGAATAAATAACTACCCACAAAGATTCAGACAGAGAAATGCATCTCTCTATCTCTCGTTCTGCATGTTTAATCTTAGTGTTCTCCATCCCTGGGTGGCTTTTAGTAGGATTCTGACTGCATGTTCTATGGCAACAGGGGCTCACTCTATCCCCTCTCTTCAAGGTTAATGACTGTCGCTTCACACACACATTTGTCATGATGACGGATCCACACAAAGACACCTCTCTCTCACCCTCACCCCTGTCACACACAGACACACAGACACACACACACACAGACACACACACACACACAGTCTTCCCCTGTGACTGGTGGAAACCGACTTACAAACAGGCTTTGCCAGTGGTCTTTACCCCTGCAGGCCTGAAAAAGGACCTTGCAACTTTGATCTGACTTTTAATACAAAAAAGGCCCACAGTGCCATGGCAAGAGCATGCAAAACAGGTTAGGAGATAGACAGAAAGACAGAGAGAGCCAAAATAATAGACTGAGTGCTGATGTGCTACAGTCACCGTATGCTGTATGTGCTATGGCACATTTTTGCTTCATTTGATGCTAAAGCAGAAGCTCTCAGTTTCTCATCTCATAGGAAGGCTGGATGGACAACACTGCTCCTGAGCTTGACAGAGCCACCTTAAAGGACTCCCTATAGGCAGAACTAGATGCCATCTGTTCATACATAACAAAGTGACACTGCCCTAACAGGCTCAGCTCAATTGACTGGTGGTTAGAGAAAGCACAGGCTAGCAAAATCCTGCCAAGACAGCCGCGTCACACAACACTGCTGCCCTACTAAGCAAACCCAGTCCTCCTTTCCCTTCAGTCAGACAAATAAACACACACACACACACACACACACACACACACACACACACAAAGCTAGGCTGATTTAAGAGGGAAAAAAGGGCACCCATGGCATACCCACTATGGAGAGTACTCTAAAATGGAAAATTGAAAGAATACTGCATGAATCTGAGGGGGACACTGCAGGCCCAAGTTGTCTCTCTGTCTAGCACAAAACCAACCTCTGGGCACAGAGCAATACATGAAAATAATGTATTGGTGCACAATATGGTATTTTATATGGTCCCAAGAAAAACCCTCTCCCACCACAGAGTTTGTCTGTGTTTGTCTGCGAGGCAGCAAAAATTAAGTTGACATTAACTCTGCATCATGTCTTTATGGTCACTCATTATAGGGTCTCTCTATAGGGTCTCTGTCTTTTTTGTGGTTAAAAAACATTTCAAAAAATGTTTGTGTGCATCACTTTGCACTCTTAAGTTTCCAGCAGAAATATTGTATCTTAAAACTTTTTATGAGGCATTCCATCTGAATTTCTCTACATTCTCAGTCAAAGCCAGAGATTTCCTGACACACACACAAAGCTTTGAGTATGCAGGCATGCTCGGATGTGTGTGTGTGTGTTTGTGTGTGTGTGCGCACGTGCGTGCATGCATGCATATGGGTGGGTGGAAGGGAATGTGGTCTTGTCGACTCTCTAAATTAAAAACATCCACAGGCGGGGGTACGGACCTCTCCGTGAAAACAGTGCAAAGCTGAGACAGAAGAGAAGAAAGCAACTGAACGGAAAGACAGAGAAAGAAAGACACAATAAGAAGACAACACAACACAAAGTGTAGTGACTAACCCTCCACAAACAAAAAGAACTACAGATTTGTGCACCTCAGTAACCAACCCCTTAACAAGTCCATCTGTCCAACATTCCAGTCTAGTGTGCAGTTTCTGAGAAAGAAGTGGGTGAGCACAAGCCTGCACAGCTCTGATCCACAAATGAGGAAGTCTGTGTGTGTGTGTGTGTGTGTGTGTGTGTGTGTGTGTGTGTGTGTGTGTGCGTGTGTGTGTGTGTGTGTGTGTGTGTGTGTGTGTGTGTGTGTGTGTGTGTGTGTGTGTGTGTGTGTGTGTGTGTGTGTGTCGGGCAGAGAAAAAGAGACCAGACGAAAGAAGAAACAAGCTTGAGAGACCAGCTCCCCCTGTGCATATGTGCGATTATGTTTGCCTACACAGTACTACATGCAGTTTTATTGCAGTATTCTAATACTGACCATCTCCTCTATCGCTGCAAAGCCCCCAACATACACTTACCCATAAATATCCTGTCGGAGTTTACCTACACTGAAAACGGACATCCACAAACAGGCACAGAGTGGAAAGGACAGGAGAAAACTAGACCAAACAGTAAAAAGGTGTCTTACCTTTGCATTCTCCCCACAAAGGAAAAAACATCAGGCAGACATATAAGTGAATCTCAATCCAAAATCATTAGCCATGATTCCTGGAACATGTGCATCTCAGTCATCAAAAATAAACAGTCATCAGTTCAAGTCACCAATAAACAAGGACTCAAACTAATGCATATATGTCTAATCCTCACTCTGAGCCTCATTCTACTGCATTCCTTTCTAGACCTAATCAATCAATAATATCTTAAATGGTGGTCTGCTGTCTGCTGATTAGAAACATGTTTCTAGATGTAACTAGTTCTGAGATCGTCCTGTAATCCATTTTGAGAGTTCATGGCCATGTGAAGGATAAAGACACCATTACCACAGTCATCACAGTTATGCACTAGGCAGGGCAGGCAGTTACTGTACCAACTATACTGCAAAAGCACAGATTAGCTTATTAGAAATTGAACCAGTTAGGCCAACTGTCCACATATCCCTCACTGATTTTAACCCAAACTCTTTGCTGATGATTTCAAAGAGGAATTGACCACAGTAATACAAAAGGCCAAATCTTCTAAATGTGCCCTCGTAAATGATTGAAAAGAAAATATGTGTAAACTGCTGCCTTCCCTCTGCTAGGTCTCTAACAATCTGAGACATTTTTCATGTGTGAAAAATGAAAGCTATCCTCCTGGGAGTGTACTCCACGACAACTAGGACAGTCCTATGTATGGATTTGGTCACAGGCTAATGTGTGATCAAAACACTGCTGTTCTCAAAATGTAACACCAAACAAACAAAAAGATGCAGTACAAATGAAATCAAGGGGCAATCAAAACAAAGCAAAGCAAAACAAAACAAAGGGCACAAGGAAGTGCTCTTGAATTGCACTCTCTCTATGTCTCTGACGTCACCTAGGCCACACGCTCCGATGCCAACTCCACAGTTAAATTTAGCAACTTGGGCCCGTCTCCCAGACGACATGGAACAATGTGATACCACAAGTTGCACCGCGGCTGAACTAATACTGAAAAATTATGTGCATTTGTGTGTGTCTTGGGGTTGATGTTTAAAGAATTTCAACTCCCAACAGGAGTTAGGGGCCAGACTTGCACAAGGCTTACAGATAAAGAAAACTCAGTCTCCATGTTGCTCAAGAGAAGAGAGATGAGCCTGAAAACATTAAGTGTACAGTCGTAAACCCTTTTCAGACAATTACTGATTGACTGATGCATTACAAGTGTGACTATTAAGACAATATGGGATAGACTGAAATGCAAAAACAGAGCACACAGGCCAGGCCAGAGGAGATTAAAAATACACGGTTGGCAATCAAAGCTGTAACAGGCCACGTGAAACCTGACAAAAAAAAAAATTATTTACAGTCCCTCACCCCACCTCATCATTGCATCTGATCGATGAGCCGCACTGCGCGTCGGACTGGTTACAGCCTTGCTGCTGCGTAAATTAGGAGGGAAATTCTCTCTTTAATGTCACAAGTTGTTCAAGGCCACACTGAATCTCCCTTTGAGCAAATGTTAAATTCCTAATAAGGTAAATGACTTAAGTAGCATTCTGCAGATTTAACTGGCACTGAACAAAATCATATGCCGTCCGTGTGATATACCTGACCGGGATACTTGCCAAAGACACTTGAACACAACTTTGTCAGACCCATCTCGGAGAGTGCTTAGGTATGTTTGAAAGGGATCAAGAACAAATTCCGATAAAAATGTAACTAATAATGTATCATTCTGGCCGCGTAGATGTGCATTATATCTGATTAATTTTCTGTTTATGAATCCGTGGCCATAACAAAATGTCTGCAAAATCACCAGAAATGTAGAACCGCGGTGTGAATCCGTGTGAGAGGACATTTCTTCAAGAACGCGGTTTGGTAGTCAAAAAACGACTTCATACAGCCACCTAGCTGCAGCGCTGCCTTTTCTTCCGTTCTCAGGGAAAGGAGAGCTGTGTTTGGGTGCTACTGTTTCTTTAAACCGTAATCCCTCAATTTGGAGCATTTGTTGCCTACCAGTTAATGGGCGGCTCGGTGTAATGTCCACAGTACCCAGTGGGAGGTCCTGTTCTCTTGCATCGCCACCGACTCGCTAACAGCCTTTCAACAAACCCCTGCCTCTGTCGCTCTCAAAAATTAGAGCAACTCTACGAGATTCACTTGGCATTTCAAAGAGGAACTGACCACAGCGATACTAAAGGCCACATCTAAAGGCGCCTTCGCAAATCCACGACAAAAGTCGAATCGAGAAATCTATTCAGGTAGCTCTGACTAATCGACTGATTCTGCATCACTGGACCAAAATGTGACTAAATAGTCTACAGGCTAGTCATGAAACACGTGTCTACAATTCTGACAAATCTGAATTCTGGAGGTGTAAAGCCGACATTTTTTCCAAATCATAGATGATAGAGGTCAACATGAGATCCGCCACAGTGTGGATCATTTGGATCACATGCGTGAAGATTGGCTACTTAGGGCCGCTTGAAATAGACAGTCGATCATTTATGCTGATCATTTCACCACCTACAGCCCTCTCTCCTGCTTCCTTTAAAAGTTAAAGACTGTGCAAACAGACTTGCTGTTACGCCTGAAAATGTCGATGCAATATGTTAATGTGTCTGCCCCAACGTTTCATTGAAACACAGAAGTGACAATTTGTCTAGTGAAGTTGCGACAACGTAGTCTAATAGTCTAACTTTAGTCTAAATGCTTCGGTGCCTTATAGCTCCCCCTATGATTGGTTGGATTGATCGCCATACAGTTAAAATGAAATATTTGCCATTACAAATCAACAAGTTTGACGACAACGTAAGTAGTAGTAGGTGGGGATCAAACGTATGACATCACACCACAAACTCCGAAGCGCAAGTAGTACTGGCAAGCAAAACAAACTGTCCCAGTATTTCATACGCCACTGTCCTACCTCACGTAGATGGGGCACCTGTGATATGAAACATTTTATTCTGTCGGCAATAAAAATTTTGTCCATTTAAACTGCCTAACTATACAGTCTAATGCAAGCAGGCTTAACTCCAAAAGTATGTTGCTGTCAACAAGCAATGCGTTAGGCTACTGCCTTGTAACAATATAAAGTTGGTTGTCATTTCCAAAACTGAAAACCACAACACTGTGTCGAAAGTTTGAAACTGTGGGTAGGATGAACAAGGGGTACACTGTAGTTTAGCTTACTCTACAGACACGCTTTCACTCACAGACAGGTGAACAAGCTTATGTTTTGGTGTCTTCCCCATCAAGACCCAAAAGAAGGGCTTAAGAAGTGACCTCTTACCGCTATCAGTGTGTTGTTCCTCTGTTCTGTAGATGAAGCAGAATCTGGGTCTTGTTGCTTGCTCTGCTGCTTGCTGTTTGCGGACTTTTTCGCCCTCTGTTCTAGGCTGCGCTGATACAGAGTGACCGTCTCCCGGCGTTCGATCTCCAGCTGCTCTGCGTGCGCTTGCTGATACCGGTTCTCGCAGTTCACATGGTGGCGCCGACAGCCCTCGATCCGCTGCCTGAGTCGCTCCACCACGGTGCTGTGTTTCGGAATGCCCAGGCTGTTGTTGGAAGTGTTGTTGTTCGCACTCAGCCCGCTGCCGATGGCATTGTTGTTGATGCAAATACTACTGCCATTCGCGGCAGCGGGGGTTGCAAAATCCCCCATCATCTGTGCTGTGAAACAGTATTTTGGAAGAACTTTGTCAAGCCCAAGACCCCCGTCCTCCCAAACCCCTCTCTGCCCTGCCCCAAGTCTTTTCAGGGATGAATTTCTGAAGACGGGTACTTTCAAATAACTGTAAACAAGCGGTGCTGGTTGCTTCCCTCCTCCGGGAGAAGCACTGTCGCAACCATTCAATAATGTTTCAGTATCACCATACCCGTTTTGCGAGAAAGGAGACAACAATGTCGGAGCCTGCAAGACCGAGCCAGCGAAGCTGCCGGGTCTCCCCGGCTCTCTTCCCTTGCCTGAACGGCTACACTACTCTAAAACAACCCAATACAACATCCGGATGTTACGAGCGACCATCACACCGAAAAGCAAGCTCGCCGTTTTATTGTGTCCTCTAAGAAAAAGTTTTGCAGTCTGCAGCGAACAGGCTCCAGAGTTGTTGCGTGAACTTGCATTTCATTAGCTTGGTCAACAAAATCCAACCTTCAGTAAAGACTGTACGCTGTGCGTTCAAATAGCCTGCCCGTTGGAGAGACGCGCTAAAGGAAATCCTAGGGACACCGATCTGCTAGTCGCTCGCAGCTGCTGCCACCACCATCACAATAATCAAGTACTCTCCTCCTCCATGCTAGCGGAGTGATATCAGGACAAGAGCTGAGACCAGTCACGGAGCTCTGAGCAAACCGACAGCGCCACCAAAAATACGGCATGGAATTTCAAAGTTGAATCAGGGTCTGTAGTATAAATACTGTAGATGACAGGTAGGCTAAACTTGAAGTAAATCAGAATAATAGTGGCCAGAATTGAAATTGAAAACAAAATTAAAACACAAATCACATGTTTATTTGGGTATTCCCCTGATATTTCAAGAAATTTAAGAGCTGAGGCAATTTGTGAACATTTAAGGCTTTAAAAATAGTCCATGCCGACACAATCAAATTTAAACAGTAGGATGAATTTCAATTGCACACAAACTTAACATCGTAACAATAATGTAGCCACGTGAACAGCAATTATTGTACCGATACTTTTTGTCTTTGGCAAAGGTTTGTATTCATTATGTGTTATTACAGCTTTTTGTTGTGGTCGGTTTGTGATAAATAATCATATAATTCTACAAAAACATTACCTTAACAGCACTGCAGCTATGAAAACATAACAGACTTACGTCGGTCTAGACGTCCATCTGTTTCACCGCATTCTGTTACATGCAATCTGAACTGCTTAAATTGATCAAATTGATACCCAGTAAGTAACCAGAGAGGCAACTGTCAATGAGGCAGGTATTCTTATTCCTCACAGAGAACATAAGTGTTGCCTGTCTGAGTAATATTTCTGTTGATTTCATCACATGCTTTTGGCATCCTGTAAGAATGATAGAAAATGACAGAAAATTGTCTGTGCAGCTCTGTGAGTTGAGATGGTGGTAGTGATGTGGTGTCTTTGTCCCTAGGGATGCTGAGCCGTGGGCCATCCATACCAACTTTAGCCAGCCACAGTCATTGATGTTGGCATGAGGACAACTTTGTGACCATATCACAGTATATTAGAGATTGTATTCCATTCATCTAATACTACCCCTTACTCTCTCTCTCTCTCTCTCTCTCTCTCTCCCTAATTTAAGTATATGCATTCTTTGGCTATTGTACTAAACATGGCCTTCTTGATGACACTGCACTGAATGACGCTGGCATGTGAAAAGGTTACTATTTGGTGGTGTGGGAGGCCTTGGAATACAAAAAATCTGTGTCGTTATATAAAGACATAAACTCACTTCAGAGTCCACACTACCAAGAAGTTACTTGTACACAGCCCTCTAAACATACACAATAGAAATTATATAATACAGTTAAGAGTGTAAATCAAAAAGGTCAGAAAGGAAGTGCCAGAAGATTCAATCTAGCACACAAGATGGAGTATGCTGAACATTCAGTGTGCATAGATCCTATTCTTTTTTATATCTTTTTTTGTGTGTAAAAGAGTGAAAGTGTGAATAAGTGTGCAAGAGTGTATGTGCGTTAGGAGTGAGGACAGCGTCTCTGTAAATGGTGTTGCTGCCCAGTCCAGTCAACTTAGAGCCGCTGGAATGACTGGAATGTTGTCTACACACATTTACCACCCCCACACACTCCAACAACTCAAACAACACACACACGCACTCTCACACACTACAACTCTTCTTCCCACATCACACCCTCCCTATGTTGCTCTTGTTCTCTCTGCCTCTGCCTCTGTCTCCTCCTCTCTTTCCATTGCTCTCTCACATACTCTGTCCTCATCCCCATCACCCCCACCCTCAGCCACTACTGCAACTTAACTACACTTTGCTCTCACAGACCACAGATTGTTTCGCTTTTGCGTGTGTGTGTGTGAGTGTGTGTGTGTATGTGTGTGTGTGTGTATATGTGTGAGTGAGTGTGTGCGTGTGCACACTGTCTGTGTCTCTGTATTGTTGTGCTGTGAAGCTGTCCATACACTCACATGCATGCCAGTGTTTTAAAGTGTCTGTGTGAAAACCAGCAGCTCCTACTCTCTGTCCACTGCTTATCACATCATTGGAAGTTCAAAAACACTGTCTTCAAGCTAACAGTATTCAGTGTGTGGCCCCCAAGACGTTAACGGACCACCAGGAATGCTCCTCAACCTCCCAATTAGCCACAGTGGCATTGTTTGAAACTGAACCGAAACGACCCATCCCCAGGGAGCCTGAGTGTTTATCACCGGTGTAGATTATTTGAAATTCACTCTGCCACAAATTACAGGTGCCTCACGTGATATTGTAAGACAAAGCTGACAGTACTGTAGCATTTGCAATACTTCCTACGAACCCTATCATTCTATTAAGCATTACAAGAGTTAGTTGATAGTTTGACCCACAAAGGACACAGTTCTAAGGCAAATGCTAGTTATTCCTCAGGGAAACTCATTGTGCGATTGTTTATTCTTCACAATACGCTAGTCCTTTTCCTTCACAAGCTGTCCCTTTTAACTGAACCAGTCAGCCTACCACAAACATTTGTGCAAATAGCCATATTCAATTCCAGTGCAAGTTTTACAAGGCATGGTCCTGCCGGTTTAACCACTACTGGAAAGAAAGAAGGACAGAGAGAGAGAGAGAGAGAACCTTGAGCCTTGAGGATTCCCAAAGAGAAGGATAAATGAGAAACATTTGGAGTCTATTCTAAACACAAAAGTCAATGAAGTTCAGACAAATGTTAAATCACTTGTTCAGTTCTTCAAATTTTGAAAATCTCATGTAATCCATATTATTTAATTAAAGAGAGTGAATGTAACACTACCAGGTGTGTCTGTAGTGCAACCTACAGCCCTGAGTGCGTGTGTGTGTGTCTGAGACAGAAAAAGGGCACTCTTTAAAATATGTTCCATCAATCTTTTGATTAACACTGAAAATTTAATGGGCTAGTTTGCAAGCTTTCTGCATTCATCAGTCTCTAGTTACTTACTCAACTGGATTGTGAAAACTCTTAATTGTCTGTTATTGGTTTGACCAGTTAGTCTAGGAAGTCATTTTTAGGAGCTCACAATGATTCTCCTGGTTCAACTGGATATTAAAAAAAAATGAAACCCTGACACAGATACTAGTATAGTAAATATGTCAATATGTGGCATAGTAAATATGTCACTATGTGAATATTTTAATGTCATGTAATTGAAATTGATCATTAGTATGACTGCTTCATGATCCCAATTAGTACTGTAGACACCATCTTGATTCCTGAGGGAAATTCATACAAAAAAAGAATAGTAACACTTTATTTGAAAGTGTCTACATAAGAGAGCCATGAGCATGACATGACGCATATCATGAACATTAATGACACTTTATCAATGTTTATGACTGTTGTGATTAGTCTCTTTGGTTTTTGTCATGTAAAGTTGACACTGTTTGGGGTGCAGACATTACAAAAACAGAATGACACTTAATGACAAGTCATAAACATCAATGAAGTGTTATGTCATGTTAATGACAGGCTCATGTCACTCTTATGTAGACACCTTCAAATAAAGTGTTACCAAAAAATTAAACTTGCAATAAACACAAGTAATATAATTTTGTGTACTTTACAATTTTCCTCTAGAATTTTCTCCACCCGTATTCAGGCCAGTCCATAAGAGGCCAAAGTATCAGATTTGTTTCACCTGATCATGGGCTTACACATGATCATGTCAAATCTCAGCCAGTCTCCAATCTCCAATCTCCAGGCTCTCAAATCATTATACATCATTACTCAACTCATTCATCACTCAAGTCATTATGGGAGAAAATGTATGAGCACTAGTATTGTTCCTGTTATATAACAGCAAATAAATAAACAAACACATTTTCTAGATCATCTTTATTTTGAGGCATGTTTAGTGAGGATATGCTTTATTTCTCTTGTTGGTAAAAGCACCAAAAGCACTTATTACCTGAACACTTTCTGTCAACATGAGAGTTGGTCACCCTGTTATATCATAGCTGTAGCTGAACTGATAGACAGAACATTTTTAATATGCAGAGCATTCAGTGAGGGTCTATGCATGATGGGGCCACCATCATCTTTTATGATGATTTATGACAGTCTGAACCTGTCTCTCGTGGCATCCTAACTGAGCACACCAGCCTGATGGTGAGAAGGCAATAAGCTCACTAAATGTTGATCACATTCAGTCGGGATGCAAACGAGATGCAATTTGTATCAATACTAGTATCAAAGTATTGTAAAACAGGTTCTGCATGAGGTGTTTAGCCTACCCTGAGAATAAGCAGAATGTTGTGGAGAGTTAGCAAAAGAAGAGGTGACATTATTATACAAGATGACAGTATAACATTCATAAGCAAGACTCGCACATGCACACATAAACACAATGGAATCATGTACAGCAGACACCCATCCAAACCAAACACACCAGTGTCCATGTGAGCTGCGTTCAGTATGTCTGTGGCTTGGCTCCTGCCTCTAGCCTGTCTTTGGTGGAAGATAAGTGGCATGGACGTCATGCAAGAATGCCTTTCATGGCCTTGGCCTTGGCTTGGCTTCCACACGTCCTGCCCCGCTTACCGCTGGTCTGGGACCTGTCCTGCTGCCCTTCCCGACCACAAAGCGAGCGAACACTGTGGCTGACTGCAGTTCAGCGGGGCCCAGGCCCACAGCGTGTGTCCCTCCTGCCTGCCTGCGTCTGGGCACAGAATGCGGTCACCCACAAGCCTGCTCTGTTTGCTTTCTCCAAACCTCCCACTCGCACGTCTTCTTGGAATAACCAGAGACAATGGCCACGTAAAGAAGACAGCAATCAGTGACCCTCAGAGCCATGTCTCTCTGGCTGCCTCTGAGGTCAATGCCTTTGATGTGACTCCCAGCTCATCTTTCTCTCTCACACATGTACTGTGCAAAAGATGAATGCGTCCTTAATTTCTTTCTAACTGTCGTCATGAAGTGAAAATCAATTTTGTGTGTGGAGTTTGGCATAGCTTTTTGGTGCACTCTCCCAGTCTTCCACAGGGTAGTTTATCTGATTAGCTGGTGAGGTTCGCTGAGTGAGTTTCTATTTTCATGTTGCTACTGAGGCAGTAATTAAATAGCATATGGATTGGCCTGTGGCCAGTGTCTACAGTGTGTGGGAGAGAATGGTGGGAGATCGGTGAAGATGCATTAACCACACATCTCCAGTCCTCCCTGAGAGGAGGAGTCTGGAGAAGTATGGTCCCACTGTGTGTATATCAAAGTACACTCTAAGAACGAAGAAAAAGAGAGGAGTTGGGGGGGGGGGGTTGCGGGCACCAAGGAAAACACCTTAAAATACACATTCAATTACAAAGACTGACAACAAAGTCGGTCTCACTGTGGAAAACACCCTAAAACTCAATGTTACCACAAGACAGCTGGGAAAATATACATTATGAAAGTTAAAACCAGGTGATCCTGTTGTCCGTAGTTGATCTGTCATAAGGGAAGACCCACAACCTAATGGCTAGTCTAACCTATTTGACAGAATTGTTTAACTACCTGGAGAAAGGTGCAACAGTATGGCAACAGTATGTAACTAAGCAGTGAAGAATGGTTAAAGAGGGTGTACAAGGCAGCATTTCTGATCGGGCAGATTCAATGGCACTCTAAAAAGCTTTTCATTTTTCATGCAGTTCAATACATATACACAATATAGCAGAGTTAAAAGCACTGAATGAAAACTGAGAAGAGGCCCCAGGTCCCTTGAAACACAATTGACTGAACAAGGAAGGAAAGAGAAAAGCATAAGATGGCATGAAGGGGAGACAGACGGCAGAGATGAGCAATACAAGTCAATGCCACAGCTTTGAGTTGTTATCTTATTAGGTCAGGAATGCCCCTGCTGATCATGCTAACTGATAGCTAATGAGAAGCCTAAATATAAACACATGCTAACTGAATGTCTCTGACCTCAACAAGTTATGGCCACCTTGATTGCACTAGATTACATGACAAACAACTGGCATTTCCATCTAGCATAAGAGGGTCACAGCAGTTGTAGCATGCTGGCAAGATTGACCATTGTATGATTGGCCTTTTGCCCATACTATGTTATGGAGAAGGCAAATTTCAGAGTCATTGTGGAAGATACCCTGTGCATGTGTTTCTAAGGTCAACAATTCTGAATTATCTCCTGTATCTCCTGAGTCAACAACCACAAGACATTTTTGCACGCAACAGCCTATTTTAGGCTCCTCCGCAGAGCCTGGGCTGTGTTTTTGTGGTGTCAGTACCTGTGTTTGCCGCATGATGTCATAATTAAAGTACTAGCCAATCCAGCTTGCTCTGTCTTGGGGGGATTGCGTTGCCAAACAGCTGATTGGCCCATGTGTTGATGAGGACACATTACTCATGCTAAGCTCTCCTTTAGCTCCAAAGTCAACTTTGATAATGCCAAAATGATGCAGGAAGCTTTTGTCATTTGTTCTTCTCAGGGTTGCTTGATATATGTTGTGTGCATCTGAACTGTCAGGGCTCATTTTGGAAAAGTCTTAGTATATTCACCTGCATTTTCGTGTGTGTGTGTGTGTGTGTGTGTGTGTGTGTGTGGTATGTGTGTGTGACTGGGTGTCATTATTTGCTTAGTGGTTAAGGTGAAGCTCTAACCTCAACAGGCAAATCAATCTTCTATAAGTCCCTAATTACAGCCTCTCATTTTTTGCAAAGTCACACTGACTTGGTCATGGGAAAATAGATTTGGTGGATCATATCTCAAGCAAGATATATTGTAGGATAATATTAAGACACAGTACAAAACCATGTATAATTTCCCTTTGATTGTTTTATTTTGCATTTATCAAATAATAAGTCCAGAAAACACAAATTAACTTAATTCATTAACTATTCATCAAATGCATTTGTACTTCCACTCTGGAAAATTTGAAAGAACAAAATCTATTTTTCAAGTTATGCATAATTTATCAAATCTTCTGTAAGGTCTTGTGGACAACTTCACCTTACGGCTAATAAGAGAAAAGTGGTGTAGTTTTAGTGGTGTTATGTGGTGTGCATAGTTAACATTGGATGTTTAGAGAGGTGTGTTGTGTAGTGTGTGTTGAGGATGTATGGTGTGTTTTGTAAGCTGTGTACCTGGAGACACTGGATGGTCATGTATCAAAAGAAAAGCACGTCAATCAATCCATATCCCTGTTCTTTGATGCTGGCAGGTGCTGTCAGTAGGTATAAGAACAACATAATTTAGTACAAAGTAGAAAACATTTGCAATCTGCCAGTTAATGCTAACTGATATGTGTAGATGTGATATTCAGTTGCTGTGTGAATATATGCGTGACTGGCGATGTATTGAGGTGTTTTACAGTCTATTCAGATATGATTCACACATTAAAGTGTTGCACAGTGTGTCCTGTGGTTGGTGTTGTGTGTGGGTGTGTAGGACAGGTGATTTAAGTACTGTAAGGAGGACTCAGGAGTGTGCGATGGGTGATTTGTAAATAGGCTCTTGTTGCTTGTATAGTCTCTGGTGTGAGGGCTCAGAACAGAAGACTGGGTGGTGAGGCCTGAGACAGAGCCAGGTGAGACTGACCAGCCAGAGGAGAGGAGAGCTTGCATGAGGGCTCATAAAATAACTGCTAACACCTCACAAACCATGGAGCAGAGCTCTCTGTATGACAAAATGACCAGAGATTTTGGAGTTGTTGTATATCTATAGTGTGTAAAAGTGTGTTAAGCTAATATGGTGTGCTGTATGTGTTCCACTGTAGCTTTTTGCCAAAACCAAATTCTCTTCAGATCATGGTATACCTCCTAAGAATTAGATAGATCTAAAAAACATCTTTCAGACATGCTCTGCACACACACACACACATATATACACACACACACATATTCAGGTTTGGAGCTTCAGATGATGCTCAGTAGCAACAAAATCAGCAAGGGTGAGTCCTTGAATTCCACAATATTCAGTAGGAATACTACTCATATTACAGAAGTGTGTGTGTGTGTGTGTGTATGTGTGTGTCTGAGAGCAGAGTTGACACGCCAACCTGTGCAAAGACTGGCTAGAAAGATGGGTCTGGGAAGTGGGGTTTCCTGGAACTTTGTCCTGAAGGGGTCAGACCAGTAGAGTGAGAGAGAGAGAGTAAAGCATGAAGGACAGAAGAGGACCAGGATAGTGCTCGTGGACTATACGTGAAAAGGGGGAAGTGGATGGTGTTGGGGCATGAATACTCTTGTTCTGTGTGGAGTGTGTGTGTGTATGTGTGTGTTTGTGTCAGTGTGTCTTGTAATGGTTTACATGTACAGAAAGGTTACGATGAAAGTCGTATATGTTGAGAAACTGTGGACTCATAAAGCAAACCTATCAGCAGTGACCATCAAGGATTGTGATAGTGGAATATGAAACTATTGGCTGTTATTACAGTGGTGTCATGCAGATTTTGGATTTCACTTTTGTTTTTAAAGGTGTAGTCAGAGATGCTAGATGATGTCACATTTGTTTTTTTATGTTTAGATTTTCTCACACAGTTTATGTTTGTTCCAGGCTCACTCCTCCCTTCAATTGTCTCTTCATGTGCTGTTGAGGAGGTTTCTAGGCATTTTGGGATATTTTAAGCTATGAAATCTTACACATAACTCCTTTAATGTTAAGTTGAAGGCAAATTCAAATTAATGTTTTGCAGTACAAATTTGTGCAGTTTTCACACAATTCTTACTCTCTTTCTGTTGGGGAGAAGGGGGTGTGGGTCTTCTGTATGTGAATACTGGAATGAGTTTGGGGTGGAGGGCTCTTTGTTGGGAGGCGACTGGCAACAGGTCACTGCAGTCATCTGCATGGACAACCCCACTGCTGGAGACAGCCGCCACTTCCTGACTTGTCGCCAGGGCAACCCCTCCCACACCTCTTCCTGACGTGTCTCCAGGGCCACCCCTCCCAGAGTCTGGAAGCCCAACAAACCGAAAGAGCGAGACAGAGAGTGAGCGAGAGAGGGAAAGAAAAAGGTGGCATTTGTATGCGGCTGTTCAAACACATTAACACCTCAACCAGCCACTTACCCTCCAACAACATGCATACAGCCACATTTCCTGTCTGACTGCCCTCACATACCAACAATGTAACATGCCACAAAACAAATAATTATTCTCCTTCACAAACAAACCCATGAGTAGATATACACACACCTGAACTGATAGAGCATCTAGTATGCCATTACAATAGTCTCTGTGCCCTGACACACTTTGGTATCTAAATGAAGCAGTGTAAGTAAATTAAAAAAAAATATTTGTTACCCAGTGAACTGAATGGCAATATCCATCCTCCTCCTCTTCCTCATCCTTCCCTCTCTATTTTATTTTATTTTACATGTATTCATTCACACACAGTAACACGCACACGCCTCCTTTTTCTTGTTAGTGATAAAGGAGGCCGTCCACTGAGAGTGAAAATAGCTACCACAGATAAGATGGTTTATGACCCAAAGAACAAAGCCACTTTTACGACCTCTGATGTTGCAGTGGCCTAAAGAAAGGCCATTATCATCCCCCTCCACCAAGAGAGATTCCTCACAACACAGAGATGAGGAGATGTTTCTCATGTCTGCATGCAGGATGCCTATTCCTGTGCTGCCTATGTTTGTGCAGGTGGGACAAGATAGTCATTTTGATTTATGAAGCTGATTTAAATCCTGCTGCTACTTTACAACAAAAACAGACAAAGACACAAAAGCCGGGCTTCAAGCTAATGACTTTGTTAATCTGTTCACGTAACAGCTTATCAGAGCAGCTTATAACAGCACAGTCAGGAAACTGCTACTCTTTATGTGAAGGAAATAAAACCATCATCATTGGTTCACCCTGTTAATAATGCATCTCCCCTAGGACTCAACTGTGGTGTATATATAGGCTATACTGCATGATGCATTGGCAGATTGGACCACGGTTGGACATCTCAGCTCAATCTACCCTGGCTGGCTCTGAAACTCCTCCCCAGCTTTGGCTCACCACAAGGTGGGTGTGAGGGCACCTTTGCCCCCTAGTGGTCTTTGTGCACTGGATGTTCTGTAGTCATGTTGGGGTTGTTACTTAAAGGTATAGAAACTGATTAGTTCCACAGTACAGCAGAAAGAGTTAGTTTTGTATTATATTGATAAGGATGTAGCTAGGAATTGATCAGTATAGTTTGCTGTGCTTGTTCAGGAGCAGTCATTTTGAAGCACAGAGTTACATAATACAAGTGAAATACAACATAACATGCTTATTTTACATTGATGAGGACAAATAAATAAAAAATAGCCCTCTACCCTTGTGTTGTGAACTCTCTTATCAATACCCACATCTATAGCAACACCTGAATTAGTTATACTCCCCCCACACCCAATTGTGTAACAGCTTATGCAGGCATTTGGTAATATGGCAGTTATGTAAAAAAAATAAATTCATGTATAACATATATGTTTACTTGCTCTCTTCTTCCTGAGCTACAGTGGTTTTTATTTATTCTATACTTCATTCCACCTCAATTCTCAATAGCAAAATACAAATGCTAAATATATATGAACACATGATTACATACATTACATACTGCCATGCATATGAGCATATTTTACAACATGTCTTATTACTGTGTTACTACAATGGCTTCCATGCTCCTGGTAGCAATCAGCAAAGAGGGAACATTGTTTCCCCTCTTCTTCCTTCAGCAAATAAAACTAGTCTCATTCCTGGCTGTTGCCCTTTGGCAGTGGCACGGCTTTCTGTGCCAGACAAACCTACGGGCAGATGGGGTGGTGCTCTTTTATAGGCAAGGGGAGATCCTGTGCCAGGAACAGGCATCTGTTAACTGTAGCATGCGATGGCAAGGATAATAATAATCCACAGAAAGGGACACACATAAGTCTCTCTCCTCCAGAAGCTCCACCTGGGTCCCTTACAATGCTCTGCTGATTCATCAGGTGGTATGACATCTAAACAACTGCAGCAGCAACCATGTTGGGCTTCATTCCCTTCTAGATTGCTCCAAGGAAGATTAGAGGAAGAGAACACGTGGATGAATGTGCAGTGCAGAGTCAGAACTACAGAACAATGCAAGTAGTCTGTGTCTTCGTAACTATGACAAAAAAATGGACACAAAGACATGGTTAGATTCATTTGTGTACTTCTGACTACAATGCCAATGAGCAAACAATACAAGTGAGCTACCTCTCTGCAGGTGCTGGCAGGGTGAGTTTTATTTGTTTTAAGTCTTGAGCTTTTGCTCGGCCAGCCTTTTCCCTGAACCCATCAGTGTGCTGTACGTCAGTCTCTCCCATCCTCCGTCTGTCCGTTCGTGTGTGTGGGAGGAGTGTTCCACTCGGACAGGTTTTCATTAACATGTGCCCTGAGCACGGCCCGCTACCGGGTAATCACTGGCCTGTAAATGCCAATGGCCGCCCGGCTCTGTGGGGCCACCTCAATGCTGGCCAAGTGACACTTTTAAGAAGACTCATGCTGTGGCCTGGTGCAGGATGACTGGGCTTGCAAAGAGATCACAGCATGCAGGAATATCAATTTATTAGATGAGAAAAAGGACTGTGTTTGACTTGACTTTACTATTAGCTATAGCCAATACAGTCACAGGAGACTAAAGAGGACTGGTTAACAAATATACACTCCAAATACAGTTCAAATGCCTACAGAAATTATATGTATATATATATATATATATATATATATATATATGTGTGTGTGTGTGTGTGTGTGTGTGTGTGTTTTATACATATACATATACAAAGTTTTATTGCCAAACTTGTTCCATCACATATTCTAATCAACTCTTTAAATAGCTTTCAGGTTATCTTAACTGCACGGGACACAAATAACAGTATGATACTAATACAATAGCAACGTTATTTCATTTACTTTGAAACCTGGGCGACAGGAGTGGTTGAACACCTCTCCCTCATCCATGCCCTTGAGCAAGGCACCTAACCTCACTGCTCCCTGGGCACTGCAGCAGTGCCTGCCCACTACTCTGGGTTGGTGTGTGTTCACTATAAGATTATATCTATCTATCTATCGATCGATCGATCTATCTACACTGATCTCACCATATCCAGAGGTCTCCCTGGTGTCTAAACAACCAAACATAACCACACAATGAACCCTTTCCATATTTAAGATGGAATATTTAATTAACAGGTATCAGGGCTTACTATGGCAGAGGCCAGTGAGTGACAATGTAGAGGAAAGGGATAGAGAAAGAGGAAGGACAAGGAAGAATAGACCTGAAGGAACCTTGACACAAGACTTGTTTTGTTTCAGACACCAGACAAAAGGCACGCTTTGGTTAATGTTTCATGATAGCAGAATGAAAGAGAGCGAGAGAGAGAGAGAGAGAGAGAGAGAGAGAGAGAGAAAAGCAAGTGAGTGAACTCTGAACCTTATGTCCCACAGTCCCACATTGTCACCGTGACAACGGTGTCACCTGAACCACTCCACAGGTCCAGTGAGTCGTTGTGCTGTGTTTACAGTGAATAATTCAGAGGGTGTGGCTGGAAGGCAACAGGTGTTCTGCAGGCCTGGGAAAGACAGGAAGGAAGACAGAGAGTGAGAGAGAAAGAGAGAGCGAGAGAGAAAGAGTGTTAACAGTTAATGAACTACATGTTTGCAGTTCCAGTACTGACTAGACTCTAACAGAAGATCCACAATGGAAGGGGAAGTGGATGATGAGGATGGAACTTTTACCAACATATCCCTGGCAGATGACTCAGGTAAGTCAGCTGCTGCCTCTATGGCAGGTTCACCTGAGGTGGAACATGTATAGTATGAACAATGTGCAGTGCTCTTATGTAAACAGGTTTTTAAGACAGTAGAGTTTTTGCTTCGTGATAAAATCTAATCATACTTCACCAAAGTGTCCTGAATTTCTTATAGAATAAATAAATTAGGCTATCTATCAGTTTAACTGAAGGTGAAACATAACACATAACAAAATACAGTAACAACCCTAAAAAGACCACTGGTTATAATGTGTTACACTGAATAGCCTACTTGGGCTCCTTCTCCAGTTGGCTTTAATGCTAATGCATGCAAAAGAAGAGAGGATTCCTTTCAGACTAAATCGCTTAAGAATTGGGTGTCGCGTTTATTTTTGATCTGGGGCATACAGATATAAGCAGTATGGTTGGAGATTAAAAAGTAGGATGGAGTAAAATAATTATGGCAATCTAAAAACACGCCAGTGTATAGAGCATAGGCTATGAAACACGCATTCTGGTTAATCAGATCTCATTCTATTCTTACTCTCCAGAGCCTTCGCCTCAGTGAGAATATTTTGGCCAAAAACACAATTTATGTTGACTACAAAATATAGGTCTGGCTTTGCTAAAAACAATCCATGCAGTAACATTTTATCTTGTCTATGCTTTTGCCAGCTGTCTTAATGTACACCCATAATTAAAGCATACTTTTACATTGTAGCCCAGTGACCTTGCACTAAGGACATCACATAAATATAACACACAGGCATCAAGAAGACAAGTTTAGAGTATCAAGGCTGTAGAGTAGGTTAACTTGAATTTTCATATTTCTGTTAATGTAGTCTGCCAAAAGTCTGTTTGAAGTTCTGACATATAATTTAGGCCTAATCTATTTATGTTTTTAATTAAAATAGACACCTGAAATGCAATGTCATATAGGCCTACACCTGAAATACAGATTTGTAGATATGAAAAG
Organism: Tenualosa thibaudeaui; assembly: GCA_027481765.1. Lineage (NCBI taxonomy): Eukaryota > Metazoa > Chordata > Actinopteri > Clupeiformes > Clupeidae > Tenualosa > Tenualosa thibaudeaui. The sequence continues at coordinate 2,127,465 of JAIFZK010000227.1, forward strand.
GACGGTAATTTCCTTGAGTAGTCAAGTGACGTAAACACCACAATTCTTCTTCTTCTTCCTTTTATTATTATTATTATTATTATGTTTTCGTCTCAATTGCACACATTGATGGAACACTTAAGGCTTGACCTTCGGCAATGACAATGTCCAGTTAACATCAATTTCCACCAGGTGGCACTAATGTCCTAATTCATACGTTTCGATAGACTCATGTGTTTTACTGTATATGTGAAGTATTGATCTTGCCCAATAAGTGTAATAATAACAATTTTATATAATCTACTCATATGTTGTGTTTATTGTCATCATAAATCATATGTTGTTTTTTCAAAACAATGGCTACAGTTTTTTGTAGATACTGTACATGGTATATATTTACGGTATACAGATGGCCCGACTCTGTCTCCATCTATCGGAAATTCGAGATTACACCACTTTGGTGGGAGGATGAGGTAACGTTAACGTAGATTGTTCTGTCATTGGTTGTGTTGGAGGAATCAGTTGTGTGTGTGTTGATTTGGGACGGTGCTTTAGCTTTACGAAGGTTAAAAACAACGGTAAGGAATACGTTATCTGTATTACCGAAATCGATACAAATATACCCTCTGAATTTCAACCAATGGCATAACAATTATGGATTTCTCAGATTTATCTACTGGAGGATGATCATTTAGCAGTATTACCGGGCTAACGTGGCTAGCAATTGCTACGACTTGCGTTAGCCGACACCCAGCGTGAAACGTTTGCCAGGTCTGGAAAGGGAAGCTATGTTTAGCTATCTGGCCAGATATATCAGGAAGCTACACCTACAATTTGTTTTGTGTTAGCGTCCGCTAACACTGTTACACAGCTACACTGACTGCCTAGTGTGATTGTCATATGTTATTAATACGGAAATAACATGCCTGATGGTTGCATTTGCAAGGTGGCAATCGCTAGGATGACTAGCTGTCGCTACAGACTTCTGGTTGAGCTGTTGTGCTAACTTCGCCCCCGCCCAAGTCAGATGTTAACCAACAAAAGCCCCAATAATGAAACAGCACATTTTCACTCGTTTGGAATTCATGTTAACGACGCCCTTCTGTTCTAATATTAATGCATTAACCATGTTCCCATTGACAATCAGCAGTAAGTAGCCTAAATCATGAACATGCTAACTTTGCTGCTACTGTTGTTTTTTTAGCATGTGGCTAACTCGGTTTAGACTCAACGTTACTTTACATACTGTGGAGTAAGATGTAATTCCCGTAATTTAAAGTTATGCCAGTTCAGTGATAGATGGTGAACCGAGCTGCTTGGCTCTTAATCCATGCAGCCTAACGTTATCGTTACAAGTAAATATTGCACTTGCTTGAAATTAGTGTTTGTCAAGATGTGCTACATTCCTGGCCATGTAACATTGTTACGTTGTTTAGTCATCTCCTTTTCTCTTTTTCAGCTGATAGTGGTCCAGTAGCATTGCGTGCCAGAAACGACAACGAATTCACCATCATGAACTGCGACTTGGATGGTATATACTCCGTTTAAAGCTACATACTATAGTGTACTTGTGTTTCTACATGTTTCTAGTGTCTGATCATTTGTATCACTTTGAGGTGTGTGTTTTCTCATGCTAGGGGATGTGGAGAATCAGGTGGAGCTGGAAGAAAAGACAAGGCTCATAAATCAGGTCCTAGAGCTACAACACACACTGGAAGGTAATTTGCATTTGCCTCATCGCATTTGCCTCATCAATGACGTGTATGTCAATACAATAAGGACACGCACAGTTGTAACATAGAACATTAGACATACCTGCTGTAACACACTGATTCAAGGGTGAATTTAAGTAACACGTTATGGTACTTTAAGTTTTAGGGACATTAACATTTTGGTTTTGTTTGCTGTAGTGGTATTTGAGTTGGTGTGACATCTCTGTGTACCTTTCACCGATTTAAGTCATCTTTCTGAGCAGCCTCTTCTTAGCTCGTCTCTCCTGCTGTCTGCTTATCTCAACACTGCTTCTCCTTTCCCTAAGCTCTTATGCACTTAACTATTTAATGGTCCATTGTGATGCATCAGGCCAAAGTAAATGGCTCACCCAACCAAGGACCTCTCAGAGAGTTGTCTAAAAGTGTTTGTATGGATGTGAGATGCCTGTAAAAGCATTTATGGTATTGATTTCACTGCTAGACAATATGTTTCAGGTGGTCCATGACGATTGTTCACTATGATATGGCCTGATGTTCACGTGTTGTGTAACTGATGTGACTTGTGGTCAAATGACACAAGAGACACAAAATGATTTGCAGATTCGGTACATGTCTTTACAAATATTGTTCATAATAATGGCCAAATATTACTGGTAGTCTATGTTTATAACACACACATTACACACCATAAGTAACCTAATTTATGGCCTGGTGAAACAAAATGCTGTTTTCTGATTGGCTGACATATTATACTGACATTTAATCAGTATATCAGAACACCTCAGTGGCTGTTACACCCTTTGCATAATGGCTTCGACTCATTTTTGTTGATGCATGGGTGTACAGTAAGCAGAGTTGCATCTCTGTCAGTACCAATGCATGCCTAGAACACCTAATCCTGCAGTCTGTGATAAATAGCAGCATACCACTTTCTGGTTACAATGTGAGAATGTTTGGGGGAAGAGAACAGTGTTGATGCAATGTTTTATATAGCCTGCCTCAACATTAAAGCCTTAAACGTCTAAGGTGTAATTGATCACCTTTGTGTCTTTTCATCAAGACCTCTCAGCCAGAGTAGATGCAGTGAAGGAGGAGAACCTGAAGCTGAAGTCAGAGAACCAGGTTCTTGGCCAGTACATTGAGAACCTCATGTCGGCCTCCAGCGTGTTCCAGACCACTGACACCAAAGGCAAGCGGAAATAATAGCGAATGAATAGCAAAAGAAGGGGGTCGATGTAACCTCCCACTTCTCGTTATTCCAGTTCCTTTCTCAATACCCTCAGCAGACTCCTTGGCCTCAGTGTGAGACCCTGTTTACGCAGTCATGACCCTCCTCACTCTACTGTCACTTGTGTTGTTTTTTGTATGATTACTGTTATTTATTATGTCATTGATTTTTTTATTATTCTTTTTGTAAATTTGTTCTGTAATGTATTCCATGTCGGTAGAGTTGAGTATTTCCAGCCACAAGATCAACAGTATTATTGTGTCAAGGTTGATGAAAAAGTTATCAGGAGCCAGTACAGGTGTATGTCAAATTTGTTTTGGAGTTAAGTTGGAGCCAATCAAAAGAATTCCTACCACATGTCTGTTACATCTCAGTACCTAGGAATTTTGATTTTAGTAGAATGATCACAGTAAGGAATGCTGATCACAGAGCTGATCACAGGATGTATGTCTGCAGATGAATTGTGTATTGTTACTTTAAAGTGCACAAAAATAAGTGTTGAGAAGTGAGACTATCGATCTGATTTTCCAGACTGCAGTTTTCAAATATTTGACATTTGTATTTCCCACAGACTTCAGAATTCACACAAAACCTAACCCCCTCTATTCAGCATGTGGGTTGCAACAAAAATGTGCATGAATTTAAGATAAGAAAAAGGGATTTTACTTGTACAGAATGGTGTACAGAATCATGTTTGCTGTGGTGTCCAATGGTCAGAATTATACAGTGCACCCAAACTGAAGATTCTTGACTAGCATTACATGAATGTGGGTAAAAGTGAAAGAAATATTTTCAAAGCCTTTGTGGAAGAGACGGTGATGGAAAACTCAAAATTGAGTGGCATCGCTCTGCATACAGGGTTTCTAATCCTTTATATGGGTCTGCATTTTGCATGTCTTACTCTTCAGAATTTGAGGGGAGGACAGTAGATAATGAAAGAAAAACTTGCCTCCCAAGTTTTACCATTAGTGGATTAATCCCTACACACGAGTGAAGAGGTGACTTGACACTACTAATGTCCTGGTTTGTAATGTTTCTTCTGACACATTCATTGTATGAAAGAAACTGCCTTGGGCATAGATGTGTACATTTTTAAAAAAAACTTATATTGCCTAGAACACTTTTGTTTTAATAAAATTTTATTCTTTGGCCTTTCACAATGTCTGAATTTAATGAGCCCTGATAGCTGAATTATTTAGCATCTTTCTTTATGTGTAAGCCACATAAAGAAAGACACAAAACTACATAAAGGAGAAACTTTCTCTATTAACAATGTCTGCGTAATTCATGTTAGATGCATTTTTGTGTTTGTTAGCAACATCTTGTGTGTGCCTCTTTGCTTTGTGAAAATATCTCACATTGATACACAGTAGACTTGCCAATTCTTTTTATATTAAATATTTATTTTCAAGAGCCATGTACAAGTTTGCAAACAGGGATCCACCTTGAGTGGGCAGAAACGCGAACTAGAAAAAGCTAGAGCATAAATGCCTGTACATAACACTTGAGTAGAAGGACAACAAAAACTATAAGAAATGCTTGTTCAGAAGGCAATGTGAAGGCTTCACATGCCCTGGCTCAGAAATCAGACAGTAGTGGCAACATATTATATTGCAAGTGACATAAACATCCTAACTTCAGAAGAACTGCATTTTCATAAAAAGGACAACATTTCTAAAAGTTACGCATTAGTGCATCTCAAGTAACTTAGTAAAAACAAGACATTGACCTTCTTTTAATAAGTTAAAAAACAAACATGAATCCTAGAGGTAATCTTGAAAACAACTGAAATGTATTTTATGCCCTTGAATATTTTTTCTTTTTTAATTCTAAAATGTACCATTTCATTAATCTTCCTTACTGGACCTTACAACACAGCAGATAAAATTCAATTGTTGGTGGTGAATTCTAACTGAGTAAACAGGGAATGAGGATGGACGCTTGAAGTATGAAGCTGACAGAATCTAGTAGGGGGAGAAGGAACAGAAAGCCTGCATGCAGGTGATGCAGATGAATCCACCACAGACATGCAGGGTGGAGGGAGGGAGGCAAGGGGGGGGGTAGCAGTGAGTGAAGGGTTTTCAGCGTCCTTTGGGTCCTTCCTTCAGTCCTTCCGCGCTCTACGTTTCCTGACCGTCTGCTTCATCCCATCCCCAGTGCTGTGGACCCCTTCATCAGCCTCTTTCATCTGACAAATGGGGGGCAATGACAGAAACATACAAGCCTTGTTAAGTAACACTAAACTCAAGCAGTGTTTGAAACACACAAACATCAAAAGCCTGGCTGGGTCTGTTGAGGAGATGAAACGCTTCTTTTCCAACACACCTCATCATCTGACGGTGTGCCGTTGGACTTGGTGCCTTCCTCCTCCTCCTCTCCATTCTGGACGTCTCCTGCAGCCTCTCCAGCATCTGCCTCTTCCTCATCAAGCTTCTCTTCTGCAAAATGAACACAATGTGTGTGTGGTGGGTCAATGCCCTAGCAGGATCACTGGTTAAAAACATCAAGATCACTTACAAAGTATACTTTATGCTAACACCCAAGGCAATATGAAAACATGAAGACACGGGCATGTCTGACACACCATTCTTCACACCTGGAAGCTAACAGCTGCTCATACAATGACTGGTCACAGGACAGTAGAAATCAGCTGTAGCCAAGTCTGTGCAATTCATCAAAGTGGTTGTGAACAGGTAACATTTATAATTAACTGACTGACATGGCAGAAGAGTTTTGCCGAAGATGATAGTTTCTTTCTTTTCAATTACATTAAGAAAAAGGTTTAAACCCTGTTTTCTGTCTAAAAATGGATAGTTTCCAAAATTACTGAGTAATCATGCGGTAAGCAGGTCAGTGACTGTAGAAATTACCCATATCTCTCCTGTGGCCCAAATCTTACCCAAATCTCCCTTGGCTTCAGCTGTTTTAGCTTCAGTTTTCTCCTCTGCCTCTTCCTCCTCCTCCTCCTCCTCCTCCCCTTCTTCCCCTGCCTCTCCGTCAGCCTGCTCGTTGTCCTCCTCCTCCTCCTCTTCTTTCACGTTTGTTGTCTTTGGGGTGTCTATCTTCTTGTAGACATAGTCCTCTTTTGCCTTCTGTAACAAAGAAACAAAACCAAAATATTTTACACCTCACCAATTTAATGCTCACAGATTTGTGGCAGTTTACTCCTTTGATCATGCACAGAGTACCACTTATGAGTTTTGTAAAATTAACAGGTTTTTCTCATCAGTCCAAACCCCAAGATGATGTAGCTGGAGACTAGCCAGATTGCCCTGTAAATGCTCTCTTACCTTTGGCCAGCAGGCCAGTACACCAAGGCCGATGGGAAAACCCACTGTCAGGACGTAAATAACCAACAGCCAAGGCTTGTCCTCAGCAGCCATTATCAGCTGATTCAGCATGCCCGGCTAGAGGACACACAGAGATAGGAGCAAGGTCACAAGTGTGCAAGACAATGCAAGAGTGTGTGTCACCACTCTGGAAGATACACAACTCAAAGTGTGCAAGTGTGTGTCTGTGTGTGTGTACTTCTAATTCCAGTCCATCTGGATTGCTTAGAATGGTTTTAAACAGTGATGGTATGTTAAAGGAACACACAACCCTTTACAACCATATTCTTCCCTAGACTTAGACTAGTTGATGCCTACCTCTGTTGTTTCAGAGCATGCGCTCAAGCTGTCTGTCTGGGCTCCGTTGTCGATGTTATTTTAACAACGATGTAATTTGTACCAGTCAGGGCTGAAGTTAGAAGTCACTAAACACCCTCAACAACTACACGAGTAATTTAAAGTATGATGACCCAAAATCAGACGTGATGATTTTCTAAGCTGATACAAATGAATAATTACAGTGCTTGGAGCAAGAACCTTGATATGAATGCGCTGAGGTTGACGTGCTCTTAAGTTCTATTCCACCATACATTATAGTTATTCATTTGTATCTGCTTAAAATGTACCCATGTCTTATTCCGCCTCACCACAGTTACATGTTACATGCTATTTACACACGCCCACATTAGGCCTCTTCCTAAGTGCACTGGATGGGGTGATTGAATCAAGTAGTGCATTAGGGCATGGCTATAGAGGGAGTTTTCCCCTCTCTCCCATTAGGACCTTTTGCACCGGCACTTTAGTCTTTCTGACGAATACATCGCTCACACTTGCATACACACATGCCAACATTCATTTTCCACTAGACACTCGATGTTGATAATATTTGTCTCAATCATTTTCAATCGTATCATTTTGCTTCAATAAATGATGTGGTGTTATTTGTTGCCTGTGTTCCTCTATGTAGCGCTTTGGTAACAAGCCGACCGTAACAATAGGCAATAGGCAAAACATGGAGGTTAACTTCAGCCCTGTTTGGAATGGATTAGATGACTGAGCCTTAAAGCTAGAGCTAGCACAGCCAATGGAACTCAGATGGCTTGAGCGCACACACTGAAATAACTGGGGTAGGCATCAACACGTTGTGATTATGGGAAAGAAGATAGTAATACAGTGGTAAAGCTGTGGCATGTTCCTTTCAGCAGTTTTCTGCATAACATGCAGATTTTTATAAAATGGTTACATTTTTTTAATTAAACATACTTGCTGACATGAATTAACACCAGCAATGATTCGTCATCACAATACAGCCATTTCATTACATTTCAATTCAAACTTATCTGTGTAAAAGGCATGCGTGTGTGTGTGTTTATGTGTCTTGCAATTACCTCATTGGCACTGGCCACTAGCTTCTTGAGCCCCCAGCTGTCTGAGGCCCAGCGATCAGCCACAGGTTTCTCCGAGGTGATGATGAAGTTGTCAAAGTAGATGTCAGACGTCATAGACCAGAGCTCCAGCCCAACAGCCCTGAAGGCACTCATACGGAAAGGGTGCAGGTCCTCAAAGTAGTCTGGGTTGGGGATCTTACGGGGACTCCATGTACCCTGGACAATGCACATACGCAGGGCTTTGACTACTTTGGAAACATGTATAGTGCTGTACATATACTGGTGTCATCATAATATTATGAGAATAGATGTAATATGAGAATAGATGTTTAATATTGATATACTATAATTACACAGTATATCAATATTACCAGTATTTACTAATATAATGACATGGTGCAGTGAATCATAAATAATTTGAGAAATTTTATAGGCTTTCACATATAGAAACATAACTGAGGTTGACTTGAAGTGAGTCTGCTGCTTAATTTTTCAATGTTTTGACGTGGAAATGATGTCTAATGAATTAATGTACTGAGAACGTCCCTGTAAAAGCACTAATCCACCTGCTCTTTAGGGTCACTTTTGTTGCATGGTATTCAATTACCATAAACATTTTGACCAGTTAAAATGAGCAAAGATTTGTTCATGTCAGTATTAACACACTGCAGTGCCAAACACATTAGTCCTTATTGTCCAAACATAGGCTGCAACTGCATATCTATTTTGTCTCACAGTCAAAAGTAAACATTGCGCTGAGGGACTTCTGCGTTAAGGGAGACTTGTGCAAATCTGCTAAACTGAACTCGCAGGAGTGCAACATATAAAAAAGAAGTTAGCTGTTCTAATCACTGAACTGACTTTGGTGTGGTTCTTGTCAGCATGGGGGAAAAACAAACAAACAAACAAACAAAAGCACTGAAATGTTAGTACGAGTAGTGTAAAACAATGTCCGCTGTTGTTTACCTGGAAGTTCGGGTTTTCAATAAGGGGTGCCTTCCATTTGCCCTTGTAGTGGGGGTTGTTCACCATGGGGGGTTTCCAAGTTCCACATCCTGGGGCCATCTCACATGCAGGGTTGGGAATCTGAGGGGCCTCCCACTCTCCATCCATCTCTTCATCCCTGCGGAAGAATGATCACACCTTCCTGACACCACTAGGAATACTACAGCACAATCAAAAAAAGAGCCAACTGGAATTATGTGCAAATGGGTAGTATTGCACGGAACCACACTGCATTGTTCCACTGAGTTGCATTTAGTGAGTTGCCATACGGGATGTGCACACTACTTTCCATAGACTTCCAAGACAACATAGAGCAGGCATTTTTGTCATGACAGGAAAACTTGTTTCTTCATATTCTGCTGCCATTTCACGGTCAGCCTGTTTCACACTAAAGAAATGCCCTGAATGCACCTTTCAAAAGTAGAAAATAGATAAAAGGTGTAATATTTTCCCCTTCAAAAGCAGTAGGTCTTTGGCCTAAACAAGATGACTGGCCATACCAGTCATCTGGTTTCTCAGCGCTGGGGTCAGCTACCAGCTCTGGCTCATCATCCAGCCAGCCCTCTGGTTTCAGAGCGCTGGGATCCTTCATCATAGCTGGGGCTTCCTCATCCCTACAGCGGGGACATAACAACATATGTTACCCTCATTACCCATTCAAAAGCATCACATTATTCACTCAACACAATGACACTGTCCGAGTCATAGATTATCCTTACTGGAATATACAACTCAGAAACCATAGACCAATTGGTAGACCAATATCTAACTATGTGTATATTTTTACATATTCTTCTGCTAATGCACATAAACATGCCACTAAATTATGTTTCACTATACTAGATCAGATCAACTCACCAGTCATCTGGCTTCATGGCCTCTGGGTCTGGGATTTTGGCTCTCTCATCCCAGTCTTCAGGTTTACGGTCTTTGGGGTCGTCAACCTCTTTCGGAGGATTGACAGGGGGAACAACATCATTGAGGAGGCTCCCCTGGCTCACACTTGACTGGTCAATAAAAATCTCATAGCTGTTGTCAGGGTTGAGCACTAAGAAAGTTCAAATGAGAAACAAAGTCAAACAAGCACAGCAGTAGAGAAATCTTCTGCAGTTCATCTCAATTTTGGAAGAATCATTTGCAGTTTTTTCAAAAAAAGCACTTGAGTTAACAGGTTATTATAAAGTGGTTGACTAACCTAATGTGTAGAGGTGAGTCTTCTTATCAGTGTAGAACTTTTTAAGGTCTACGTTTGCCCTCTTAGCATGCTTTTCTTCCAGGTCATTGTTGAGTGGGTTCTTGTGCAGGAATATGAAGTGCAGCTTGTAATCATCACCACATTTGTCAGGCCCAAACATAATAGTATATGGTGTGCGATCATGAAACTGCTCCTGCGTCATGAGGAAAAAAACAAGACAAACAGTCAATCAAAACCACACTACGGGAATCTGCTATGAAAACAGAGAACATCTCTAAATCTGCCTATACACTGGTGCGATTGTAGTCTATAGATACTCAGTCAGTTCCTATGAGGATATATAGACCGCAGGTGAAAGCATCTGAATGAGTGCAGAGAGAATCCGACAGAGTTTAGAACCTGTCTGACAGATCCAATTCAATAGAACCAAGCATAGAGTGCAGTGCTATGGTTATGCTGTCCTCATACTCATTACAAATGTTAGCATTAAAGTTTGTTTTTTTTTTTACCCGTAAAGCCTTGTTTTCTGATTGTTTATGATGAAATACAATGGTTAAGATTAAAATTTTGACGAAGATTACAGTGGTCAGTAATGTTCACTGAACTGTTAGACTCTTAGACAGAAGGATAAATGTACAGATACGTTTGACAAAATAGGTCCATGTTCAAGAATGTATGGTCAAAAATCTGTTGGAAACTAGTTTGCAGCAAATTTTGTGTCAGCATATCAGTGAACATTACTGACCACTCGGTGAGTTTCATGTCTTTACAAACTAAAGTTTAATGTGTTTTAGGAAAGACTGCAGCTGTGCACCTATGCAGGCATTCTGTAGGTGGGGGCTGCTACAGCAACAACCAAAATTTCTCAGAACAAAGGCATTCATCAAACTTTCAATCTTAACCATCGTGTTTCATCATAAATGATCAGAAACAGAAACAAGGCTTTGAGTGTAAAAATAAAAAATTGTCAACTGTCGAGTATAGTACAAATGCATTGTGTTGGTCCATATCTCTCTCTATTAATAACGGCAGTCGATAGTGTGTAGTGTCAAACTCCACTTGGGGGTATCATGCAAATATTGGACCAGAAAATATGTGAAGGTAGTTTTCAGAATTGTACAGTATTATTAATTTCCACTAGACTACTCTTGTAAAGAATAAGCCTATGAAACTCAGTAAATGTCAAGAGTAATTCTCAACTTACCAAATCTAGATCTGATGAATCAGTCAGCAATTTGATGTAAGCACCTCCACAGTCAATGCCTTCTTGAAAGTTCACCTCATATCTAGACACACAGTTCATGATTAATAGGCCAACATCTCTATGGCAGTGATCATACAGTCAGCTAAACTCTCACTACTTTTCTCTTAGGAGCAGTGGGGCACTTACTGAACAACCAACGGCTTGTCTTTGAAAACAAATGGTTTGTCCAACATGGCAGAAATGGCATGGTGTTTTGCTCGAGACTTCAGTACCAGACCTAAATCTCCAGGGACTTTATTTTCCTTCAGAGTCTCCACTGCCCATTTGCCTGATGAGAGAATGGCTCTCTTAGTTACACAGTAGCTTCTGTACATAGTACAGTAGCTACTGTACATGACAAATAATTAAACCAATTAAACTAATTATTGTCTATCATCCAGATAAGCCGATAATAATCACACCCAACAATAAATATTAGGGCTGGGACTTTATTGTGTTAATTATGATGAATTAATTACAAAAAAATAGTGTGACAAAAAAATAACGCATTTATTACAATTTATTTTTGCATTTCAAACAGCGTGGAACGTTACTCACTGCACAAGTTCCTGGTATACCTGGAATACTGATCAAAGATTTTAGAGCAGAACACTAGAATCTTTGATACTGATGCACAGGACACAACATGAGAACAACCATGGAAACTGCTGAAGAGAAGTTGTTGCTGGGTTTGGTGGGCAGAAATTTTACAATTTCAAACTGAATTCATCAGCTATATGACAGAAAAACAAACGAAAGTTGATTTATTGGAGAAAGCTGAATGTATTGCTGTGACTGGGGATCTTTGGACCTCGGTAAGCAATACAGATAATGTTAGTGAGACTGCACACATTATTGACGACACTGACAGGGAATGGCTTAAGATCTTAAGTCTTCTGTATAAGCCTGGGGAGTTCAACAAAAGGTCACCACAATTCAGTCAAATACCAAAATCCATTTAAATTGAAAAATGTTGCTCCTCGTGTCAAATATTGATATGCGATTAATTAAATACAAAGCCTCTAATTACTTAGATTAAGTAAGTCCCACCACTAATAAATATACAACACAAGAGCAGATAAAGAAAAAGAAGAAATGTCACTTAAACTCAGGTACAAACCATCATATTTTGCAATGTCATCATCAACATCTTCTTTCATAGTTTTAGACAAGTGCCACCTGGAAAAGTGGGACATTTCAATTCAAACAGGACAAATCAGAACAGCCAGTATGATGTACATGTGCATATTTTCCAATGGCTTGACTCTTACCGTCCCATTGAACCATCATCGAACGTCTCAGCGAAGAATACATCCCCTGTAGGAACTGGAGTCTTGTATGTCACCTAAGTGTTTCAATCAACATGTATAATAATCAACAAAATTAAAAGGATCTCTGGCTAGTAAGACATGCTGGCCTTATAAGATTGATGTTGGTGTCAGCTACATAAACATTATTTAACAACACTCAAAATGTTTTTAGTTTTATTAAAGGTTTAGTAGATCCTTTAACTCGTAAACTGCCATTGTTGTAAAAAGTGACATGAGCTGGTTGTATCTAGTTAAGGTCCAATCAAGTTACAGCAATCAAGATGTTACTGCACCATAGACACCTAAGATTACTCACTTTTTACCCAAAAAGCATTGAGACGTAAATGTGATTGAAGCTTACAAGCTCTGCAAATGGGCTCTGTGCATGGCAGAGGTATAGTCCCAGAAGGACTTTCGTTCAGGATAGTCACTCTTTTGTGTTATGAGGCTATACCTACAAGCTAACTATGAAATGCACCCTGAACTGGCGAGGAACATGGAGACCTTATACTTTGGATAGTGAAACATTATAACTACACTATATACACTAATATTTATGCCTAATATCAATCTAGCCTATTGTGCTTCAAAAAAATAGACATTCACCAGAAAACAATGACCATCCTGAACTAAAGTCCTACTTTACATCTTCCGTGCACAGAGCCCCTTAAGGGATTTTTACAAAGTTTTAATAAAATAGAAAACATTGTGAGACATAAGGCCAACATGTCTTACAAGTCAGGGTTCCTTTTAAGACTATGCACAAGAAAGGAAACACATTCTGTAGTGAACCAAGTTATTCTTTAGAAATCACGTCTTGCATTTGGCCCAGTTTGTACCTTGTAGGCCTGAGCACAAAGGTGCAGTATGCTTCTAAATCACAGACCTGGAAAGAAACGTTAGCATCTGCCTCAGGAGCCTCAATCTCGTCTTCCACGAAAGCGTCCTCCTCTTCCTCTGCCTCGTCGACCTCTGCCCAGGCCACCATGGCGACGGAGAGCAGGAAAAAACACGTCCAGCTCCACCGCAGCCTCATCTTGCAAATAGACAAATGTTGAGCATTAAACGACTGTGAAAATGTTAGGGGCAAATTTGTTCTGAACCTTTGACAGTACGGTGACCTAGTGGCCCGACACCGCTGTAAAACTGGGCAGTGCCTAACTGCTTTGGCCATCTGCTCTTTTGTTTCACATGCAAATGAAAATCCAGAAAGGACCAGGATTGCTGATAATGATAAAAAAGGCAAAATAATGCCGACATTAACTTAGCGATGTCATTGATGTAAATAACAACGGCAATATGTTACTGTTACCTTTTGACTGTGTTTACTTTTTGTCGGCTAACCTGACGACGTCAAGTATTTAAATGGAAATTTGATTGGTTGGTCATTCGCTTGTTGGTCATTCGCTTCGGCATCTACATAACCTAAACCTAATGTTACATCAGCTGGCAGGAGAACAGATTTATCAAATTTTATCAGGTATCAGATTTTTGTCACACGACGTTCAATGCCATTGCAACCACGGACAGTATTAGATATAGACACTGGCTCAAACTTCTGAATTTGGCACGACTCTATTTTTTGTGTGCTCGCATAAGTACCTGGTCAGTAACGTTAAAATCACAATGTTAATGTGAACTTAAGGTTACTTTAAGTTAGCATAAACAGGAAAAATGGTCAGTTCAGTGCAAAAAAGTTCAGTTTAAATATCATAATTCCCGATCAGTGGTAACGCCTTTATCTTGTAAACAACGTTAACTGCCAGGAAAAGCAATCTAAGGCTATTCATTTTTTATACTATTAACTAGTTTGCTAGTATTAAATGAAATTAGCTTGAGTTAGTGAAATTAACGTTACCGTTAACCAACGCATCGTTCAGAAATAGATGTTCTCATGGGCGCCAATTCAAACCGTTAACATAATTCAGGGGACTCTAATCACACACAAAATACACAACCGAATTGTGTTTGTCTGAAGTTAATTCTGCTACCCATACTGTCTAAGACAACAGCTACGTTTGTTATCTGTTATGTTTCAGAGGCCAAGGCTGTGGGACTAGGCATGTCACCCCTGCGCTACCTGAGTAGCTATCATAGTATTTCGGGATGCTAACATTACCTCAGTACTCAATGGCTAACGTTAGCGTATTAGCCAGGCAGTTAACGGTAGCCTATGCTATACAGACGTTCATATTGTACGATAAATGGTTAAAATGGAATGAAACATTTACAGAAACAAACCTTTTGGTGCCCCCTATATGTCCTTTAAATCCGTGACTATTCAGATATGCGTGTCACTGATTATTTTACAGAACTGCTTACAGCCCACTTTGAATGAAAAGCACAGTAGCTAACGTTTCACCCGATATCGCAAGCAGAACAGCAGTGTTGGGAGTGATAGAGAAATTGTGCCGCGCTGACCGACTGCAGGCACAGGGTCGACCGACCGCTTTATATACTTCAAAATAAAAGTCAGCTCATTTATCAGTCATCATTCAAAATGACTATGAACTAACCCACAGACATTCATACAACGACGCATTTATTTTAATGACCTACCACTATGCAATAGTTACTGTAATTATACTGTATACTGAATACTGATAATTTCAGTGCCACGTTTCTTCTGTTACATTCAATTGCTTCACAAATACCGGTAAAATGCGTACGGAATACTGACATGCGGAATATGTCCACAAGGGGGCAATGCTTACCTTAAAAAAAACAGACACGAAAGAGGTCACGAACGAAACTCATATGCCCTCATGAGATTAAAAGCGGAGGGGTTGAATATATGAATGTGAAAACCATCCCAAGTCTATGGCCAATTTTCTGCGTATCAAAGTTTAGGGGCAATATTAAATTAATACTGCCAGGTTGACTGTTATTTTAAGCAAAACTTATCCCTGTTCAGACTGCTAGCATTGGGCGTAAATGGCATAATTAAAGACGAAAAAAGCAATGTGATTTCCCCCAAACAAACGCATTCAAATTCAGATCCAGATCTTTCCATGTCATATTCTGTGCACAGGGCCTGGTGGTACAATTACCATTAGAAAGTATATAATTTTATTCCTGTTGTGGCTTACAGTATATTTCTACAACAACAACTACTACTACTATTATTATTATTATTATCGACGCAATAGGGTAGCCCTACTGAGGAAAAAAAAACGCCAGTAGGTTTGCCTGTGGGAGAGGGCGTGGGAGTAGTGCTCCACTGCAGTGGTGCTGTCAGTTGTAATGTAACACTGTAATCACGCCCTCTCCACCCTTTCCCAGAGACAGGTGGTCGGGGACCAACGAATGCCAGCAGCATCGAGGTTTCCCCTTCAGAAAAAAAGATCTTGACAGTGGCGGCCAGCTACACTGGCTTGTCCCTGATGGAATTAGAATGTGACCTCAACGTGTTGCGAGGCCGGGTAGCAAACGAGAAACTTGGGGGGAAATGGGGAGGAAATTTTCGTCGGGGTCTCACTATGCCTTTCTCCGCACATAAAACAAAGCAGTTGTGTGTGTTTAATGGCAACAGGGACATCACGTCAAATAATACATAACTGGAACCCGGTGGATGTAGCGCCCATTGAGTCGTGATTAACCACTTTTCAGTGTAATCGAAGATAAAAACTTGACCGGAGGGTATGGCTTCGAGTTCTGGTAAATCGACGAATCAACCTACTGGTGCTTGTAACGGGACTGCTGCGGACTTTACCAACGTAGAACAGGAACTGTACGACTATCAGATGCACACGAAAATGTGTAAGAAAATAGCTCAGCTTACCAAGGTAAGAATGAGTTGTGAAGCCATTCGATCTCCTATGTGATGGGATATACCGTAAATGCATCGCTCAGGTTAGGATGCAGTACGGTAATACTATCACACGCCCTGACATAAATGCTGCAATGCTTGTTCACCTACTACGCTGATGGTGTCCGAGATAGTCCGTAACGAACAGTTACCCACCATTGCGTTGCAAAAAATGGATTTAAGGAAATTAAATAGTTTTTAAAACGAGGGGTGCGCCGAATTGTATTTTACATGAACTTTCTTGCCAAGTAGTTTGTCTGAATGGCCTGCGTGCGAGAGAAAGTGAGATTATATTCATCATCTCACATGAGTTATCACGCTGTCTGACGAAGGAGCTGCAGGAAAGACATGAATCTGGTCCACGCATCATGTTTTGAAAATCAGAGGTGAACGGCGAGGCATCCAGTGCTGCCTGGGCTTTCATTCTTAATATATTGGATATTGCATTTATGCAATAGACTTGGTGAGTGGTGTTGTCAGGCAGTTACGCTTTATCTACACTTATTTATAAGTAGGATATGGCTACTGCAGTCGTGCTGAAGGTGCCTGCCCTTTGCTTGTGTCAGCAGTTGTGACAGTGTTCATTTTGAGTGATGTCTGTCAGTGGCAAACAAAAGACAACTGGTATCATTTGGGCAAATATCTACATCAAAAAGGTCCTGAAGGAACATCTTGTTAAAAAATGTGTTATAAGGGCATCTTGCATGTGGCTTTTCTTGTTCAAGATTGAATGCCCCATTGCAAAGCAACATAGGCAGCTTTCTTTCATGCCCTCAGGAAAAGCAAAAAGCTACTCTGGAGGGCAGCTTACCACTGAAATCACCCCTGTAGACAAGCAGAGAGAAAATCCAATAAACATCCCGAATACATTGTAGGCTAAATGGTAGTATGTAACACAGCTGTCATACACGCATATTAACTTGCCAGGTATGGCATGCTATTTTGGAGTTTTTGTGAAATGAAATACTTCCACAGAGGTTTTATTTTGAACTCAATGAAGAAACACCTCGTGTAAACAGTCTGCACATTGCAATCTGATGCGTAAGTGATCTTTTATGAGTGTGGAGGTTAATCAAAAGCAGGGCAGACTGTGCCCTCACTCTTTCAACAAAGTGGGTCAGAAGCCGAAACTCTAACCCAGCTGGGAGCCCAGGCATGTGCCTGCAAACACACACAAACACACACACAGAAATCTAGACACACGCACCGACATTCCCATTTACACACACACCACAGATAACTCACACATCCGTGACTCGCTAAAGATAACTGAGCAGAGTATGTTTACATGGCGAGAAGGAAAGTTGCCAACTGCTCTGCTTTGCCACAGAGACACATGTATGTGTGTGTGCCTCGGCGCAGTCACCCTCACAACTGCACAAATGCAGTCATTCACCAAGTTCACACTATCACAAGATGTTTGTTCACATCTGTGCACACACATACAGACAGAGGGATGGATATTCCGGAGTGATATTCCAAGACGGTGGTTAGGTGGCAAACCTGGTTAAATTAAGCCAGAGGTAGTGGGAAACCCGATAATAGAAGAGCCTGGAGTTTTCATTCTCTCAAGTCAGTAGGCTACTCTAGAAGCTTTGCCACTTTTCTCTGGGTTTACTTGCAGGCTTATCACTCACCACCCACTTGGAATATCCCCCTGTACGGCAAACTGTGTGAATCCCATTTGTAAATATCATTCACATTGCATCATAACAGGAACTCCTTGAAAGTAGACATTGAATTCTCATGGATACGTACCTTGTTAGTCCCCCCTTTTGACATTAACCTTTTTAGCTGTGGTGATGGAATTGAGATATTACTGATCTAAAGTAAAGATTCATGTGCTTTTACTTGAGATCTGAGATAGAGCCAGAGGCCTGCCAGACAGCAGCAGACCACTTCTGTTGTTTTTTAAAAAATGCCTCTGAAGCAACATAATCGAAAAGACCAAAATCAGCTGCCTAGATCAGGAGCTGTAATAAAAATAATCCCCAAGCCCTGATGCCTTGATATGAATGGGACCTGGCAGCAGAGGAAGTACCACAGTCTCCCTTAACAAGCAAAGACGAGACGGAAAAGACACTCGCAAAAATTAAAAGCACAATAGATTGCTCAACCTAAATCTACATCTTGTTGTTTCATTGTGACAAGAGGGTCAAGAGAAAGTGCATGTACATAATTGAAGTGCATGTACATAATTAGAAGCTACAGATATCTATCTATAACCTGCCATCTTCTTCAGCGATATAGTAAACCTGGTGAATATGGTGGGTGGTGATGCTGTTTATGTAACAGCGTGATTGTAGTAACACACTAACAATGTTAAAACATGATGAGATGTGTTAGAACAGATGTACAGCCATTCTATTGGAAGGGTTTCCAGAAGGGTCTGCCATCACCTTCCTAGAAGTCCAGTGTGATTGCATGGACAAGCATTAGAGAAGCAACATCCACTTGCTTAGATCACAACAAATTTATTACTGCATGACCGATCTATCTGTCATTGGGGATTTGGGCTCAGCCCTTTTCTGAATGACAGCTGTCTGTTATAGTCTTTCCCTCTCTCTCTGTGTGTGTGTGTATGTGTGCTAAGGAAGAGAGATCTAGTCAGAGATATCCCTCAAGGGAGAGAGGGCTTGATGGGTGGAGGAGGAGGCAGTGGTTGTTTTCCTTCATTGCCTCCTCAGAATCCAGGCATAGCCTCTGATATCAAAGCCGTGTTAGGACAGAGATCTTGGCTCTGCCACACGTCCTTTACCAAAACACTTCAACCTGGATTCAACAGGAATATTAATTTCATGCTTTGCTGACTGTGACGCTTGTGATCTTGGCCCCCTTGCAAATGCCACTATTGATTTAGTTTTCAGATCCAGTCACCCTTATCTGAGCGAGACAGTAAGATTTTAAATACTGAAGGATAAATATTTCCAAGACAGTTCAAGAATAAAGGATATACCCTGAGAAAAAAGGAACTGAGATTTCCTTGCAATTCCTGTTTTTCGTCCATGTCTCTTGTCCTCTGTGAGACATGAGAGTGTCACTACAATATGGTCTGTCTTTGTCTCCAAAACCCCTACAGAGGCCCTCTGTGAATATAAAAAGTATTTACAGTGTGCTAAAATAAACCTCTGGGACATTTGTCACAAATGGTTGAGGTGACTTTTCATGATTCTGTTATTGCTGCCCTCAGTAAAAATATGCTCAGTGCTATTGAAGGACGGATGTGGAGCAAGAGCTTTGGAGGGAGAGGAAGGGAGCCAGAAAGAGAGAGAGGGGGTAATAGAGAAAGAAGAGAGAGAGAGAGTGAAAAAGAGCTGGGGGGAGAGAGAGAGAGAGGAGAGTGAGCAGGAGTGAGGTCGCGGCAGTCAATCACAGGGCGGAATGTCCGGCACTGCTGCCGCGGCGATTTATCACAGACAGAGAGGCGTCATGGTAACACAGGAGCCGCAGTTGGTATAAATGAGACGTCAGGGGTCCGTAAGGGGATATGATGACATTGGGAGTGGGGAGGCTTGCAAGAAGGGTTTGCTGACAGGGACGGGGAAAGACAAACCCCTGCAAATGCTACACACATTCAGGCACACAGTCTCTCACACACACACACCACATACACATGCAGAAGCATACAGTTTTCCCCAAAGTCTAGATTCACTCAAATAACGCTAGGGGATAAAATCTGACCACACCATTGTAAAAACAAACTACAGATAGATCAAAATCACAAGCTCTGAGCAAGACAGAGGATGTGCCAGCGAGAGAGAGAGAGAGAGAGCATTCCGGCTCCACTACATCAAAGTCTCCTCCTTGCTGCTTAGACATTCCTCAGAGGTTATGCTCACGCGGAATACGTGATCCGCGGAGAGGTGATTAATCACTGCGCTGAGTGCTAGAAAGAGGCAACACCAAACAGCATGCAAAAGCATACAGTCTAGGCAACCAAGTAAGTTTGCAGCTCCTCTTGAGCAGACTCTCCCAGTATGGCTTTATGTGCTTCTTATTTTAGACAGCATATCATATTTTATTGTGAGGATTAATCCATGTTTAGCAGTTGGTCAGTGAATGGTAGCATGGCTGTGGTTCTGATGAAATGTTAGGCGGGTGTTGGCACAGTGCTTCTCCTCTCACCACACCTGTTGGGGGTGTTGTCCAGGTGATCTACTCACTGAACACTAAGAACGAAGAGCAGGAGGCCACGCTGCAGTCACTCCGCCGCATCGCCACAGAGACGCAGGGCAGCCTGCAGCCAGCGGCCGAGGGGGAGGAAGGGGAGGAGTTTGCTCTGAGGACACGCCTCCTGGAGCTGCAGGCCTTCGTCGAAGAGGAGCAGAGGAAAGGGGAGCAGGCACAGGCTGAGTTTGAGATCTTCAGGCTTCAGGTGAGGAGCATGCCAGGGACACCACTAGCCTCTCTGTCTGAAGGTGCTGATTGTTTACACACATGCATACACATATGTCCACAGTATGGCCCATGGGTGCCAAAATACGCCCTGCAGCCTCTTTTCTCCAAAATATATTGACAGTTTGCTTCTACCTCTACCTACTGGTATCTTTCCTGATTACTACTTCCGGCTGTCACTCAAACTTTTGCACCATGGCTTTAATGTCAGTCCTCATCCTCAACTAGGGTTAGCTACTGTTCATGTAAGAACTACTGGGGAACAGTACAAAGCCAACAAAATGGCTCCTGTTCTATCTGCAACAACATCGCATAGTGTAGAGATTCCCTTCTTTTGAGACAGTGTGGCGTCCAATATTTTAGAGTGAAAACCAACATTGTGTTGCTGTGAAAGCTGTGGCACATTTGTTATTAGGGCTGTAACAGGGGAGAACATACAGTGAACACAGGAAATGTGCCATTAGATCTTCCAAGTGTATTATGCGCTATAGCACTCACTAGTCACAAGACACACATGTACAGCTATTCATACCTCACCCATAGCTTTTTGATTATTTGAACTTTGTGAACTGACGTTCATGACTCTGCTTATTTCACTTGTAATCACGTCACCAGTGGCCGTATGTGTGTGAATGGGGCTAAACGTTTTTGCCCAGGTGGAGGAGCGGGACCTGCGGTCCCAGGAAGAGCATGCCGAGCAGGTGGCCCTGCTCACCCAGGAGGCCCTGGAGCTGCGGCGGGACTTTGAGGCACGTCTGCAGAGCCTGGAGGAGGAGCAGGAGCGTGTGCACAGCCAACTGGAGCAGGCCAGGGAGGAGAATGAGCGCACCCACAGCCAACTGGACCGAGCCCGGGAGGAGAGCCGAGCCCTGGCCCAGCAGTGCCAGGAGCTTCAGAGGGAGCGCGAGGAGGACAAGAGGAGGGAGGAGGACGAGGAACGGAGGAAGACGGCTGAAGAGGAGCGCAGACAGGCGGTGGAGGAGAGCGAGAGGCGGGCACGTGCCCTAGCAGACGAGCTGAGGCAGCTTCGGGAAGAGAGAGAGGGATGGGAGGAGGAGAGGAGGAGAGCAGAGGAGGAGTGGGAGAGGAGGCTGCGGGAAGTTAGGGAGGCGCACGAGCAGGAGCAAGCGGCCACCAAGAGGTCGCTGCAGCAGAACCTCAGCGAGCAGATCAGCCAGTGGCAGCAGAAAGAGCAGGAGAACCGCAAGTCCCAGCATGCCATGCTGCAGCAGAGGCTGAGGAAGATCGAGGGGGAGCTGGAGATCAATGAGCAGAGACTGAATGAGAGCAAGAGACACTGCCAGAAACTACAAGACAAGATCGAGGTGAACACCCTTCACACACACACACACACACTAACACACACACACACACAAGTGAGAATCACCCATGAGTCAGGCTATGAGGAAACCACTAATTCATGCTCTAAGTTGAGCAGAATTACACACACATACACACACACTTACTGTCACACACGCATGATGGACTGCATGACAATAGAGAAAAGCTTCCAAATGTCTTCCTCTAACTTGCTCACTCACAGACACAATGAGACAGAAAGTACTGCTAGTTCCTCTCAATGACTCAAGGCGAATGACAGTGTCCCAAAATGAAGGATAGCCATCTGTGCGCACACACTCACACACACATACAAAGACACACACTCACACACACATACAAAAGTCTTGCCGTGACAAAATGTATTTAATAAAAATAAAGTCAGACATAGCCTTAAGCCTCCAAAATGGTTGGATGGAGATACAGTGTGTTATCACAAGCAGTCCAGCCTTTTGTATTCCACAGCTGTAGCTGTTGTCGAAGAGCCGTGGCCATGTTCATCTTCTCAGCATCTCTCAAAGCCGCATTGGAGCAAATGTGTAATTAGGGGAGTTAAAAGCTACTTCCTCCACTTATTGTGGAGGAGATTAAAGGTTTTGCCATGAGTCCCCTCAATTAGCAAACACAGCTGACTGCTCTGGAGCAGATGGCATCACCCTCACAGGGTCAAGCAATCAAACAATGTCCCTGAATTCTCTCTCTCTCTCTGGTGCGCACACATTCTCTCTCTCTCTCTGTCTGTCCTGCAACATGTACTGCACATCTTACTCACACACATACACACACACACACACACACACACTCAGAGTGTGCATCATGTCCTGTTTTTTTGTCTTTGCCATAGACAAACACAGACCTTTCTTTGGAATCAAGTCACACACAGACCCATAAGGCCATTTTCCATCTCATAAAATATTGAATAAACTCTCAAATTTAAATTCTTCTCACATGACCGAGCGTGCCTGTTTGGGCTTACAGGAGAGCAGCACATTTGTTGCTGTAATTGTTTGACAAAATGACTGCAGTACCCCTATCTCCCTTGCTCCCATGCTGTATTCATGCCCATTCGCTGTGACTGAGAGCTATGATGTGTTTACTGGGCATATCCAAAGAGCATTCTTCTGTCAGAAGCCAGAGCTCTGCCCCAGGCTGCCTCATGTCATGTTTGTGTGTGTGTGTGTGTGTGTGTGTGTGTGTGTGGCCTTTATGTTGCATTGTGTTTGTGAGTGTGTGCTTTAGGTTTTGTTATGCAGCATTGTGCGTGAGAGGTTGGTTTTGTTAGATTGTGTTGTGTGAGTGTGTGGCCTTGTCAGTGTTATGCTCTCTCTCTCTCTCTCTATGTGTGTGTGTGTGTGTGTCCTGTTCTAGCCCCAGGGCTCAGGAGATGGAGCAATCGAAAATGAATTTAGAAAAAGTGCTTTAAAGCCAAGAGGCTAACGAGCTGATGTGTCTTCCTCTCCTCTTGCACACACATACATGCCCACACAAACTAGATAGAGAATTAGGAATTAGTAAGCACACACACACACACACACACAGGATAGTAATAGTCAAGGTAAAGGAAAAACAGAAGACTTTAAATCTAGTTGGAGCGCCCCACTGGCTTCTGTCAGGACTTGAACAACCTTAGTAGTCAGTCAGTCAGTGAGACAGACAGACATCTCCTACTTAGCACTGTGACTAATTGACCCACCAGTCAATATTAGCCAGCGAAGCACAACGAGCTACTTCAGAGCCCTGAACCCAGAGACAGAGAGCCAGTGCACGCAAAGACCTTTGAGACTTTTTACCGTAATAGGTATAAATGACCTTTTTTGATGTCCAACTGGTTTGGACCCTCTGATGAGGAAGCTGTGTGCCAAAATGTTCATACACCATTGCATACTTTGACTCTGCCTTTGGACTCATCTTCCTCACCTCACCCCATTGGGCTTTGTTGGTCAGACAGCCCAGCACTGACCTCCTTTTGCAGGGGAACCCTTAGCACAAGAGATTGCCACATCATTTCTCCATACAAGCCCATCCACCTCTCTGGCACAAGAACAGAAAACAATCAGACACAACTCACCCAATTACAAGTCCACCTGCTCAGAGGCTGCGTGTCCCTCATTATGTATAGCAGTCTATTTGCATTATAGCCTTTTACTGTTGAATAGACAAGCGTAACACAAAGGCTTTTATACGTTATATGCTTTCAAACTAATTTCTATTCTTTTAATTGTAGCATATCTCCAAGGTACTCAATTACATCCCATCATGCATTTTCACTTTTACTCTCAGGACCTGGAGGAACAGCTGGAGGAGGGCCGTCACAGGGTGCTGGAGTCAGAGGCGGGGGCCAAAAAGGCTGAGGAGGAGCTTGCTGTGGCCAAGGAGAGACTACTCCTGCAGGAGAATGAATTGCAAAAGAAATCTGGTATTAACTCTCTCTCTCACACACACACACACACACACATACAGACACACACTCACACTTAGCTTTATGATGAATAAGAGCAATAAAAGCAAATGCTTAAGATTTTTTACAAGCCTTTTAAGAAAGAACAAAAGATGATTTCTTTAAAAGATTATTTCAGCAACGGTTCTCTCTCATCACAGATTGTGCAGCTCTCCCTGTACCTGCTAAAAAGACTTTTTCACTACCATCTGAGATGAGAGGGACTCATAAATGAATCTTCCCTCCGGCAACTCTCTCCGTGTCTGCTCTGCATTGCATTTTCTGACTCCTCAAGGCAGATGCGGGCTAACACCCCTCTCATTCTCTGCTGTCTTCCCTGCTTTATCTTCTTCTCTATCCTTTGCCCTTTGCCATGCTTTTCTCCTCTGCTCTTCATCCTCCTCTCCATCTCTCTCCGTCTCTCATGGCTCCACGTCTCCTTCGCCTGGCCTCGGCAAGACGAGCTGCTGACGCAGAGCTCATCTCAGGTGAAGGTGTCGGCAGAGGTGGAAGAGCTGAGGGCGCAGCTGAGCCGCCTCAACATCCGCAACAAGGAGCTGGAGCTGCAGAGTAATGGCCGGAGCAGTGACCACGCACGCATGCTGAAGCAGGTGAGCTATGGCTGATAGATGCAGCACACAAAACACAAATACACAACCTTACCCATAGATGAAAATAAATATAAATATGAAAAAGAGATTACACACCCATGCACAAACATATTTATGACACAACCACACACCCACATAGGAAAATTGAGAAGTAGCTTATATCTGTCTGGTATGAATCATCTTCTCTCCCTCATGGGATGAATGTATTTTATGTTAATTCCATATTTAAACACATTGGGCCCTATCATGCCGCGGCGCACTGTGCATTCCAACATGCGCATGGTGTCATTACTATTCTGTGCCAGCGCATCGTTCATTTTTTCAGGCAAAAAATCACGTTGTCTAGATAGCAGATGACACTGCGCCGTCACAGGTGTGTCAGCGAAAAGAAGAGGTGTGGTCTGGCGCAAAGTGTGCCAGATGCTATTATAAGGACGCAAAAATTAAATCCACCATTGACCAACAAAACCCTGGTCTGTCGTCAGTTGCGCATTGCTGAAAAGCTATTTTAGGGGCGCACAGCGCTTTGGGATATGAAAGCGTGTACAATGCGCGCACACCCTGCTTCCCTCATCAGCAGGAGCGTGCAGCAGGGTTTATACAAGTTTTTCATGTGGAGAAAGAAAGAGTCCCTGGAAATATGAAATATAAATGTACATCACATATATCACAATATTATTAATATAATTTATTTAAGATTCACATTGCTGTAATCACGGATAAGCGGCGGTAAAACTAATTGGTTGTTTAACCAATAGTGGCTGACACTTAAATACACCTGTGAAGATTGGGTGTCAAGAGCAAGATTGGGTGTAAAGAACAGGAAACGGTGATATTACGCGCTTTTACCTCACGCACTACCAGATCGGTCTCCTCCATCGAAAAACGCTCCTGTCTTCCGGGTAAATTTGCCATCGTAATAGCAACACACCATGGAAAACGCGCCGCTGGCTTTTAAAGGGAATGAGAGTATAAATCCTGATTGGTTAATTGTATGTTACGCCCAAAACACACCCATGATTAATGAAGTACTTTAAGACCAACCCTTTTGAACCATGCGCCTGGCGCAATGTTTGCTTTTCCCGCTGTCAAAATACCAAATTGTGTCGGGAACGCCCCCAAAGCAACTTGCGCGACAGACTTTAGACAATGCGCATATGATCGTGAAAATAGAGCCCATTAACTGAATGAATTAATCAACATAAGTAAACACATAATCCACACCCATATGTTGACACACCCATATATCAATATTTTCTATACCTGCAGAACTCTTTCATGGTGTTGGTGACAGGAGATTATGGATACTTGGTTAATTAAACAGGGCTATCAGAACTGCAAAAGTCCTGCAAATTCACACATTTTTCAGATTATGCTATAATATAAACTCAGAGGAATCAAGTCAAAGCTTACTGTAATGCTCATCACAAGCTATAAGAAGAATATTTTTTACCAACATATGCATGGTCAAAGGTTTCAATTACATAGGATGTGATGTTCAGAATCCAGGGTGCTTGGGGACTATGCAGGGTCAAAGGTAATATAATATTTACAGTGTATGAAATACCAAGCCAAATGTCTTTACACACAGTAAATGTTTGTGTGTGTGTGTGCACCAGCACGCGGACACTCTGGCCACCATGCGCCTGGAGCTTCAGCGTGCCCACGCAGAGGAGGTGCAGCGCCTGCGTCAGGAGGTGGAGCAGGAGAAAGAGCAGGGCCGGCAGGAGGTGGAGGAGGAGAGGAGGAGCATCAACCAGCACATGGAGGAGGAGCGGCGGCGCCTGCGAGAGCAGCTCAAACGCGCCCTGGAGGAGGTCATACGCAAGCACGCCGCTGAGATGCGGCAGGCCTCTGCTGCGCTGGACGCCGAGAAGAAACGCGGCCAGCAGGTAGGAGTGTGCAAGATCTTTCAGCAGCCTTGCTTAACCGTGTCCATGTTAACAACAAATCTAACTAATATCTAAAGATGTCATTTAAAGATATGATTTAAAACTGGAGCCGAACTGAAGGTCTTTGGCTAAGATGACAGGAGCAAATGGATGTGATAAAAACAGGCGTGTGCTGAATGCGGGTTAAGGATATGAGATCTCACTGCTGTGGCCTCTGTTGCACAGTGAGGGCGATTGCTTCCATGTGTAAATGCAAACAGTCCACTGTGGACACATTGGTTGTCATTCTTCTTGTTGATGGGCCTTTAAAAGCAGCAAATGCTGCTCTGCAGCTGTCATTCCCAGAGGTCGGGGTTAATTAGAGAAGACACACCACTGAGAGCTTTGCTCCTGGTGCTCTCTGACATGGACTGTCAGCACGAGTCCTAATCGCTCCCCCTGCTGCCACGCATTCACACCAACACAGCAAATTGGCTTGTGCAGAATTCCTCCACAAATGAATTGTCATACTGCAGCTGCTCATTTGTTTTTACTAAGTTGTAGTTTCTATTCAGTGACATTAATCCAGTCAAACTAATCTCACATTTCAGTAAAGCTAAATAAAGGGAGTCAGTGCTGGCTGTATCAGAGGTGTCCTTTTGGTCTGCTGGTAAGGGTCTGAGAATGGGATGGCGGTCATGGTTCTGACTCGTTCCCTGGCCCCTGGTTGTGGGAGGGCACTGATCCAGAGTGACAGTGCTAGTGCTGAGCAATATGGCCTCCGGGCTGCCATGGCAAAGTGGATTTTTTGGTTGGCAGTCACCCTACTAACCTCGGTGATCCATGCTGTTTCCAGATCAGCTGTCTGTGACTAAAGCAGTGCAGAGAGAGTAGGCAACACAGACTCTCTCACTCACTGAGACGAGGGGTTTTTGTGCAGTTGGAACAGTCTGGGAGGCTCACCCTGGGATTTACACAACGCTCCAGCTCACCTGATAGGGGCTGCAGCATTAGCCACGGGCAGATCACTCTGTCATCGCTCCCTCTCTCTCTGTCTACCCCTCTCTGTATCTCCCTCTGACATACGCATACACACACACACACACACACACACACACACACACACACACACACACACACACACAGACACACACACTCCTTTAGCAGGCTCTGGATTTAAGACCTACAATGTCTGTGCCTGCACGCCTTCCTTTGATCACAGTTTAAATGCAGCATATTTATAACTTCAGAGGATGTGTGTGTACGTGTGTCAAAACATTTTCAATCCAAGTTTCAAGTAAAACTATCCCCCCAGAGGAAATGGTAAAGGTGTTTTCTTTAGGCACAGTAAGTCATGACAAATATTGGTGATGTCAGCGGTAGAGGTTTCTGTCCCCTCTGTCGCTTACACTGTTGCCTCACTCTCTGACATGTTCTCTCTCTCTCTCTCTCCCTCTCTCACACACACACACACACACACACACAGATCTGAGGCAGTGTGATTTTAACCCGAGGTGTTATTGTTGCTTCTTTGCCACAGAAACCCTTGAGCTCATTTAGCTCACTTAGTTCACTTCAGGCCACACAACCTCTGTGGCTACACCCTCACAGTCCCACACAACCTCATAGCATTGCCCCCTCTGTGGCTACACCCTCACAGTCCCACACAACCTCATAGCATTGCCCCCTCTGTGGCTACACCCTCACAGTCCCACACAACCTCATAGCATTGCCCCCTCTGTGGCTACACCCTCACAGTCCCACACAACCTCATAGCATTGCCCCCTCAGTGACATAAGAAAATTGAGAAGTAGCTTATAGCTCTCTGGTATGAATCATCTTGTCTCCCTCATGGGATAAATGTGTTTTATGTTCATTCCCAATTTAAACACTTTAACTGAATGAATTCATCAACATAAGTAAACACATAATCCACACCCATATGTTGAAATAGTTACAGATTTTATTCTATACCTTCAGAACTCTTTCATGGTGTTGTGGACACAGGAAAGTTGATAGGAGATTGTGGATATTTGGTGGCAGTGACTACACCCTCACAATCCCACACAACCTCATAGCATTGCCCCCTCAGTGACTACACCCTCACAATCCCACACAACCTCATACCATAGCCCCCTCAGTGACTACAACCTTACACTGGATGTGTTACGGAAGCGTCAAGTCACGTAAAAAAATCATTGAAAAGACGAGGACAAAGATTTTTGGAATGTTTGCTCTGCTGCCTTGTCTGGTGTAGCCAGTTCCATTAATTATAGTGGAAGCTAATTGTTATGGAATTTACGTCTTTGACTTAGCGCATCCAGTGTAGCTACACTAATTGCAACTAATTGCACAAACATTTGATCATTGCCTATTGTAGCTTACCTGTTTTTTCCCCTCCCTGTGAATGTTGTCGCCATGGTTACAGGAGCTCTTGTCCCAGGCAGAGGAGCTGAGGAAGAGAGGCGAGGAGGAGAGGCGGAGTCTGGAGGTAGAGCGGGATGAACTCAAGGCACGCCTGCAGCTGTCCATTTCCGAGGTGAGGGGTCAGCCATGTTTGATGGGTTTCATGTAACCACACATGACTGGTTAAATAAACAGAGGTCTGCACAGCACATTTATTTACTCTTAATTAGGGTCACAGACAGTTCATATCAGGAAGTGTTGTGGAAAACAGCCAAGGTTTATCCATATTGCCCCAGGAGACAAAAACTCAAAGATCAGTTGAGATGAGCCAGAGTAGCCAAAGACTATCTTTTATTCGCAATCCTACAAGATGCAACATTCGGCTGACATACACATGGTTTACCAACACCAACACCAACACCAACAGCACAAATCACAGTATGCTCCAGAATTTTGTATAGATGCATATGTCTGTAATGTGTATGCATGATTCACAGATTTCCCGTCTGGAAGAGGCGATCCGTCAGAAAGAGCGGGAACGTGAGAAGGAGAGAGAGAGGGAGCTGGAACGGGAGCGAGAGCGGCAGAGTCATGAGGCGGCAGCCGCGGCAGAGCAGAGGCCCGAGTGCGGCGTGGAGTGTGCAGTGTTGAGGGAGCAACTAGATCAGGCGCACACTGCCCTGGAACACATGCAGGTGATACACGCACACGCACATGTTGCACACAGTGACTGAACTGAACAACAGCTAAACATTATAGACATACAAACACCAAGAACACAGGACAATATTACATAAGAATACTGCATGTTCATAATTATAAGAGAGGTTGTTATAGCCTCTGCACATCCGTTGCACCTGATTGTTTGCTCAAAGCATCAAGTAGGAACTAGTGTCTTGAATCTTGAATACAGCTTCTATTCAGTTGTATAATGTAACATAGTAAAACATCATATTAAAGAAGAGCTGGTGTGGCACCAGTTGGTTTGTAGAGCAGCTTCAGAGGATAATATATATAGAATAAGGATTCAGAGGACAATACAGTGCCTACAGTTTTTACATTTCAGCAATACTGTTGTTTCTTCACATTCTGCTGCTGTTTCTAGGTCATTTTGGGATATTTTAACCTAAAAAAACTTTAATGTTGACAGGAACTGAACATTCAGGACAAAACACACACAGTATGTTGTGCATAGTTGGCACAGTTGTTAGTTATGTGCAGATGTTTACCATAGAAAATGAGAAAAGTGAGAAAAGAGAAGTCTGCTGTAAAAGTGAAAGCTGCGTGGAACAGTAGGCTGCCGGTGAATGTGGCACCACAGAGCAAATCAGGTAATACCAGAGACATTCAGTAACACACAAATCCCTTTAGCATGCAAATCTCATCAGGCAGTGGGAACAGCCAGTACACAGCCAGTCAGCTTTTATGGGAATACAGGTGGCTGAGTCATCATGTTTTCACTCTTAGACTTGCTTTTCACTAAGAGAATAATGAGCTCTGAAAAGGGTTCTCTGGGCACCATGGGCAAAGTCTGGGCTCCATTCACCTACACCCTCTCTTTCACATCGAGTACATCAAATCTGCCAAACATTCAAGCACAAGTACTCTTACACAAATACAGTGCACACACACACACATACACACACACATATGCCCTCAGTCCCTTTACGAGTTTAAATCTGCTGAACTCAGCTCATCAATGCTGCAGGGACAAGAGGAAAACCCTGCACACACGCAAACAAGCAAACCCAAGGACAGACCCAAGTAGTGCAAGTACAAAACCCTCACTCTAAAATAAGCCTCTCCACCATACATGCTTCAGGCATAGTTTTAGTTTGATTGGACAGTTCGTGAGCCTTTGCCGTTAGCTTTTAACCATGCACAGTTTTAGTGTGCCTGGAACAGACTGGTGAGCTTGCACATTATGTACGTATATGCGGAGAGCTAACAATGCTGGGGTCACTGTGCTGGCTGTCGGCCATGATTCCCAGGTGGAGGTGGAAGAGCAGAGGTCCAGACTACAGGGGAAGGTGGTGGCCTTGCAGACTGAGAGAGACACCCTGGAGCAGTCTCAGCAAAATCTGGAGGAGAAGATCAGGTGGTCTCTCTCTCTCTAGCTCTCTATACATATGTGTGTGTGCAATATATATATATATATATATATATATATATATATATATATATATATATATATATATATATATATGCATACAATGTGTGTATGTGTACTGTTCTGTCATATACTCCATTTGATTATTTTTTACAGCTGATGAATTCTCAATGACAGCTTTTCTAGTAGGTAGTAATGGTGGTACCACTCAACCTAGAAGGGCTGTAG
The DNA here is from genome assembly GCA_027481765.1 of Tenualosa thibaudeaui. Taxonomy (NCBI): domain Eukaryota; kingdom Metazoa; phylum Chordata; class Actinopteri; order Clupeiformes; family Clupeidae; genus Tenualosa; species Tenualosa thibaudeaui. The sequence continues at coordinate 2,159,058 of JAIFZK010000227.1, forward strand.
CTCTTGCCTAGACAAAATCTTAAACTGCCTCACATCATGATTGAAATGAAACCTTTGATGTGTGTATGTTTTGTGTGTGTGGGTGGGTGGGTGTAGGGTGCAGTATGAGCAGAGGTTTGCAGAGAAACATCTTTCTGCCGTGTGCGAGTTGCAAAGGGAGAGAGAGACGGAGATCAGAGAGATCACTCAACGCTGGCAGAGCAGAGTGGAAGAACTGCAGACACAAGTAACACACACACACACACACGCTAACACCCACACACACACACACACTCAGACATACCGGACAAATCAGAATAATCTTTTGATGCTATGAAAATCACAAAACAGATGCTAAGTAGTTTTGTCAGTGTCTTTGCTGTTTGCAAATACTGCACAAACACATACACATATACACAATCCCACAGGTGTTAGATGCTTTTTGACAGATGTCAGGTGCTAGTTGACACAGTGAATGTTAAAAATATCATTGCAACATGTTCCTCCTGTTGTAGCAAAATGAGTCCTGTCACTGTCCATGAATACAAGCACGTGTGTGTGTGTGTGTGTGTGTGTAGTTGGACGAGAGGAGGAGGGACTCAGGGATGTGTGAAGGCTCACGGGAGGCACGTCAGGGCGAGGGGGAAATGGACCGCATGAAGCTGGAGATCCAGAAGACGAGGGAACTCAACAGCACGTTGCGCGCTCAGCTCCACGCCACCATTCAGGAGAAGGAGCGCCTCATGAGAAGACAGCAACTGAAGGTAGCCACACACCCCCCATCACACATCTCTCTCTCATCGACACACACACACATCACTCACATTCATATATATGCATTATTTAAACACACACCTATGGGAACGCAAAGAACACCAACAGACTCACAGACATAAAAAAAAACACAAAGAACAACCGAGCACAGACAGAGATATAGTACACACACACGCACACATTCACGCACACACACACATACACAACCACAGCCCAAGCCCAGCTCTAACTCTTCTCCTCATATCAGACCGGCTCAGCTGTTCTTGTTTGATCTGACACAAACTGATAACACCGTCCTCCCTTAATCACAAGCACCACTTGTACAAGCCCTAATCCCACCTCAAGATAAACCACTGCAACGGAAACCCTCAGCCTACCTGAGCACTGTGTGCTTCCAGAAAAACAACCTACCAAATCCCCTGCATCCCAAGCAGGGCAGGACTCAGGGTCCATGTGCTTTTTACTGCTCTGCCCAGGTGACCTATATTGCAGGCAGACCATAAGCCATATGAGAATTTAGATCCATATGGGGCAGATAGGCAATGCATTGCACACATCTAAAAGCTTTCACTAGCCTAGTAGTGCCATTCTCAAGTCAGAGAGCTGCCAACTGACTGGCAGACAGAGAGAGAGAGAGCGAGAGGGAAAAGGAGAGAAGGAGATAAATAATTCACTGCACGAGATTGCCCACTGAGCCCAGAGGCTGTGGTGGCGGAGTGTGTTTCTTGTGTGTGTGTCTGTGCGTGCGTCTGTGTGTGTGTGTGTGTGTCTGTCTGCACGCAAGTGTTAGCAGGAATACAAAACAGTAAGTGCTGTTTATTAAAGTCTGTGTGAAAAAGAAGAAATTTGGAATGTGTATAGGAGCAAGCATAAGTTCTGCATGAAAATTTGACATTAGATGCAGTAAGTGTGTGTGCTAATGTTTAGATTTCATGTCAAGGTATACACACAGATCACATAGAGTTCATACTGGCTAGGACCTACAGATATTTCTTTATGATTGTGGTTGTTGCTCTTGGGTGCTCCTTGCTGTAAAGCACCATGAGGCAGTACTATAGTTAAAGGTGCTGTATGAATAAAAATGTAATTGAATTGAATATTTGAATTGAATTGAATTGAATATATACGTAAACAGGTACTTATTCATATGTCCAAGAGAGAGGGCACAGATATTGCTCTTCCCACTGCTGATGTAACTGCTGGGTGCAGAAGGAGTGTGGCTGTGTGCATCTCATCACTATGTAGCTGCTACAGCCAGGGCTCCTGCGTCTGCTGTGCTTGTAGGCGGTGAAGGAGGAGGATGAAGAGGAGGAGGAGGAGGCAAAGGGGGTGCGGGGAGGCGAAGGGAAGGAGGTGGGCGAGAGAGACGTGACGGCGGCAGAGGAGACGTTGCGTGCGGAGCGGCACAGCCACCAGCTGGCCGTGGCGGCGCTGGAGGCGCGAGCTCAAGAGGACCTGCAGGCGGAGAGGCAGCGTCTGCACACGCAGTACAAGCTGCAGCTGGGTAACACACACATAGACATGCATGCACACACATAGACACACACACACCGCTCACATTTGCACATGCACACACTCATGCACTCACACACATTCATGCACATACAAATAGAAAAAGAAAAATCACATCACAATCACAAAAATCACAAAATCACACAGCCGGCAAAAGCTGGACAGCTGATGGTCATCACAGAGACATACAGCATCACTTACAACTATGTGACTTCCAATACATGCAGCTGATACCACATGGGAATACAGCTGTAGAACCATAGCATAGTCACCATACTTGCATCTGGTCAACCCCCATGCACACACGCCAGAACATCGGCACTGTATATGCAACAATTTGTTGTCTTTGTGTGTGTCTGTGAGTGTGTGTGTGTGTGTTATAAACATGTTGCATGCTGACTCTGTATTTCCGTGTGTGCATATGTGTGTGAGCAGAAAAGCAGAAGGCAGAGCTGACCCAGCAGCACACAGAGTGGGTCAGGCAGGTCACACAGAGACACATGCAGCAGATCGAGGACCTGCAGGCCGAACTACACACACACACTGAGATGGTGGCGCTACAACAGGTAATCCATCTCTCTCTATCTCTCTCTCTCACACACACACACACTTGTGCCACACACAAGTCTTCCTCTTGACCATAATGAAGTATTTCAAACACTACTGACATTGGTGAAGTAGCACTATGTGAAAGGAAATGACAAATCTTTCTCTCTCTCCTCCATCAGGACCTGAAGCAGCAGAACCAGCAGCAGTCGTATGAGAGGCAGCTGGACGAGACCCGCAGTGAGGTGCAGGAACTGCGGCGGGAGAACACAGAGCTGAAGGAGCGGTTCAGCGCCCTCATGGAGGAGAGGGAGAGAGACAGGGAGCGAGACAGGGAGAGGGAGAGACGGGATGCCTCCGGCACCGAGGACCGCCGGTACTCAAGGTGAGAGGTCATCTAAGGGTCAAAGAGGAAAGGGCACATCTGAGACAGGTGGATGGGGAGCAGTGTGACCAGAGCAGAACAGATGTGGGGAGAAGAGTCAAGGGTAGCCAAATGAAAGGGTAGAGCTGAACAGTGGATTGACTTCAGGCTAGTCGTGGACCAGAACAATTCATGCAGAAAGAGAAATATATTGAGAAGGAGGGGAGAGGGCAGAGGTGATGTTGGGGGGGAAGGGGGAAGATAGGGCTTCACTTCACTCGAGGATGAATAATCTGTTTTCTCATTTTCTGCGCAGCCATAAATGTAATTTCCTTGGAAGAAAGAGGCTCTTATCTGGGGGTTATATTCCATCTGTAATACCAACACTAATTGTAGAGCCTATCATAATTAAGGCTTATCAGACTGCCTCTCTGGAAAAAAAGAAACATCTACCAAAGCATCTCATTGTGTGTGTGTCCTTGGGCAGCTCATGGGAAGAGCAGGACAGAGGCAAAGACTTGAAGGAGGAGCGGGAGAGGACTAAGAAACAGGATGTAGACAGCTTGAAGAGGGACCACCGGAAGGAGATCCAGACCCTAATCGCTGCCCAGACACGTCTGCAGGCACGCATCATCGCCCTGGAAACAGAGTAATAAGCTTTAAGTGTTATTTAATATGATATGAAAGATAATATGAAAGTCTTATTGAATATGAGTACAGGCATATATTTGAAGGTTTGCATGTGTGTGTGTGTGAAGGCTTAGGGAGCGTGAGGAGAGGAACAGGAGGCGAGAGCCACGCATGGAGGATTTGCACACCATCTCCAAACTTCAGGACAAACTGACTGAGAGAGATCAGCTCATCAAGAGACTAGTGGTGAGACTCCTCCGCACGCCCGCTTTGACCCGCCATAAGTAGAGTGCAGTAGAAGCACGGCTGTCAGTCTAAGGCAGTTTTGTCTCGTGTGACGGACACAGGAGTGGAAATGTGCTGAGGTTTTGGGTGCGGTGTTATCTTTTGTCAGGAAGAGCGTCATCAGCTGTCCCAGCATCCTCCTGGGGGTGATGGAACCCTGAAACACTATGACAGCAAAACCCACGCTGCCAGTCTGACTCCCACACTGAAGGTGTATTATCTCTCTTTCTCACACACACACACACAATGAGTTGATGGAACTCAAGCCAAATTAGCTGTCATATCATATTCATATGCACCATTAAATTATGTAGTACACACCATACACACTTTTGACATATGCCGACATGTAAATATGCAACAAAATTACATTTGTCTTATAGCAGACAAAAACTGTATTGTTGTGGAAACTTGCAGTTAATGGCCACAAGGTGACATATCCCTTTTTCCTGTTATTAATATAATCCAATGTCATATAAAGAGCAGCAAAGATGATTGAGTACCTAATATCTGCACTGGGTCTTAACTCTGACCTTATCCGCATGACAAGCATTTGTGCGCTGTGGTGAAGCCCTTAACCTCTGCATCCCACAGAAGAAGCCCTTAGAGGAGACGCCTCCTCGCGTCACCAGTGTCCCAAACCTCAGCGCCTACGAGAGAAGTCACCTGACCTCCGAAGCCGTGACATCCATGTCTCCCCAGACGGCACGCTCACCTAGCTTTGAGCATGCCTCGCGGGGTCTCCCCTTGTCCCGCACCAATACCCCAAATTCAGGCTCAACTTTAAGCCCCAACCCGTCCCCAAGCCAGAGGCAGGGCCGGTCGCCACTGCAGGAGTACCCACATCAACACCTAAACTACACACACATGAGGTGAGAGCAAAGCACCAGCCATTGGAACAGATTACAGTATTTTAACAATAGATGACTAACCATACACAGGCTCTGATCTGAAGTTACTGCCAAATAATGGGAACAGTATTTTAAATGTGCTTTATAGCAAGTTGGTCAACATGAAACTGAAAATGTGGATGTAGAGATGCTCTCTTCCATAATTGGCTCACACACACAGCACAGCAGGACTTTTTAAGACCCTTTTATGACCATTATGATTGAAATTTAAAATCCACTTCTTCAAAGCAAGTGGTATGGCCCATCACACTGGTGCATCTGCAGTAATAATTCACAACTTGGACCAATTTAAGACCAAAACTAAATGTATTGTACACCCACTGCACAATATTTCATTACAGTTACCTGAGGTAATTAGCTCTCACCTAATGAGGAATGGAAAGCCATCAAAGATGACTATACACATATACATTTGGAAGTATTTTGCAAAGTGCTTGCAAAACAAAATCTGGACTGTGGCCATGACATCTTCTGGCTACCATGGTAACACGAAGTGGTCAAGTCTGTTTCCATGGTAACAACCACTAGTAAGGATGTTCCCATACCATCAGTCTCGTGGGAGATGGGGCACAGTTGCGCCAGATGAGAATTACAAGGTTTACTTACCACAAAACACCCAATGTAACATTCTCCTTATTGTGGTTAAGGACTGAATAATCTGTCCCTTGATCCCACTCCCTGTCTTTGTTCCCCAAACCTCCCCCAGGACCCCGACAGAACAGAGGGTGATTGAGACGGCACCCCCGGATGGACAGGACCCTCAGAGACAGGAGTGGTTCACTAAGTACTTCTCTTTCTGAGGACCCCCCCCCAGCAAAGAGCTGCCCTCACCCATGCCTAACAGTAATCATATACAACGCTCAGCGTATCATAAAAAACCTCAAAAGGCACTACAGTTACCTCAAAGCAGATCAAAGACTGGGGTTATTGGGTTGTTTCTGTATGTGTGTGTATGTTAGTGAGTGAGAGAGCGAGTGGTCAAACCATGCCAATATCATGTGCTTATTTAATGCTGATGTATTGTGTATATTGTGACTAATAAAAAACTTTATTTTTAATACCATTTTACAATGTCTTCCATGATTTCCAGTGGGCTCTCACCAAAAATGGATTTATTTCAGTGTTGGCATCCAACACATATCTGTACAGCTTTAGAAGTCCTGGAAAACCCAACCATGTTCTCACGATACAATCAAATGCAACCAGCAGCAAAACATGGAGAACCTGTGTGTGTGTGTGTGTGTGTGTGTGTGTGTGTGTGTGTGTGTGTGTGTGTGTGTGTGTGTGTGTGTGTGTGTGTGTGTGTGTGTCAGGCTGTGTCCATCTGAAACAGTTGGGGCGCCCTGATGGCTCCTTGTGCTCTCATTGGAACAGGCTGCTGTGCTGAAGCACATCCGTGGCTGACTGGAAGGCCAGCAGGTCGTGGTGAAAGGTGCGCAGGCTGCTCTTGAGCGCCCTCGCCTGGGCTCCCTGAGCGCCACTCTTGTACTTCATCCCCAGAAGCTTGTCCGTCAGGTAGTGCAACCACAGCACATTAGTGTGGGGGTGGTACTCGCTCCAGCTATTACTGCCAGAGAGAGAGAGAGAGCACAAGAGAGAGAGGAAGAGTGGGGTGAGAGTGAAGAAGCGAGAGTGTGATTAGCACAGGGAAACGATAGGGAGAGGGGGAGGATGGAGAGAAGGCAATAGAGGAGGAGATTAATGCTGGTATTAAAGTATTACAACAGTGCGCATGGATGCTCACACTCACTGGGGAATTGACTAATAGCTTTTGACAGCAGGCCCCGCGTAGGCAGGAGGCTCAGGGGCAGAACCAAAACAATGAGATGGGAAGGAGGGCAAAAGTAAGACAGCGATGGGCTTTGAGGCGTGCTTACCTGTTCTCCTCCCGCATTTTGCGGTAGATGTCAAACTGGTAATCGCCCTGACCCATGAACAGTTCTTCATCAGCAGAGATGTCACAGGACACCGTCAAACCATCTGAGAAGAAAGAGGGATGAGGGAGAGAGAGAGAGACAGAGAGATGGGGGGGGTGGATGGATGGATGGAGAGAAACAGAGATGTGGACATGTGTGGGCATGACCCATTTATTTCAGCTTTTGCTTGCATTGCGAACTTTATACTGCCTAAAACGATTAGAGCCAGATGTGCCTGTTTAAGTAGCCGTGGCAAATGAACACACTCAACATAACAGCTCAAGAAACAGTCAGGGTCTGGCAGTGTATGGAGCTTACCTATCTCAAGTCGAGAGAGCGAGTAGTCAATGATGTTAACCTGCACCCCTCGGCTCTCGATGGAGCGTGTTTCACCTCTAAGAATGTAGTCACATTGCTTCTGTTTCGTGGTCTTGACCAGGACATTCCCCCAGTGCAGGTCCCTATGGAAGTACAGCACTTTAGTGGAGGATCTGGCTGGCCAACAGTGCAATGTTGCATGTATGGTCAATGGGAAACACTGTGGGTGAATCATGCCTGTGGTGTGTGATATATGTTTGTGTACATAAAATTGTTGTGTGTGTGTACTGTGGATGGACATGTTTCACATGATGTGTATGTTTTCTGACCTGTGCTCAAAACACAAGGCCTGCTCAGCCACGGCCAATGCAGACGTCACTTGCTGTAGGATGCTCTTCGCCTGAGCCAGAGAGGACAGCTACACACACACACACACACACACAATGAGTACTAGTAAGAAGTTGATGTTTCTCCCCATCCCCCCACCCCTTGTGCAGCTGTCAAACACAAAACACAAACAGCTTTGGAGTGGACTTTGATGCATAAGTAACAGACATCAGTGCCGCACACACACTGGCCGTCCATGTCCATCACACTGCGGACCATCTCGTCTCAGGCACTCCTAACTCCTAACACAAGCTTGCGTAGGCAAATGTTTATCCTGCATGAGTGTCCACTCCTGTCTGGACTGCTGCACTGAGTCAATGCCATCACTCCATTTGACCAGGCTGGAGAACTCCATAAATCAACTACATGAACCCCCATCATTATAAACAAGCATGACAACACCACAGGTCAACTATATGAACCCTCATCATTATAAACATGCATGAGAACACCATTGGTCAACTGTATGAACATAACCATGTGTGTTATCTGGGAGAGATCGTCTGCTCTACCTTGCCGTTCATGTTCTCAAGGTCGCTGCCACCAAACTCAAACTCCAAAATCAGGAAGAGCTGCTCTTCGCCAAAGAAATCTAGAGAGAAACAAGTTTGGTTAGAGCACCTGCTTAATACAACTGGAGAGCCAATACTGGACACACACACACTAACTACATGATGAGGAATGACTGATGATCAGCAATCGCATAACAAACATTGGTGGGAAACACAGCAAGCATTTCAATAGTATTACAGTACCATACCAAACACCCAAATGATCTGTTGTCTGTTTAACATCAGCAGTAAAAGGTCATAACCCCCCTTCATTAGCTAGCAGATGACATGCTCCCTGAGGAAACCCCTGGGCTCACACTGAACTAAGGGCCCTGGGGGTGCTCACCCGGCCGGTCGTTCTCAGAGCACCGCTGCTTGTCGAACTTGTCCCAGGCGCTCAGGAGCTGCTTAGGGTATGAGCCCTGAACACAGTGCAGGCTACAGGGGTGACATGAAGCATATATACCCATATACATTACAATACAGCACACAAAACAGCACAGCAGAGTACATCTCAATAGACAAATTAATATATGTAGTGAGCAATAATGCAAGCAGGCAGTGTGTCGATGGTTAAAGATGGGGCCGATCCACACTCACTCATTTAGGCCAATGAACCCATCTGTTCTGTTCTCCTCCTTTTCATCCAAGCTACTCAGCTCCCTGGGGAGACACACACACAGTTTAACAAAGTGAAGAAGCCAAGGCCAAAAGAAAGGCAACATTCTCTCCAAATAGGTAGCTGATGTCTGAAATAACAGTGACGTACTTGGAGATGATAATTTCGTGAAGAATTTCACCAAAAGTCTTCTGGTCCTCCCCATTGACTTTCTGTTTGCCTTCCACGGGAATAATCTACAGACAGACAGCGCGGAGGTACAGCGCAATCAATACCAAAGCATCATAAGTAAAGAAGACATTTGAGCAGAATTTGCAATGAGCCAGAGGGAGAATGGCAGAGAGTGGGATGGAGGGAGTAGAGAGAGAGAGAAGAGAGAGAGCACAGGAAAGCAGCGCCAGCATAAACACAGCCATCCATCCATAGATAAACCCATAAATCACACTCATCTCCTGGATTCCTAAATTTATGCTTCACGGTAGGCCCGTCACAATAAAACACAAAAATGCCAATGACTAATATTTAACTGCCACTTGAGATTCACTCATTGGGCACTAATTCACACATTGATTCACTGATTCACACACTGGGCACTAATTGAAATGCAGTGAGCTCAACATTAGGGTCTGGGACGTCACAAAACTGGTCCAACCATCCAAATTGATCTCCAGCAGTGGAAACACGTGTGTGTGTGTGTGTGTGTGTGTGTGTGTGTGCGAGAAAGAGACGTACCTTGAGCGCCACCGGCTGGCCGTGACTGTTGGTGGTGGAGAACACCTCGCCGAAAGTGCCCTCTCCAATCTTGCGGCAGAGCTTCATGCGGGCGGGTGTGATGCACTCGTCGAATGTCAGCGGGCCCTTCTGGTGGCACTCCTGATACACCTTCTCGGCGTCGCTGATGTCCTCCTGCGCCGACACCTGGAGGAGGGTGAGAGGGAGGTGAGGTGAGGTGAGGTCAGGTCAGGTCACATACACTTGGGGATTGAGGCAGGTGGTCACAATTCCAGTCTCCATGTTTAGATTTGGATTCGAGATAGAGCAGAGAGTGAATGGGTGAAGAAAAAAATTACTTCATTAACCATCGGAATGACAGAATAAATGAATGAATAAATGAATGAATGAATGAACCAATCAATCAATCAATCAATCAATCAATCAATCACTGAGCGAGTAGGGGTCCCTGGACTCACCTGGGACAAGCAGTGTGAACCGCGGGATAGGCGGGCCAAGGAAGCAAGGGATGGTGAGGCAAAAATGTCCTGACTGGTATCCAGCCGCTGTGCTGCTGGGGACTGCATTCCCGACAGGACAAGGCGCCGCGGAGTGACAAATGCTGAAGGTAAAAAACAATCAGACAAACAAATAAAAAATAAAAAACCCAAAGCATTTCAGTTACTAAAAAGTCATGTCAGCAATGTCATGAGCGAATAATTCACAAAAAAATCTGAAAGGGAATCATCAAAAAAAAAAACACGACACAAAACACAAGCATTACAATATTACAGTACAATGAATGCATGTAAGAGTCATAAGCACCCCATCCAATAAGACTGGTTCAGAATGGGAAGAGTGTGTACCAGTTTTCTTCTTGTGGACGGAGAGAGCAGCCTTTAGTCGGCTCCACATGTGTGTGGTGAGGGAGGCGTCTGGGGACAGGCCGGCCAGGATAGACGAGATGTTCAACTGCTCCGCACGTGCTGGAGTGACAGGCAGTGCTGGCCAGCTGGAAAACGGATCCTAAACACACACACACACACACACACACACACAGACTTCTAGTCCAAATGCAACTTTCTTCCCCCCCAAAAAAATGACTTCTCTTATATGCCCATTCTCTCTCTCTGACACACATATGTCCATGTTCTTTTACATAAACACAGACGGACATATGAGGTTGTAAGCACACACTAATGTTCCCATCCATTAAAAAGAAGCAATTTCCACAAATTCAGAAGCCACTGACTCACCTTCTCATGTTTAGTCACAGCTGGTCGGCCAAAGTCCAGTGAGTCGTGTGCTTGTTGCTGGACACGAGTTGCCCCTGTGTTCATGTCCCGCTTGGTCCAGCGGTTGGCGCTGAGTCCGCTGACGCAGGCCTTCCTTCCCGTGCCCACGCGTGCTGATGGCTGCTTGCTCCTGCCAGTCAACTGGCTCCGCTCGGGAGAGAAGGAGCATGTCCCGGCGTCTGCGCCGGCCACCTTCGAAAAGCTGTCCGACAGTCGTCTCCTCTTGGGACGACGGTTGCCGGGCTGGGGGCAGGGCTCCTCGGCGTCTGGCAGCCGCCCAGCCAAAGCACTGGAGGACGTAGGGGTGGCAGAAGCAGGAAGTGTGCTGCTGTCAGAGGCAGAGCTCTCAGGCTCGGTCTGCGGAGCAGGCACAGAGCCGACGGCAGCCCGAGGAGCCGCGGAGGAAAAGGCAGCGGCTGCGACGTCATGGTGGCGCAGCAGGAACGGAGACAGGCGCAGAGTGTCGAGAAGAATGACGGGCTGGCAGGAGATGCAGCGGGCCTTCAGACGCTCCACCAGCGCCTCCCGTCCTTCCCCTGAGCTTTCCTCATTGTCGCCTACTTTTCCCACAACTCCTCTTGGTGCTGCTCCTTTGGCTTTCTCCATGTCGCTGTGGTTTATCACTGACTCTGCCTGGTCTGGGGAGGGGGCAGCAGCTGGAGCTGGAGGGACTGTGTTGTCAAGACGTGGCGTCGGGATCTTCAAGCAGGAGGAGAGCTGGAGTACGGGCATTGTCCCCACGTCTCGGGTCCTCCGCCTGCCGCTGATGTGGATGGCGGGCTGGATGTCCAGACAGGAGGAGAAGGTCTCCCCCGAGCTGAGGATCTGGCTGCTGGTGTCCAGCATCGGGGGGGAAAAGGAAGGGGAGAGGTACACGCGTGAGAGCCTCACCACAGGGCTGACCGTCCGACAGCGCTCCTTCAGCACCTCCACCAAGGAGCACAAGCGCGTCTCGGCGGTCACAAAGCCGCTGGCGGCCTGGGAGACACTCCTTTCCATGGCCTGCTCGTCTTCAACCTCCTCCTCACCTCTATTCTCCACCAGGGAAAAGAGGTCCAGGCTGGCCTGGTGCTGCTCTTCCTTAGGCTCTTCAGCATCGCCCGTCCCCTGACCTCTGCTGATGGGGGAATCATCCTGCTGACTGGGCGACTTCAGAGGGCTCAGTGGTGCAGCCTGGCTAGCTGCCGCTGCCACCACCACCACCTTCACATCCTCCTCCTCCATGACCACCACTGACTCGCTGTCATGCGCCACCTCCTCCTGAACGCTCTGCTTGGTTGGTGCAAGGTGCCCGTCTGTCCTCGACTGCTGCACAATGATGTGGCTGTTGCTGCTACTGCTGCCGTTGTTGTTGTCTGTGACTGCCAGGCATGGCTGCGGGGCTGTTGTCTCATGGAGGCGGTGGTGTGTGGTTGGTCCACGCTGCCGCTGGGGAGGCTCGGTGTCAGTGGCGCTGTCCTCAGCACTGAAGTGGATGCCGCTCAGCGAGGGGTCCCGTGGGCGCTGAGACAGACGCCTGGCCAGGGCAGCAGAGGGCGTGCTGGAGAAGAGTGGTGCATGGCAGGACAAGGAGGCGTCATCTGAGCTGGCATTCAGGGACTCCCTCTGCAGGGCTCGGGCACGGCGGACACCAGGTGGCGGCCCGACGGAGATGTCTGAGGATGTGCGCTCTAGGCTGACTGGCGGCCGCAAGGGCAGCCGCTTGCGGCGGGTGACCGCACGAGGGAGTACAGGGGCGGCCTGCGCAAAGTCATCAGAGGAGTTCAGGGTCTGACTGGGATGGAGAACCTAGAGCAAAATCATGAGACAGACATGAGAACCAGCAAATACTAAGCAAAAGATATATTACCAGAATAGCTTGACTTTTCACTGTTATTGATGATAGATACAGGAAATCAAAGTGAGCTCTTGGGTTGCAGAAGTAAAACCAGAGACACTTATATAGGAGGAGACACATCACTTAGAGTCCTCCAAATGAAATGTAGTGAAGCCATTTATGACGCAAAGATGGCGGAGTTGAGAAACTGGAAGGTAACTAATCACATTGTTGGACATGGTATGACTTAAACAAGGATTCCCACATACACATTGTAAGTCAGTATGACCCACTGATCTGGAGTTTTGTCCCCATTCATTTTGATGGCCTGGTCTTGTTAATCCCAAATAGCTGCCCGAAGGGGTCTCCAATATGGCCGCTGAGTGAAGGGAATTGCCTTAGAAGGACTACGGTAAAACTGAACTCCTATCTTTAAACATCATTAACAGCAGCACCAATTATTAGTCAAACAAAGAAACATGCATACCAGTGGCTTTGAGCTTGGTCCTCTTGATTTAACTGACTGTACTCTTCTCCGAGCAGTTACATATTTGCCTCTGGTGGCAGGACCAGAGGAGTTCTCCAAGCTGCTGGTACAAAACAATACAAAACATTTACATTACATTACATTTACAAAACAAACAAACAAACCAATACACACATTTGGTGGTAAGATTACTGGTGATCAATTCCTCTTTCTGCCATCTAACAGGAACTCACAAATATATGTATATTTCTAAATGCTTACTAATTTAATTTACTTTAACCCATTTAAAAAGAATAACAACACTACTATTAATTAAGACTATTATTGAGAAAGACCTTGCATACATCTCAGCCTCTGCCAAAACCAAACACATAGACACATACTCTGATCTCTTCGTTGTTGAGCTTTTCCCCGGAAGCACTGAGGTAACTCTGGGATGCTTCATCAGAGAGTCGTCCTCACTCTCGCTGGTGCTGAGGAGACGTGCTGACTTCTTCGGACCCCTCCTCACAAGTGCTACAGGCTGCTCATTCTCACTCATGCTGCTGAGCATCTTCCTGTCTGTCCTCTTCCTCGCGGGCTGCCGGGGTGGCTTTCTCATGCTGACAATGGGAGCACGAGATATGAAAACCTATTCTGGTTAAAAACTTGCAATTACATATTTGGCAGGAAACTGCAGATTCTACTGGTAGGCCTAACAGCAACAATCGTTAAACTGATTCCTTGATCAGAGCAGGGGTCTCCAACCTTTTTTCTTCCGAGTGCTACTTCAACAAAATCAATGTAGCCGCTAGCGACTCTTATTTTGCTTCTTATTTATAGTCCTGGAGATAAATATTGCATCCTTTACCATCTTATACATTTACAGTGCAATGCAAACAATAATCTAGTGTCATCTAAATTTGTGGGGAGAAAAATAATTTCTGACCTGGGAAAAAAAAATCTACCAGACAGGGCAGAATGTTTGAATTTGATTTCGTAGAGATTTTAACAGGTTTAATATCTTTTGTGACTATGTTTTGAGATCTTCTGGGTTCTGCTCTTCAGCAGGTGGTGAGCTACTGGTACCTATTGGAGACCCCTTATCTGGAGGGTCGGACAATCACCTGGCCACTGTGGTTTTGGGGAAAGGATTGGGCTGGAGTACATTTTCTTCGTCACTGTCCCTCTCTTTCAAGTTTGAGATCGCCTTTTTCTTAACAGTTCTGGCTGTCTTTGTAGATCCTTTCTTTTTCCTAGTGATGAAAAATGAGGCATCAAAGACATAACACTGCAATTCTATAATGGACTGGGGATTTGTATCGGCTTGACGAGATGCTGTGGTCACCTGTGGCCATAAGGGGCACTTCAGTTTACCTTTTCTTGAGTGACACAGAGCTGTCATTCGCGTCAGCTATGGACGGATCGGACACATCAGTGCTGGAAAAAGCCTTCTTTCTGTAGTCGGGGGAAAACCAGGCCTCTACCTTTCGAGTGGCTTTATTTCTTCCATAGGTCCTCATGAACAGTGGGCCGACGTTGCGCCCCATAGTAACATCACTCATGATCAGGATCGCTGGACACCAACGAAAACACTTATGAGACGGCATTGAAATTTAAGAAGAACCTGTGTGACATAACTGTCACAACTGTCCATCAACTCAGCTGCTTTAAAACCGGTCAAGAGACACCGGTCTTTAAAACTAGTCGTTTACGGCCCTTCACTAACACTTTACGGCCCTTCACTAACACTTCTTTAACGTTACTAGCTAGCCAGTGTTCTGCTGACTATCGATATCTAACTCTGGCTAGTTAAATAGTACAGCCAACATAGCATACGAATGTTAAACTTACTAGACATTTTTTTATTGCTAGTGCACAGATTTCTGAGTTTCTAGGTATTTGTATGGGTAACTCGCCAAACAATAACGCCAACATCGTTAAGGTTACTCACCTGCTTTTAAAATACTTGATTACTCTGTCCTCTCCTATTCGAATTACCGCTACATTAATTTCAGTTATGTTTGCAGTTAGTCATATTTCATGATGATGACTGTAAAATATTGGGAAATCTTACCCACAGAAATGCTCTCGTAATATTTTTGCTACCAAGCAAACCGCTTTCTGGTTTGAAATGTTGGCGCCACCTGATTGGCTGTAACTGTGACAATGTGCAAACCAGAAACTACTACGGCGTCCCCTGCTGGCCTGGCATATTGTCCATTCATCTGCATTCATGCTCCGTGCCAATCCATGCGCTGGATGTCCGTTGTTTACCAATATCTATGACCTTGTGAAGTGATTTTTGTAAATGATGTAAAGAATGATTATTTTGACTACTTTATACACCGAATTTACATCCCTTAGTGAGCTCTTTAGTTTGATGGTCTCATTTGATCAATGAGTACTGTGCGGCTGCACAGTTGGACGATCCAAGAAACACAACTACAGATTCTCATTTAAAATTTTTATTGTGGACAATACAAAACAAGATGTCAAATATTTACAAAGACATAAAAAACAAGAGACACTTAACCAGAAATGACATTTTCCAAAAGGGGTTTCCACTCTATGAAATAATGCATGATCTATCTAGCCCTTTCAGTTAAGTCTTGGTATCCCAGATCTTAGACAAAAAAATCAGGATAAGTTAGACTGTATGGTCAGTTAGCAGACTTTGTAATGTCTGTTCAACATCTTTAGAGGAACACTTTGATGTAGCCAAAGTTCATAATTCATAATCACAATTCATACAGCAGTTCGAAAATTTATTTTGTGATTCAATTTGGCTTCATGGGGGCAGGAATGTTTGCTGAGGCTTGCTCAAGAAAAGCCAGTGGGCCCTGAGGCAGCTCTGTTGGACGCTTATGCTGGACATTGATGTCTTCCAGGACCTGCTGCCAGTTGTGGATTTTTTGCAAGTGCTTTTGGATGAGCAGTTCTTTCCGTTGAAGCTCATTTCGCAGCTCTGATATATCCTGTTCCAAAGTACAAGAGTCATGGCAATTCAGCAATTAGCACTCTCACACAAGCATGCACAGTATCAAAGCCCCACCCTTCTTTTTGGTCACTACTGAGCTCCCCCCTACTTGCCTTTATTAAAATATATTTTATGGCATCTTAAATTCAGAGTTGTTTACAAGCCTAATGATACGAACCAGCAGTCATAATTGTCCAACAGCAATGTTAAGTGACAAAGTAACAAAACAATTTCATACAAAGGTGGTGGTGTGTCAGTGTTGGTGGGGTGCCAGTGTTAAATTTGCCAGTCTGTTTTTGCCATTACTGTTGACAGGCTACTGGTGCAAGTATATTCCAGTTCTCCTTTAACAACAAAATTACTCTGAAGGGAAAACCTCCCTGCACACCTGCCTTGTATTCTACAACTTCCTACAGTATAGTGATGAAAGATCGCCTGCTCAATAAAAAAAACCCCTTTCATTACAAATTCATGAGAGAAATAAAAAGTCTAATATTACCTCTTTCTCCACTTGTTCAGGTTTCTGTACTGATAGTTGAAGCCTTTTCTGAAGAAAGAAGCATTCCGTCTGTCTGGCGACATCCAAAAACTTCTGAATACACTGGTCAACACCTGAACGATAAGATAAGAAAACATTGACAGATGACCCTTCAAGAGTCAGAAAGGAGGGAGGAATGCTTACAGCAGATAATTTACCTTCATGTCTGACAAACAACTCACCTGTACGAATCTCCTCTTGATCAGTTCCGTTCACATAATCTTGGCTCACAAGAGAAGCAAAACATGCCTTTAGGTTCAAACACAACAAGTCACATGGTTAGTATGGGTCGATATATTATCAGTGCTGATCATCAGAGCCAATATCGATATCCTGCAGCTGCCTCTCTTACCACAGGTCTCCATAAGCTAAGCTTACAGGTCTCCATAAGCTAAGTTACCAAATCAGAGAGAGGCAGTAGGAGCAAAAACTGTACTGTACTGTTACTGATGTCTTGCACCATTCACCCACTGTCCTGTGGACTGTCCCGCACCACTCACCAAGTCTCTTGTGGCACCTGTCAACTACCCTGTGCACTGTCCCGCACCACTGGCCTGCTCTCACGTGCTCTCAAGTGACACTTGTTTAATCTGCCACAGCACTCGCTCACTGTCCTGTGCACAGTGCCATTGACTCACTGTCTTGTGCCACTCGCTCACTATCCCATGTTAGGTGCCTACTGTCCAGTGTCATTTGCCACTGTCCAATGGGTTAAGTTTGTAGTAACTGTCAAGTGTTAGAGGACAGTTTTGCAGGACAGTACGCGAGGGGGACAGGACAGTAAACGACAGTAGATGAGTGGCGGGACAGTATACAGGACAGTTGGCAAGAGGCACGCGCCACCAGCAACAATCCAGTGCAGTTTTTGCTCTTACTGCTACTGGAGACGGATGCTACTGCAATCAAGATTGGATATCTTAAAAATCACGTTTAAGTGACACTCAAAATGTGAACGTCCAATGATGCTTGCATTTTTCACACATATCAAGTGCATTATTTGCAGTTATTGGAGAACGGGTGAGTTTGACAGGATGTCTCTCAGGTTTAAGTTCCCTTGAAATGTGTACTGATTTTAAACGTCCCCTTAAAAAACAAACGGAACAGGCCCCCTCTTCACTGTGTTCTTTATGCTAAGGATATTTCCGACAGTAACGTCTCTTCTTTTCATCACTTTGAGCTAAGAATGAACGTAGTGAACTGATAACGTTATCCCGCAAAGCCAACTACAAGAGCACAACCAATACTAACGTTTTTAACACTTATACAGGAGAAGCACATCTTTCGCAGGTCAGATTTTAATACTCGTAAATGGCTAACGTTAGCTACTGTTAGCATCATGAGCACAGTATTAGCGAACGTAAACTGTACCAGTGTACTCACCTCGAAAGCCGCCTCTAGATCGTCAACCAAAGTATTGCTATTCGATCCCCTGGCACCAGGAGGTCCGGAAAGCATACCAGGCTGCCCAGGGCCACCGGGCCCCCCAGAGGGATGTGGTCCGGACTGTTGCTGGCCCAGAAACATACCACTCATGGATGAAGCCATGATTGTTGACTGAAAGCAGCTTGATGATCGTTAAGGTTTTTGACAAACAGTCTCAATATCGCCCCCTACCATCATGGAGGTCCGCTCGATACTATTAAAATAACAAGACACTCAAAAATATTGTATTTAAAATGAGTACAAATTTATTAACCTTTTCTTTTGCGTAATAGTTTATTTGAACCTGTTATGTACTATAATATAAGCTGTGTGCAACAAGTCACTGCTAAGTCAGAGTATTAAGTCATTTCAGCAGTGTAATATAATAATCGGTAACTGATAACAATTTCATGAAACTGTATGATACACAGGACACTTATTGTCACATACATATGACACTTTTTGTCTATGAGATCAGTATAGTACTGCAACTTCAATGCAGACCAGGGCCGTGTGGTCATTCAACACAATTAAGTTCTGCCACCAGATGTACAGTACAGTACTTCACTAAGCTTGAGATCAATAGACTACACAGAGGTCACTTTGGCTTTAGCTTCAGACTTCAGAAGTAAGACCAGCTGCAAACTCCACCAGCGTGCGTGTGGGTCGGCCAGACATCCCCTTACGCAGGTATGGCACCTCATCTTTATTGGACATCACTCCAGCAATGTCCAAGTGGGCCCAGTGATCAGCCGTTACAAACTCCCTGAGGAATGCCGCAGCTGTGCAGGCTCCACCAGACCTAAAAAGGGGAACGCATTGCAGGAAAATGTCTATAAGTCTGGAGTATGTACAGGACTTGGGTCCACCCCAAGGAAGAGTTATGGCTTACCGGGGTCAGGAGTATCCACTAATCTGAAAACAACATATCAATTCAGAGGCAGTACCTGCAGTGCAGTATTCTTTTAGATAACCAGAATCTACTACCAAAGAGTCCCGTGGCAAGCCATAGCCTAGCTTCATAGTATATCACTTTGGAGACAGACTCTGTTAACTAATATGGAAATATGCTCATTTCAAGATTATGAAGCTGTGATAAATGACTGACCTGCCTGATCAACCTTTGCTAGTTAATTTCTGTGATCACTAGCATTGTATGTGCATGACTGACACACCAACCAAAATAAATTCCTCACCGACTGTATTTTCCAATGTTACTGAGGTCAGCTAGTTGGCTATCCGTCACCTGTCTGCTGTAATGTTGGAAGAGAGGCATTCTCCAGACCCTGTCGCCTGTGATGACACTTGCCTGAAATCATGTAAACAACAATTGAAACATATGGGTCTTTTAGTCTGAGTGTGCGTATTGTGCAGTAAATCATGAGTAGTCTCATGACCCTCCCTACCTTATGTAACTGTCCCCACAGCCAGTCAGAGTTTGTAAAGACCCCTGCAGCAGCTGAACCCAGTGCCACATCCATGGCCCCTGGAACAGAGAGCAAAAACATCATTTAACATCATAGCCACGATCAACCACCATCAACCAATACGTTTGCTTACCAAATACCATAGTTATATCACAAACCTGTTAAGGTAGCAGCATTTACTATAGCCTTTGGCTTGAAGTTGTGAGCATAGCAAAGTGCATCAGCCAGAATGAGCCTGCCCTCTGCATCAGTGTTGTCCACCTTAAGGTTAAAAGAAGAGCATGAAAACAATTGGTTGTTAATGTACTCCATGTACATACCACATGCCTTGGCAATTTATGTACAATTAAATGCAAATAAGCATATCTGGTCTAATAATAACATAGAGCCAGAATACCTGGATAGTCTTTCCATTCTTTGCTTTGACGACATCGCCTGGTTTATTGGCCTTTCCACTGGGCATGTTCTCACACAGAGGAGCCAGACCTGGTAAAGTACTCCACAGTAAGTGCAGGGTACATCATAGTGAATCACATTCACAGTATGTGTCACTCTCTTCCACACACACAGTATAATCACTGAACTTCTGTTTAAGCATGAATTAAGATGGCCCACCAACAATGTTGACTGGTAACTTCAGAGCTGCTGCCGTAATGATGGCAGAACACACAGTGGCAGCCCCACCCATGTCTGCCCGCATAGCGTCCATGCCAGAGGGAGGCTTCAGAGAGATCCCACCACTAAGAGCAGAAGTCACACACACACACACACACACACAATCTGCATAGGCCCAGTCTCAATGTCAGCCCTAACAGACTCACAGACTTAAATGCACGTTTACACTAAGTTCGTAAGGGTTTAAGGATGTCAAAATCTTAAATGTGTGAAGGCTGGCACCCTTTCTGAGCACTTTCCTAAGGTTGACATGGTATGCAGACTTTGCTAAAGGGAACGGGCTCTGTGCAAGACGTTAAGTCCCAGAAGGATTTTGTTCATGATGGTCATTCTTTTCTGGTGAACGTCTATTTTTGTGAAGTATGGTAAGCTAGACTGATATTAGGCATAAGTATTAAGTTGTATAGTGTAGTTACACTAGTATACTATTCAAGTAATCCAACTAATAAGCTCTCCATGTTCCTTGCCAGTTCAGGGTTAATTTCGTAGTTAGCTTGTAGCTATAGCCTCATTACACATGTGTTTACCAACGTAAAAGCTAATTACTGGAAAGGAGAGACCATCCTGAATGAAAGTCTTTCTAGGACTTTTCATCTGATGTGAACAGAGCCAATTACCCATAGTTCATAGCGCTGCCATAAAACGGAAATGGAAATGTGTTTGCAACGTGACTTTTGTGTTGTGAATTGATTGATTTGTCACAGGTGGAGTCCCAATCATGCATACAGCAAGAGGAGCACTCAGAGCCTTGCAGACTCATTCACTTTATAGGGTGAGTTGGTTAAGTCCATGAGGGCTCAGAGTTTAGGTAGGAGTTTAGAGTATTTGCAACACAAAACTTGTAGGTATTTCATACTATATCTGAATATATTTTAATATTGCTGTGATGGTTGAACTCTACCTGTCAAAAGTGATGCCCTTGCCCACAAGCACAAGGGGGGCTTTGCTGGTGTCTGGATTGCCATTGTAGTGGACCTCCAAGAAGACTGGGGGTTCATCTGAACCTTTAGACACACTCAGAAACGCTCCCATCTGCTGTGCCTCAATCCATGACGATGGTCTGAAAGAGCAAGAGACATACAAGTACTCCAGAGTAAAAAACTGAAAAAAAAGAGAGAGAACCCCCTGTCTTCTCAAATAGTACCTCTTGTGGATGACCACTCTGTCTGAATAAGGTGCAAGCTTCTGCTCAATGGTGTCAGCAAACACTGTTGGGGTGATATGATTAGCTGGGGCTTCCATAAGCCACCTAGCCAAGTTCTGGCCTTCACCGTAGACCACTCCCTTCTCCCAGGCAGTGAGGTCTGTGCTGGGGTCACATTGAAAGAACAGTCAAATTCATCTAGACACTAGTAACACTGACTCATTCTACTGTAGTCTAAATAAATCTCTGCTGTTAGTACAACTTTTGAGATTAACTGAGTTGGCATGTTATTCATTTACTACAAAAACCTCTGCAAAGCAATGCAATACAATATGCATAATTATATAGAGATCATGATATGATGTGTATCGCTATCACAACACATTTGGATTCTACGTAATGTCCATGTCCAAACAGAATTCACTTTAACTCTATACAATTATGTAGAATACTGACAGCAAGGGCTTAAGTAGTCACAGATCTACCTGCCATGTAGCCGAGTAGTGACTTTGAACTTCTTCTTGCTTTTGAGCTCATCATAGTCAAAGAGGCCAAGCACAGCACCTTCTGCCGCTGACTGGGCATCATCACATGGGTCAACCTCCACTAAGGGTATCTCCAGGTCCTGCAGCACTCGACAGCCAGCTAGACATACAGACCAGCAGTCAGTGACACCAATGAAAATGTGCTTAGCACATCAAATCACCTAAACTTTCCTAGCACAGCAGCTCTTTCTCTCTTTCACACACACACACACGGTTTAACAGAATTGAGGTCTCACATGACACAGCAGCTCTGATGTTCTCCTTGCAGCTGTCCCAGTTTTCTTTTCCACAAACACCAGCTGAACCATTGCCAAGGCCTACAACTACCACACTTGGAAAGTCCTTGTGCCAACATAGAGGTTACAGTTAACATATTCATAGTACAAAGTGTAACAATGATGTCAGTTGATAAAGTTGTGGTTCTGTCTAAAAGGTAGGCCTACCTCATGTAGCCCATAAAATATGCGACTCTTGCCTTTCTTGATGGGAGGACCAGATCTACCGTCAAGCATCATAAAAGTTATTGTTGTAAAGTTACAACAGCTCCTTGATATAATAGAATATATAATATGACATTTTGTGCTATCGAGTTACTTACATTGAAAGCATCTGACTCAGCTTTCCAAATAGATAACTGTCAAATGCTGCACCCTTCTCCGTGAGACGTGCATCACCGTTCTTGTCTTTTTCATAAATTCCCAAAACAAGACCCTTACACACGACAGGAAAAGAACTTCCATTAAAACATAATTAGTAGGGTATTCATTAGCTTTGCAGACATCCCAACCGGAAGAAACTCGTTTTAAGGAGATGTCCATCTAACCCGCCCACAAAAAAAATGTTATATCTATATCTATACATATTACACAATATTATTCTGTCATATAGGCCAAGGCTTTTACAGTGCATTAACCAGTCCAAACTACTGGTCTCATCATTTAATTGGCCCAAATGCAGAATGCACAACGCATATGGCATTTTATTTTAAAATATAATATAAATATAATATAAAAATATAAAAATGGACTGAACTGTGAAACTCTCATCAGCTGTATTTAAAACAAAGTGGAAATATGGACTACAATGCACGAGCATACTTTGAGCCTGCTTGTTTTCCAATCGCCCTGCAAGAAGCTTTCATTTTATTGACGAAATAATTTGTCGAGAGACAGAGGTCGTCTGTTAAGGTATACGTCTGCAAAAATACTACACGGGACTGATGCTCAACACTCCCTCGCTTTCCCGTCTCACCGTCAGTCACTCGCGCTGCCACTCTCAAGTGAAATGTATGCGATCAGGCGACTAATGGGAGATTTTATATCACTCGCGGGCATCCAGGAGCCACTATATAAATACGGGAGACTCCGGGAGCGTCCGAGAGACTTAGAATGTCTGGCTGTAGATTAGGATTTGACTTCTTCACATACTGACCTAATGCCTATAGCCTGCATTGGCTGACCAAGTTACGAAACCAACTTGACTCACTTTTTTTGCATTTCTGCAGCTCTGAGTTGCCGAGAATAACCGACAGTTGTGTCTTCTAAGAGCAGACAACACCGCTTGTCTGCAATGTAACATTCTCCACTCCAGTCAATTCCGCACTAAAATAAGCTTGAAAATTCAGTGCAAATATATCAATGAGTTACATGTGTTCCATGTACAAGGTTGACCAGCTTCTGTTGCGACCTCAGCGTGTCGCATAGTTATTACGTCTGAATAAAACAAGGCCCGTGTGCTTTCTGCAAATGCACTAGCGCCACGAACTGGTTTAGGGAGGTTTTGCAAAATAGGAAAATAGACCAGTCTTTACCTTGTGCTGTACAAGAGTTAGGCTATTGGGAAAAAAAATCAAAATGCATACATTGATTGTAAAACAATAAATTGATGGGCCTACTTCCGCATAATCACGAAAACAATTTAGCTCTGTGGCCCAAGGCCTCACACTCTGATCTATTGTCAACCTGCAGTGCACTGCAAATGAATTAATCACATTATGATTTAATCACACATGAAAACCCATGATAATGTTTATTTACATTTTGTACAGCAAACATATTTTCTAATATTGCTACTCAGTATAGCAAGTCATCCGCAGTGACAGTAGGCTCTTCAGGTTTCTTAGTCTGTATCTTAGGTAGGTGTATCTTACTCATGGCCACTACTAGTATATTGGCGCCATGTAAAGCAGCACTGATCACACACAACCAGAAGGAGAATCCAAAGTCCTCTTCCAAAACAACAAACTGAAAGAAGCTCTCTTTGTAGTTGGCCACTCTTTCGGTCAGGTTGTGATGACATACTGATGCTAGGAAACTGAGGGATGCCAATGATCCAAATACACCTGGAAGGGATTGAGGGGGGAGAGAGAAAGTCACTGTTAGCCCAATAGCCCAATTATCTGAAATCCCTGAGCTTTATTGAAATACAACTCGGCAAAACACAACAAACCTGCAATAAAGTTCCATAGGTAAAGTCCAAGTGGTCCTTTAATAGACTGATATGGCACTTTCCTGGCATTGTATATGCAGAAAGCTAAACTAACAATTGCAAAACCTATGGCAACAAATATAAACAAAATCACAATTGCATGAAGTCCTTCATTCAGTGTCTTCACAAGGTTGGGGAAAACTAGAAAACAAAAACAAACGCTGTATTAGAAATCAATGATTGCAGATCATTACAACATAGGCTGAGAAACAAAACTGCAGCTACTGTGGTTAACCTAACATGACTGATATTTGCAGGCTACGCTATAAAGCACTAAACATTTACAAAAAAACAGAATATATCCTTAGACACATTTTAGAAAGTAGATCTATAAGACAAAACAAACTCTGAATTCATTACACTTACTGTAGATTTTCGACCGCCGAATGCCTAGGCCACACTTCCTAGTTTTCTCTCCCTGGAAGAGACCAAAATAAATATCTCCGGTGAACTGCACCAGCTCAGGACTCGAAGCGTTTACCAGGTCTACTCCAGTCTTGCAGAGAATGGTCCCAATCACCCAGCTTTCACTACCTAGCGCTACTACCAAGACCACGGCCGAGGTAATGCAAATTATCGAGCCAAGGGAGAACACTATCTTCTTCCACAGGCTTGGCATCTCAGTGCCTACGAGTGGCCTGTCCCATCCTGGCTAAGTCGAGTAACATGAGTCTATCGCGCTATAACCAAGCTATGAGTTTGGGCCCAAGAGAGCGCGCTGGGAATGAGGCGTCAAGAGATCCATAATCATAGCAGCATGCCTTGCAATAATGCAGTACTACCTTGTGAGACATTAAGCGCCATAACTACTGTTCTATTACATCCATGTGAAGACACGCGTGCGATGGTTCGGCGTACAAGAAAGAAGTGGAAATACTATCTAAGTCGGTTACACGGATCTTTTTTACCCGCGCAGGAAACCTTATCTGCGTGCATGCGCTAAGGTTCCCTGTTAGGGACTTTAATTGCTGACGCCCGACCTCATCCCCTATCAACAATGCTTCATACTCCATATGTCATTTAATTACGAAGCAATGAAATCACTTCAAATACCAATGGCAACATTAAACCTAACAGGTCCATGCATAGTCTAACGAGTACCGCAGCCTTAGTCTAATAAGACATTCGCGCTCTCTCTGATCTCCCTTTCTGTCTGATAGATTTCTCACGGGTCACAAAGCAGATTGCTTAGGGTGTAACGTAAGGACTGCTTATGTAGTCCATGGTTCTAGAAATCATCAAGGATATATCACAGACTTTCCATAGGCTATAACGAATTTTTGTGTTGGTGTGTCGCCTGGAGGCCTAATTCTATGACACGCAGAAAGTAGTCACTTTTAGGATAACTTTAGCTTACCTTTTCTATATGAAATGCGTTTGATATGTGATCTATATGAAATTAGCCTATGGTTAACCTATCAGATCCGACTTAATTGTTTCAGTTGGTTTGGGGTAGCCTGAACCATGAACTTGGTCGAATAAGAAAAAAGTGTTATTTCAGTATTCGAGTAGTCAGTATTTATGCTAATAATGACACGTTCATTTCAGCACCCAGGACAGCTCACAAGCACACGTCAGCCTAATTGTGAAGGATTGTTTTTGTGTTGTTTTGGCTAGACATTTGAGAATATTGTGTATTTTGAATTAAGTTTCCTCAGAAATTTAGATTGGGCTTCAAAACCGTCTAAGACTGAAACTTTAGTCAGACCCCACTTTAGAACGTGGGGAGTTTTCAAGACCATGCCTTACAAGGCTAATGTAATTTTGCAGGTAGCTAGTCGGCTAGGTACTCGTTAGACTTCGCTTTCTCCAAATTTAACAAATCAGCGAGAAGAAATTGAAGACAGAACCAATAAGTTCAAAGTTCAAGATAGATGCACCCTCCACGAAGTAGGACTATTCTACCTAAACGTAGCCCTATCTATCCAAGGTGTCCGAGTCTTTGCACAAAGTGAAGACAGGTGGTCTAACAGTCGCTCATCTCCACAGCAAAATGATAATAATATTACAGTAAAACATTAATATAATTCATATTGTTTTTTCCCCACTAAATCCCTGTTGCATTTTTCTCCCATTCCCGATCTGACTGTTTTTATGTAGGCCTAGTTTTCTGTATGCTTTATTTTGAATATAGGCCTATGATCTAGTCAGCAAAGACAAGCATAAATAAATGTGTCACGTCCCATCTGTCGTGTGTAGCCTATTCCCCACAGTGAGAACCTTCAACATGATGTGAGGATAGGCTACACTATTGCCAGTTGAATCGACTTCCACATGGTGATTATTTGCCACTAGGGGGAAACAGTCACTTACATATTGATTGTTCATCTTTAAAGATGCATAATTGTGAAAATAATAAATAATAAAATAATAATTCTTCGCTAGACGACTTAAGTAAAAGTCTGCAATGTGCGTTATTATAAGATGAAAATAATCGGATAGATCTACAAGAGGACTGTTTAACGTACAAGCCTATGCTCCTCTCAATGTTGGATAAAAGTGTTGTCATGGATCTCATTGAGATCCTCTCGAGAGTTATTTACGACTCCCTGTTACTGCCGGTGTCATCACAAATAAGCCAAGAGAGGTCAATGAGAAGTTATTGCTCCTGGCAGTCTCTTAACCAGCTGAAGGGAGTGATTGGTGTTGTGGTTTGTTATGGGGTTTATTGCTTTAGGTTTAATGCATGCAGGAGACTGGATGCTTTTATGAACAAAGAGATAGGCCCATCACTGCTGTATTAAGAGTGGTTTGTCATATAGTGGTCTGAAAGGTCCTACGCTAACATTTTAGTTAGGATATCCTTTTGTTTCCCAGCAGTTGTTGTGTCTATCTTTTTAGATTAATACTGTCTGCCTCACCCAGCATCCCTACATGAGTATACTGAAATGATTGTTGGTTTAGAGAGACCCTCCAGTGTCCTCCTGTAAACAAGTCTACATTAATCAGACTTAGCATGGTCTCCATTAGTAATTAACACTGTAAGCAATTGGGGTGATTACACCAAGCACATAATCCTGTTACTGATTAATCCAAAACAATAACAAGATCATCATGATCAGCACTACCAACAACAACAGATTAATTTGTTTATTATGTGAGAGTTCCAGGAAATATGTCATCCATAATAAGTATATGCCTCCTCAAGCTGATTTACAGAGCCTAAGCTATATTTAATAATTATTGAATGTGTTGTGATTTGATATTCAAAAATGCATTGAGTCAGGAATCTGAAAGGCTCTGTCCTCAGAGGAAATACATAGCACATAAACACAAGACTGTACAAAACAGAAAGGTCAAATGGGTTCACAGGCTAAAGTTCTCTGGATCAGTGAGATAGCCATGATGGTGAAAGTCTATAGAGCCACACCCCAGATTTGAGGTACACTTAAAACCCGCAGAGGTGGTAGCCATACAAACACATCAGTCATATTATCATCACTAGGACCAAATGGCTGACATGTACTGCTAGGGTCAAGCTGTATTGCATGGTCAGCAGTAATGCAGCAGAACACTTTCATGCAATTATGTTCTGGTCTGATCAAGGAGAGGGTTAGCACAGCAGATCAATAGAACAGCATCTATGAGCAGAGCAGATTCTTGAAGCGATCTGTTCTGATAGCTGTTGTGAATAGATAGTCCATACTGGAAAATCGATTTAAAAAAAATCTACTGTGTTGTTTTTGTTTAGCTCTGAACGTAGAGGTATCCTTTTCTACTTTCCTTTACCTTCCTTTCCTACTTACTACCTAGATGGAACACAACAACGACAACAACAAAACAGCCTACAAATGTGAGCTCACTTACATACGTAGCCAACATACTAAACAACTTCATTAATAGTCTGAATGCGTCTTCGCTCTCTGCTCCCCGCCCTGTCCCTCTCTGTCTGTCTCTTCCTCTCCCTAGGTGCTTTTAGAGCTTTTGGAGGAGATTGTGTCCCTGGTGGTCCGCCTCTGGCTGTCTCATGTGTCTGTAAGTGGGCTGGTGAGTCACTCTGCAGCAGGAGAGCGAGCCAATCCAACTCAAAGTGAGTCAGCCTTAGTACTCGGCCCATGGCATTCAGGCTCACAGGTCCGGCCATCAATTATGTACCAGCTGCCTGTAACCTACACTAGCGCTGTTTACACGCCACAACATAAGGAGGACCTGGAGGGAGTCACCCAGCATTCACACACCGTTAGACCACAAACTTTACAAGGGCATGCATTACTGCTGAGGATGGAGTAAGGCTGAAAGGAGGGAGGTTGTTTACCCTCTGTAAAAGCAGCTGAAGAAAAACAATTAGCAGCAGTTTGTTACAAGCTTGACAGCTGTCAGTGGCCATTACATGCAGGGCAACAAAATCAGAGAGCACCTGTAATATGATTCATGTACAGTGAAAAAGCCCTTTGTGGATTTCCTTTGAATATAATAATAAGAGTACAACACTATGCTTACAGTCTATATATTTGTTCTTATTACGGACTAGCGAAGTGAATGTGGTCTTGAGAGCTATTGGTGCTGAGAATTGCCAAAAGACTCATTGTCATTATTAAAGTGTCATTATTCACTGGAACAGACAACACCTGGAGGGCAAAATGACATTGTTCCATTGTTCCCTTATGTAAACACACACACAAATCCATAATTGTATCAAAGCTCTTGTATTCCTCAGTACAGCAGAATAGGCGTTAAACATGGCTGATTTTAGTGAAAGAAATCTGTCAGTAGTGATTATTAGGGAGCAGCTCCTTAACTTCCGAAGAAAGCCTTTCTCCCTTCAAATTAGGCTATGCATGCATTGCTTAATGCGATTAAATTAACAGAAAATCATCTGAATCCGTGGGCCAGTTTCTGTTTGCCAGCGGGTTTTTCCGGTAAGAGTGTCTCAGCCCTGGCTGTGATCCAGTTGGAAAGGCTTGGACCATCGCTAGCTCAAAGCAGACTGTCTCTTTAAGACTTTAGTATTCATCTGGGACTCATCGCCTAATGTGAGCACCGCGCCTTTAGGGACGCGTCGGACCATTTGACTGCTAGACACAAACGAACGCATACGCATGGAGAAGCCACTATGGGATATACCTGGATTTTTTTCGCTTTTCAAATCCTCACCACCATATTAACAGGTAAAACAACAACTGCAGTTATTAAAGGTTGCTAAATGCATAGTAAATGGTTGAGCCTAAGAACTTTATCTCTGTTGCCTGTTTTATCTTCAGAGAAAGTTAAATTTTCAAGTAACTTTTTTCAGCTGAGTTCGGTTTTATGAATATATAATTATTAATCGCAGATCGTTTAACCCTGGCAAAATAGCCTGGTTATCTCAGATGCTGGCAAACAGCATTATTTGCTGCCTATTGTCAGGTACTGTGACTGGAATTTCTCAATAACAGCCTATGATTCAGATGAAATGAGTCCCCCTTAGAAATGACAGGTTAATGCTTAAGTCGATGTTTTTAGTCATCGATAGAATTTGTTTTGAAACATTACTGGAAGGGATTAAGGCAATCTCTAATGCCAACGGGGCAACAGGTGTGACAGTTACCTGTGACATTTCAATTATTTATTCACTTGCACAGTTGAGCAAGACCACTACCCTCGAGTGTATATCAAGACTATTAGCGTAGCCATCTTAACTGACCATTTCAAGTTCTAAATTCAGAGTTAGACAACGTTGTCGATTTGCATTTATACTGGGAAAAAAGACGTAGAGGACAAGTGTTTGGCTACAAGAATTCTTCCTCGGCCACAGCTTAAAACATTAACATAAACAGTAAGTAGCCTATAGGCTGTCAAACCCCGTGACATCATCATGTTACCTTAGTGGTTGAATCACTGGAGCAGAGAAACAATGTTTTCCTTTGGAGCAGAGAGCAATGGGCAAACTCGATGTGAGTCTGTAAGAAAGCAGCTGGTGTTTTGCTGCTTAAAAATAAATAAACTATGGTTATTTTATGGAAAAATAACTGATAATTGCATTATCTTTTCATGTATCTGGTAGGCTACCATATGTTCGACTAAAATATTAATAAATGTATGACGTATTGCGAATGACAATAAATAGGTAAAAAAAACATTCAGGTTGACTGCTCAGGTGGGTGTGGTTGGGGTAGGCAAAGCAGTTCACCATTGTGAACTATATTCACTGAGTAATGGTTTTTGCACATTACTTAAAAGTAGCCTATTTAATGTGCAGCTTACTGAATACTTCTCTTTGATATGCTGCTGTGCTCCAGGGTGGGCCAGACCTCTCCTCAGGCCCAGCTCTGCAGAGGTGGTTGTGCTGAAGGGCCAACGTTTGCAGCTGTTCTGTCGTGACGATGAGCAGGGGGAGGTGAGCTGGCAGCGGGAAAAGGGGCGCAGAATCGAGGGCAGGATCGAGAGGGACGGTGCAGCTGCGGTCATTGTGACATCCGCGCAGGATCAGCACATGGGGCGTTACACCTGCAGAAACCAAGCAACACAGGAGGGGAGCTCCATATATGTTTATGTGAAAGGTACCTCTCTATATCTTTCTCTATGTGTGTATGTGCTCTCACATGCAGTCATGCAGTGGTTACAATCTTGGAGACTTTAGCCAGTTCCATGTTGCTGTTGTCTTACTATTTTTTTCAGTCCTCCAACTCAAATATTTTTTTCTCCCCTCTGTCTCTCTGTTTCTCTCTCTCTCTCTCTCTCTCTCTCTTATACCATATTTTGTTCCTTAGACCCGGTGAATGTTTTTGTCCGGTCCATGGTTAACGACTTGCTAGTGCGTGAGGGTGAGCACTGCACTGTGCCCTGCTTAGTGACAGACCCAGCTGTCGTCAACCTGAGCCTGCACACCTGTGATGGCCAGCCGCTGCCTTCAGGCCTTAGCTACAGTGCCAGCACCCAGAGGGGAATCCTCATTACCAACATGAGCAAGGAGCAGGAGGGCTGCTATATCTGTGCAGGAAACCTTGGAGGGACCACCGTCAAGTCCAGCCAGTACATCATCGAAGTCCGGTCAGGTGAGCCATGGCTGTTTTTTACAGGAGAAGAGAAGGAGAGAAACTGAAAGAAACAACATAAGATTCAATGTATTAGTACTTGGTGTGCAACACTATTGGTGGTAGCTGCAACTACAAGGTAGCTAAGGGGTGAGAAAAACAGTTCCCTCAGATGTTGGTCAGACATGAGGTGCATGAACAGGGAACAAGAGGGGGCACTCTTGAGTTGGTTTGTTTGGTTTGGCAAGAAATCTCATAGACAACTTGGACTGACAAACCATAATTTATTTTAAGTGGCCTCCTTCAACATGGTATAAGTAGATTTTGCTGCAATATGTAGCTTTCTCATTCACTCCCATTTAACTACATTTGCTTTTTTATGTTTATATTAATATATGTGCAATGGTTTTGTCTCTAGTTCCTGACAGGGCTCCAGACATCAGTCTGTCAAGGAGAGACAGTGTCATTCTTACCAAAGGCCAGAAGTTTGAGTTGGTCTGCACTGCTGCCAATGTCAACTATGACTTAAGTGTTAAATGGATAACTCCTGATGGCACAGTAAGATAGCCAATACTAATGCTTTTTTCTCTTCTTTTCAACCCTGTACTTTATGCCTACATAAAGTGAAACACTACTGAAGATTATAAATATTTATTTTTTCTCCTAATGACAGACAGCACTTGAGACTCGGACATCTCACATCCAGCCTGGCTCTCGTGGTTACCAGCGCTCATCAACACTGCACATTGCCTCTGCCATGGTGGGAGATTCTGGGATATATCACTGCGAGGCACAGAATGAGAAAGGAGTCACTACAGCATCCATACAACTGGATGTCTATGGTCAGTGAAGGTTCTGTCAATCTGTCAGAAACTCCCTGAAGCATAAAAAGGGATGATTAATGGACAATAAGTGAGTATTGATTTGGATGCTGTAAGTTTGACGGCCAGTTTCAGGTTTTGCTTATCAAAACAATATTGATGGGTAAACAGTGATAAATAATGCTCAGCATGTCATTATAGTCTGTGCATAGTTTTATTTAACTAAGGTATTATTATATAAGGAGTTACAGTAACTCTTATTTTTGACAATAACAGCTGCTAAGGAAACACTTTAAAACTAACACAGATCACCTGACAAATGATTCATTTATTTATATACTATTTGTGCTTTCAGAGAGAGGCTTCATCAACTTCACTGTGCCTGCCCAGAGTGAGCTTCAGGTTCACGAGGGTGCTAGTCTGACGCTGCGGACTGAGCTGGAGGCCTACCCCACACCCACCAACTTTTCCTGGACACACCAGGGCCAAGAGCTCTGTAACACTTCTGAGCATGTCATCACTGTGTACAAGCAGAGATACAGGTGCAAACACACACACACACACACACACCATTAGCAACAAAATATAGATCAACATTTTTAAATATGGACTTTATGTCAGTGTCATTTGTAGTGTATGTTAATGTAGTTGTCAAAATCAAATGAATGATGAATGAGTGATGTCTTTGTTATTTGGAATGTTTTTAGGTATGTCAGTGAGCTGAGGTTGGTTCGTGTTCATGGATATGAAGGAGGCATTTACACTTTCCAGGCCAGCCACAATGATGACTCTGTCAATCATTCGTTCTCTGTTCATGTCATATGTAAGTTCTAGTGACATGATCTTCACCAACTCTCATTGGTCGTGTGTGTGAAACATGCATTAGTAGTCATACTGAGGGGTAACAGGGCCTAAATGTGCAAGAGTTAAAGAGACAAATAGTGACATTTAAAAGAATTTAGAGGGTGTAGAGGCTGACGGAATAGCGAGGCTGAGCTTGGAGACACTCCAAAGTGTAGCAGTGATACACATACACACAGAAACACACACGCATACATGCACAAACACACGCACACATACACACACACATGCATATGCACACACCACGGCAGGGAAGAACTGCATACGCACAGGAGTAAACCAAACTGGAGACCACAATGGAGAAGAGTTAACAGTCTTGCTCTCATATCATAACTTATAAATACACATTATTACATTAACGCACAGCCCCCCCCCCCCCCCCACACACACACACACATATAACAAACCCACACAGAAAAAACAAAGGGCTTGTCCTTATCAGACCTCCCCCCCCTTCCCAACTCTCTCTCTCATCCCCCCACCCCGCTCTTTCTCTGCGCATATTTAGTTTCAAGTGAAAGACTATTTATTAGTATTAGTGGGACTGTTTTGGCAATTAACGTTCAGACTAAATCAGCAGCAGAGGGTGCCATTAATCAGCGTTATGTTAAACTAGAGATGTTTGTTATTCTAATGCATTACTCGCTGGAATGATTTAAGGCTTTTAATGCAGTCAGTGCAATTATTGAAATCCTTCTTCAAGTTCTTCCTTTCTCTCTCCCTCCGACTTCCCTCCTTCCTTTCAGGTAAACCTATGATTGTCTCTCATGAGGGTCCAGTCGATGGACAGGTGCGCTGTGTAGCCTCAGGATACCCTGCCCCCAAAATCTCTTGGTACTACTGTGAGCCTCCACATACAAGGTACTGCCTGTACGATATCTTAAGTGTACCCATATTTACGGTCCAATAGACTATACAGACATCCTCATCCTTTAAAAATTCAGTTCCGATTCTCAGATAGTTTTTCATGCATGGTTGGTTTGGAGATGGCAGTATGGCAACTTCTGTTGTGACAGGCCCCAGGAGCACCTCTCTGTCGGTCTGTCGCTCTGTGAAGAGCTTGTTTTTTATTCTGAGAAATGGTCTGTGGTCATGCCCTCCCTGTTAATGCTAATTGGGTTGATGCACTGTCTGTAACACTGAATGGGCTATTTGACGTCCAATCTGACTCAGTGAACTCCTTCTGACCCGTGTGACCCAGGTGCTCACTGTTGGTCAATGCCACTGAGGAGGAGGAGGATGTTGCCATGGTGACTGTGTCAAGTACGGGCTTCGGGCGAAGTCTGGTTGAGAGCCGTCTGAACGTTAGCAGAGGGAGCTACCACACCTTGGAGTGTGTAGCCATGACGCAGGGAGAGCAGGCGTACACATTGTTCTCCATCAGTGGTGAGAAATGTACACACACACACACACACAAACACACACACACTCTGTATACAATCATTATGTGTATAATTATCATTTCAGTTATCTTCTCCCCTTCAGACTTGCACACATGTGCAAAGAGTCTGTTATTAGGGCAATCTGGCCCTCAAACACACCTCACTCCCTTCTCTTAGATACACAGTTATTGGATCTACAATAATCCATAATAATCAGGAGAAAACACACAGAGATAGAGGCAGTGGTGACAGATTGTGAATTGTTTTGTCCATATAACAGGTGGATGTGTGTGTTGGGACAGATTGAGATGGATTACTTCATGCCACGTCTGCACTCTGGGATTTAAATAAGAGATTATTTTCCCTCCAGTAGACACACGCAATACAGGGAGCATGTGAACACGTTCCTGTATCCCCTATTACTGTGTGTGTGTGTGTATGTGTGTGTGCACGTACACACATGTGCGTGTGAGGGAGAGTGCATAGTTCTCTGTTATTTGTGCATAATTGTTATGTGTTATTTGTATTTCTTTGTGCTATATGCTTTAATAATGTTTTGACATTCAGTATTTATCTCCAGATGGAGAAGAAATAAATCAATGGAATTCTGTTTCAGGATCATCATGGTTCTTGTTGGAACAGTAAGATGTACACGCTTATATCATGTTATGTGTGTGTGTGTGTGTGTATGTATGTGTGTGTGTGTGTGTGTGTCTGTGTGTATGTGTGTGTGTCTGTGTCTGTGTCTGTGTCTGTGTTTCCGTACAGAGAACACAGTGCCACACAAACTCTTTACCCCGCTGCTGACTGGGGTTGTATGTGCAGCAACAGGGCTGAGTTTTGTGCTAGTGGTGCTTCTATACAAATATATGCAGGTAACTCCTAAGTCTCTCTCTCTCTCCATCTCTCCATCCTGCTATCTCTCCATGTTTGTAGAGCGTTACTGTCACTGTTACTTGTTCTGCTGTTCTCCAGACCACTCTTGAGTCTTCTTTGTTTCCATCAGAAGCCCAAGTACCAGATTCACTGGAAAGTGATCGAGAGCATCCATGGTAACAACTACATTTACATAGACCCCACCCAGCTGCCTTACGATCAAAAGTGGGAGTTCCCTCGCGAGAGATTGCGGTTTGGTACGTCTAATGCAGATTCCGTCAATGTTGTGTGCTATTTTGTAGGAGATTTTGTAGGAGAAGTGGAGGTTTGTCGGTGGGTAGCTGATGAAGTGGGCGTATCTGTGTGTACAAGGGGAAAAAGCATTTTGGGTTAGAGACAAAGGAAAGAGACTTTCTTGATCTTGCACAATGACAAATTTCCAAGCAAACCAATGAAATGTCAAGGCCTCTTACATAATTTAATTTGTCTTGGCCTTTAATTCCGTTACATGGTTCAAGCCTCTTCAGGGTAATATTTACTTTCTTGCCATTTGAGCTAAATGTTGTAATCACTAAGAAAGGCCTGGGAAAGCCAAGCATATTGAATTAAATACATTTGAAATAATAGGATGCCTTATATTGCTCAATATTGTCAAATAATGTCTCTCTCTCTGTGTGTGTGTGTGTGTGTGTGTGTGTATTCAGGTAAAGTGTTAGGATCTGGTGCCTTTGGTAAGGTGGTACAGGCCACAGCCTATGGTCTCCGCTCTCCAGATTCTGTCACCACTGTTGCAGTGAAAATGCTGAAACGTGAGTTTTGGTTTGTGTATTCAAGTTTCTGTGTGTGTGGTGTGTGTGTGTGTGTGTGTGTGTGTGTGTGTGTGTACATGTGAGACTGGACATCAGGCACACATTCAAATGAAGCTCACTGTTCCCCTCCACAGCAAGTGCCCACTCCACTGAGAGGGAAGCGCTCATGTCTGAGCTCAAAGTCCTCAGTTACCTTGGAAACCATGTGAACATTGTTAACCTGCTGGGAGCGTGCACTCAGGGAGGTGAGATCTTTGGAGCTCAGGTTGTGGGGGCCCCTCAATGCCCAAAGTCCTCCATGTCCTGCAAGAAGCATTTGCTCAGTTCTTCATCCTGTTTTTGTACATAAATGTAAACAGAACCAAAAAAAAATTCTACTGATCTCAGGCCTGATTCCCTTTTAACACAGTTTGAAGAATTTTCATATAATTAGGTAAGATAAACACGCCATGAAACCACCTGTAAGCTGCTTCCTCTTTCTGTGTAATGCTATCAATTTGAAAGGTCCAACCTTGGTGATCACTGAGTTTTGTTGTTACGGGGACCTGCTCAGCTTCCTGCGGCGTAAGAAGGAGGAGTTCTTTAGTCTGAAAACAGGTGATGGTTACTACAAGAACCTCCTGAGTCAACCAGAGCCCCTGCCCGTGAGGTGAGACACTGAAACAGTGGGCAAAATAAGCTAATCTATAGGCTCTGTGGTTTTGCAGATAGCAAGCCTGAAAAAAAGACTCCAAACTAGCTAAACAAAGACCACTAGCTAAATGCTTCATATCTCCATATGAAGGCTTATCTTTATCTGTGTCTTTTCTCTATACTCTCTTCTCTCTCTCTCTCTCCCTCTCTCCCTTTCTCTTTCAGGGATGGCAATGCCAATGGTTACATGCCAATGAAATCTTACCAGAGGAAGCCTAACTTCTCTGGTAAGACACATCTATGTTTGAAAAGTTTGGGCTACTTACACAAGTAGATATGCTGCAACAGTGCCTGCTGCTCCATATAGTCCTATTTGCAAAGGCTTGACCATGTTATCCTATTCCAGAGTGCTGTGGAGATAAGGATGACCTTTCTTTGGACACAGAAGACCTCCTCAGTTTCTCTTACCAAGTAGCCAAAGGCATGGACTTTCTCACTTCCAAAAACGTAAGGCCACCTCTGGCTAGGGTTGGGTATCATTTGAATTTTATTGATTCATTTTCCAATGCAAGTTCTGTTTCTGTTTATCAGCTCTTCTTATTGACTCCATATCTTGGCTGGTTAAAAACATTGGACGTTTTACGTTTAACGTTTAACGTTGTTTAGAGGGCAAAAATATGTTTATTCTGAATATTCGGAATTTCCCAGCAGTACATTAATTGCAGCGCACATGTTGATGTAATCTGCATGATATAATTATGCAGAAATTGGTCCTGGCTGCTATCTATACATATTGCAGATATATCAAGTTTTGGAATTATCTGAGTGCTCTGGAGTGTTTGTTCCTGAGCAAATGGTCTGACATCTCCATCTGCATTTTAATGTTTTTTCTTCTTTCTCAGTGCATCCACAGAGATCTGGCCGCCAGGAACATCCTCCTCACCAAAGGCAGAGTAGCCAAGATCTGTGACTTTGGACTGGCCCGGGACATTGCGAGTGACTCCAACTACGTGCTCAGGGGCAATGTGAGTCACTGATCCAGGGATCCACAGGCCACTCCCATGAGCACCCATACACTAATCAGCCCTCCTGAGTTACTCATATTCTCAAGGCTGGCTCTATGCAGAGGAGCCAGAATCTCAGAAATTGGCTTTCAGTCACCAAGGCAATACTGAAGTAAAGCCTATCTTCCTGAATGGGTGACTCAAAAACACAGCCAATTGTATGCTCTTGTACTGTTTCACACAATGTCTTTGGCTTTAAGGTTGAACCACTTTTAGTGTTAAAGTGTCAGAGATGCTATATGGACACATTCGCTGTATAATATATTTATCTGTCCTAATCTATCTATCTATCTATAAAGTTAAGTACATCTACAGTAAGTACAGTACGCCATGGGCTTAATTTGCTTCTTTTTTAGGCCCGGCTCCCTGTCAAGTGGATGTCTCCTGAAAGCCTCTTTGAAGGCATCTACACATTTGAAAGTGATGTCTGGTCCTATGGGATTTTGCTCTGGGAGATCTTCTCGCTTGGTAGGACTTTGTTGTGGTTTAGGCTGACTAAAGCCTGGCTACTGAGTCATTAGAGCTTACTTTTTTCTTGTTTTTTTTGTGGATGGCAATGAATTATATGGTCTGGCAACCAGCTAATCTGGTTCACTAAACACTTTCATAGTTTCACTTTGCGAAGAGCGCCTGGAATCCTTCACTTGTCGTACATTTCCTTCCTCGTGGGCAGATACTTTCTGTGTTTCTTAAAAATATTGGGCATGCCAGGGACCTCTGTTCGCTGATTGCCCAGCCAAAAATGTATCGGAGGAAACCTAAGCTAATGGAGAGATCCCTGACTGTGCTATATTGAAATGACATTGAGTAGAAGCACTAGGTAGCGCTAGACTGGCTAGCAAACAGCTGCAGTACAAACAAAACTAAAATTATGCCAGAATAATGAATCCTATCTGATCTTCGATCTCCTACATACAGTAAAGTGAAACGCTTTACTGTTGAAATTGATATTGCCTATATGCCAAGCAGAAAAAACGGCAGCCTTGTGCATTTTCATAGGAAAATGATTAGTCATGTTGTCAGTCTCGTTTATAAACAATGATACAGGAACTTTTCATTCTGATGGCGCTAACAGATGGCACTAACTTCTAAGCGTATTGAGCAAGTTGTGTGTTTTTACAGGTCATCCACTGTGCAGTGCAGTTTTGCACTGCTCTTTTGAGAAGCGCACTTACAGTACTATTGTGAATCAAGAAAAACAACAAAACGATTATAGAATATGAGTTTAAAAGACCAGTAGATGTCAGAACATTCTTAACAATTTAAGCAATTGGGTGACCATGAATCAGCAGTACATAATCTCTAGCCTGTAATTTCCTGCACAGGTAACAGTCCTTATCCTGGCATTCATGTTGGTGCTGACTTCTATAAGATGATCCAGGACGGATACAGGATGAGTGAGCCAGAGTTTGCACCTAGTGAAATGTAAGAAATGGCAATGTATGTTTATTGCTTTTACCACTACCATGATTGTGTATTTCTCATAGTTTTAACTTCCTTATATGACAAAGTCTGTGATATAATGTGCAGTATTTATGTATATGTGTAAGTGTACAGTATGTGTTTTTCTAAGCGTACATGATTTTGGACGTGTGTGTAAATGTGTCTGTGTGTCACATGTATGTACATACATTTGTGCATAAGAGATCTCTAAGAATTTGACTGAATGGATCTTCTATGCTCATCTCATCTCCCCATGCTTCATCAGCTATGAGGTGATGAGGTATTGCTGGAACACAGACCCCCTGAAGAGGCCTTCCTTTAAGAAACTGGTGGAGACGACTGAGGTCCTGCTGTCGGAGCACACCAAGCGAGTAGGGAGCCCACGTCTATGCTCATCTTCTAGCTTTTGCCTGTAATAATACTCCATGGTTCATGTTACAAGTCCAGTGTTTGTCTGCCTTTCATCTGGCATTATTCCTTGATTTTGACAGAGCAAGAGAAAAATAATGCAACACCTGTAACAAGGCTGTCTCTTCTCTTCCTCAGGAATACCTGAACCTGCTCAGCAGCACAATCAGTAATGGAGGTGTTGCTCCTCCAGACAGACAGAGGGCACCATCTCAGAGGCTGAGCTCCATGAGCAGCACCACTGCCCCGACTCAGCCTCTCCTCTCCAGCTCAGATGTCTTCCTCGAGTATGACACTGTCTGAGTGGTCGGCTGGTCCAGACATCACCGGACAAATCCCCTGTTTAGCAGTCCCCACGGCTAAATGCTAACCTCTTTCTGCCTTCCCTTTGGTCCAATAAGACAAGGCCTACTCATGTTGCTGTGAATGATAGCATGCTCAGCCAGCTCCTGACTGTTGTGTAGGAGTCAATATCGTTCCCCCTCCTCTGGCATTCCATGGTAGTTTGTGGTTAGACAAATTTGCATTAGTTCTGTTCTCAGTGCAGCAGATATATGGTACCCAAGGCCTGTGAGTGAAGTTATTATTCTTCTGGCCCTTCAGCTTCAACCCAGTCCTTGGGTTTTGTATTGTGAAAATATTTCAACTACTGTTTCCCAACAACTGTTTCCATTCTTGTTTAGTTCCTGAATTCCTAAAGCAGCGTTTAGAACTCTAAACCTAAGAGTGATTTCTTTGATTGGCCTTATAACATCTTAATATGTCTTGCTAGAGTCTCCCTGACCATCTATATACCTCATGTTTATCATTCTTTTCTGGACAAGAGCTAAGAAGAATGCCTTTCAAGCTTCCTCTAAGTGTGGCCGGACTCAATTTCACTGTATTGATTGGTGTGGTATTTTGGGTAAGAGGGGGGGGGGGGGGGGGCTGAGCCAGCATGATGTGAAACACACTGTCCATTATGTGATACCTAGAAAACATTTGGGTCATAGTGGATGTCGATGAAGTGAGGAGCACAACCTTGGCTGTTGTTATTTATGGCCATTAAAAATGTGATATCATCTTTTCATTTACCCCTGTACATACATCATCTCTGTGTAGCTTGAGAGCAACTTGTTTTTGTCCAGTACACAAGATGATACGACATGCACAGATGGGCTAAAGGGTGTGTATATATTTGTGGTGAAGGTGTGAGTGCACGTGTGTGTGTGTCTGCGCTCGTGTGAATTAAAGAGAACTCATGCAATTTAAATTGCTGTAGTTAAGCTTTCTGTGACTTGTTTGAGGGTTGTTTTGAAGTTCTGCAGTTTTGATACAAGGATGAGATTGATTAAATAATGTGATGTTACTAGTTTTCCTGGTTTCATTTTTTCATTTGCATTCACACATCCTTTTTATGTTCATTGAAAATGCACAACATGTATTATATATAGTTTGTTGTATTGTTTATTTTAATATCGAATATTAATAAGGGGCAGAGGTTATTGGCAAACTCGTCTATGAAACTGTTGCAAAATTAAGTGATATTTCAGTTGAGACACCACTGTGACATGGATATTTGTTTTTTGTAAGCATACTTCAATGACACGCTCTACTGTAGTGTAGCACCATAGAACATCTCAAAAACACTCATGTTGTTTACATACAGTATTGATGATGACAAAATGAACATGTTCATTGTTCTGAATAAGGCCAAGATGCCCAATGAAAAACCTCCCGTTCTCCTTCCGATGTGATTTTTACACAACTCAAGCTTTTCCGCCCATCCATTCAGCCAGAAAACTCTGCATAACTACACAGTTTATGGGGGATGTTGATCTGATTATTACAGACTTAGTTCATTCCTATACTTGGCATTCATTTAGGAGGGGTGTTGCATCTGAGTGACATCTGTGTTTGAGGAATACACCACTGAATAATAAATGCATTGTCCATGATAAACAAACAAAAAAAAACATCAACCAACAACAATAGTAGCAACACCAACAATAACAACAACACGAAAGTAAACAAGGGGATGGTTTTAAAAGCAGGAAGGTCATATTTGGAAGTAGATCTTTCAACAAAGCCTGAGTGTCACAGCTTGTTTAACTACTGTCTCTCTTCTGACAAACCACTTCTTCAGCTCAACAGTGACAACGGTCTCTTTTGCCCACACTATCTATTCCCTAATCCCTGCACAATTAAAACTCCATACGCTGTAAGAAAATAAAGTAGGTTCTGATTTGCATTATATAAAAATGTTTTCAGAAGAAGGATTATGTTTGAGACTTCAGAGGTAAGCATCTAACCTAGCCAAAGAGGAGGTCTCTAGAATGTTTGTTTACTGCAAAGCAAGAACTGATTGGTTATCACCAGGGGTAACACATGGTGAACCCCTGTGTGATAATGACTTTACAAATCAACACTCATGCTTGCCTGCATCCTCCCAACACACACACACACACACACACACACACACACACACACACACACAGTCTAAACTCTTACAACTGTGTGTAACAGTGTTGTGCCCGGTGCCTCATTCAAATTACTTGTGTGAGCGTGAATGTATGTGCATAAACACACACAAAGACACACACACAGTACAAATTACTATTGAACTGCAATGTATAGAGATTCTCCCAAATGAACACTACACACTGTGTAAAGTATACTTTAACAAAGCCACAGACACACACACACACAAACACACACCACAGGGCAAGATCCAACTGAGGCCAAAGCACGCATTAGATATGGCTTACCATGGATGTACAGCAGAGGGAGGCTGCTCTGCCCCCCTACCCCTTCATTCACTCCCTCACAACAAAAAACAAATCCTTTCACCATTCCAGAGCCGAGTACAAACTGGGTGTATACCTATACCTGAGAGACACAGAGGAACATGCGTACCATGAAGCTTCAGTATCATTAGCAAGTTATGTAAGACACCTGGGCTGGAAGAGCATATACACACACTCTCTCTCACACACACACACGCTCACACAAAAACACACACAAACATATAAGTGCTCAAACAATTTAAGTGCTCAAGTTCTAACATTGTCCTTGGATGAGGATCTCAAATCTGTCACCAGAGAAAGTGGGGAAGCATGTTTTAGTGTGTATCATCACAGTAGTTGCTAGAAAAACAAAGGGAGTGGGGAAGGGGACGATTTGGTATAACTACAATTTAAAATGAGTCCTATTCCTAAGCCTAGCTTAGGTTTTACATCTATGAAAGAGCCAAAGCAGTCCTTGGGGTGTCTACTCTGTGGATGCGAGATACCAGGGCTTTATCAGTCTCACAGTGTCCCGTCTGCACTGACACAGTCACAGGGCCAGAGCACTGGAGGACCCTCATAGGAGAACCACTAGTGGCATAGGGAGCCAGATAACAGCCAGATGGAGGTCTCTACCATCGCTCCACCACCAACAAGACAACACCAAGAGGTCTGCCATGGGAAGATCTATACAATCGCTCCACCACCAACAAGACAACACCAAGAGGTCTGCCATGGGAAGATCTATACAATCGCTCCACCACCAACAAGACAACACCAAGAGGTTTGCCATGGGAAGACCTATGCCATCACTCCATTATCAACAAGACAACACCTAGAGGTTTGCCAGTTGGAGACCTCTACCATCAATCCACCACCAATGAGACAACACCTTGAGGTCTGCCATGGGATGACCTCTACCGTTGCTCCACCATCATTAAGACAACACCTAGAGGCTTGCCAGTTGGAGACCTCTACCATTGCTCCACTACCAACAAGTCACCTAGAAGTCCAGCTCCCCACAGGTAGGGCTAGCACAAGGAAGGTCCATGTAGGCACCAGGGGGAGGTATGGAGGACAGCAATGCCCAGCAGACTGAACACCAAGCAGTATTACAGACTGAGCTTTCACCATCTGACAGGTAGCTTCAGAAACAATAGAAAGTTTATACAGTTCAGGTGTTGGCACTTCATTGTTTTAGAGATAAAATTTTGACAGGTATACTCAAGCATATTCATCCTAAGATTCTTCTAGAAGGCGGGCTAACTATATGTTACAATAAAACAGAAAAAAAAAACTGTTTGTGGAAGTTCTGCGAGTGTTCCGTTAAATCTTAAATTCTGTATTAAACAAACTGTGACACACCCTCAAGAATCCCTCTGAACCAGTCTGAAGAAACTCTAGATTAAAATAAAAAAGGTTAGCTCTCAATTCCCTCCCCCTCTGTTCAGAACAATACAAGAACATTAAAAAATAATAATCAAAATCAAAAGCTAGGAATAAAAGTTTACACTGGTCATGCATCTTATAAAATACTTGCTTCTCTTGTTCCGTTATGACGGGATATTTACAGGTTATGTTACACTGGGACTGTACAGAGAGGCAGAGTCTGTTTGATGTCCACTGTTCAGTCAATGTTCTTAGGCGCACTATGGAATCCACAGACACAGCCTTCTTCTGAGGTTTTGGTGAAGATGACAACCAGCAAAATCTTTTTCTCTCCATTTGAATAAATATTTATTACTATTTAAAAAAAAAAAAAACAGAAACAATTGATTGAAAGCAGATTAAAATGTCAGGATGACCAAGGGTTGGCAGGCAGGGTCCTGCGCAGTGTCCAATTTCATGATGGATGCAGCAGCAACTTCCTTTGCACACCAGGGTTTCTCCTGTTACCGATGATTCAATTGTGGATAGTTAAAAATCATGACAACGTCTGTGGTCCTGTGGCAATACTGAGCTTTCCAAAACAAATTACAAAAAAAAAAACCACCAATCACAGGCCAGACAAAACTCAGGAGCTCAATTTGACTGGCAACGCAAACGTTGAAAGCCCATCCCCTTGGATTATTGTGATTGGGTGCTGGCACCATCTGTCCGGTGATTGGACAGGGCTTTCTGTTGCTTTTGAGTCTGAGGCTTCAGCTGGGCCTGACGCTGCTGCTGCTGCTGCTGTTGTTGTTGCTGCTGCTGCTGTTGTTGACGTTGCTGCTGCTGCTGCTGCTGAGCTGTGGTGGTAGTGAAGGTGCCCTGCTGCTGAATGGGGAAAGCTGCCTGCAGGATGAGCTGAGTAGACTGGTTACCATGAAGCAGACGTGTCCCCTGCAAACACATAAACACACACACGCACAGTAAGAAGGTGAGCATCCAAAACCCTGTCAACACGAAAAAACAATAGGGCTGTTTAAACACATTGAAAATTCAAAACAAACAGCCAGTCAGACCTACCATAAAGACCCTAGTAACATGTGCAAACAAATGCAAAAACGATATGTAGTGGAAGCACTCATATATCTGATTGAGGGCTCATGTCACCCCCTGTGGTGGCAGAAAGGCGGTTATGCTCACACACTGCACCAATTCTCATTTGCACACAGAGGGCATCTGGCTCTCCCCTGCATGTTTGGCTTCCTCTTTTGTTTGAATGTGCTCAACGGCTGGCTGCCTGCT
The DNA here is from genome assembly GCA_027481765.1 of Tenualosa thibaudeaui. Classification (NCBI taxonomy): domain Eukaryota; kingdom Metazoa; phylum Chordata; class Actinopteri; order Clupeiformes; family Clupeidae; genus Tenualosa; species Tenualosa thibaudeaui. Next base: position 2,204,041 of record JAIFZK010000227.1, read on the forward strand.
GCTTCTGCTGCTTTATCTGCAGGAGCTGTGCCTGCTGCTGTGGTAGCCACCCTCAGCTTTTTCCCTGTAGGAATTTCATATAAAGTTGCTGCCCTCTGCTGTTAACTTGCAGGAACTGCGTCTAATGCTAATCCCCTCTGCTGTGTACCCGCAGGAACAGCGTCTAATGCTGCTGCCCTCTTCTGTTTACCTGCAAGAACTGCGGCTAATGTTGCTGCCCTCTGCTGTTTACCTGCAAGAACTGCGCCTGCTGCTGTTGCTGAGCCTGCTGTGCGACTCCCGGCTGTGTGGTCTGGCCCTGGGCGGCCTGTGTCTGTGAGTCGGCCTGCGCTTGGACCCCTTGGGGTTGCGGCTGTTGCTGCAGCGTGATGGCCTGCGCTTGGCCCTGCTGCTGAGGGAAAGGACTGTAGGCCGTCACCACCTGGCCCATTATCATAGTGGTGGGGACCATGACCGTGCCCATGGGTGCAGTCACCAGCTTTGTGACCAGCTGCTGGCCAGTTGGGAACCTGAGAGAAACAGAGAAAATGAGAGAGAGAGAAAGAGTGAGTAAGTGAGTGAGTGAGAGAGAGAGTGAGTGAGAGAGAGAGTGAGTGAGTGAGAGAGTGAGTGAGAGAGTGAGTGAGAGAGTGAGTGAGAGAGTGAGTGAGAGAGTGAGTGAGAGAGTGAGTGAGAGAGTGAGTGAGAGAGTGAGTGAGAGAGTGAGTGAGAGAGTGAGAGAGCGATGTATGTAGTAAGAAATGAGGCAGACATAACCAATAGAAGAAGAAAAAGAAAGGGAAAAAGTGTCAGGAAATAAACATGAACCTCATTATGTGCCAGCATTGCATGAAACTGCATTCATATGATTAAATAAATAAATAAAAAAAAGAAGTGTGTGTACCTGATCTGTCGGTCCTGGGTGAAGGTGGTGATGGTGGTGCCCTGGGAGCTGCTGTGGCCCAGGCTGGTTGCGATGGGCATCACGTTGGCAGAGCCAGGCTGTGAAATCATCATGTTGTATAATGGAGTTGGCAATGCACCCTGGGATGCACGCTGGGTCTAGGGGCAAGGACACACACGAGTGCACACGCAAACATGCATGCGCGCGCACACGCACACACACACACACAGATATAATGTGACATCATCCGGAGTACTCGCAGGGGAGACATGACTCGGCATAAACCGAAGCAGATTTCCATGACATCATCAGGGATCAATATCCATTAACGTCTCCACACTGACGTCAGCTTCTTTAAGACGTCTTTCTGACTACATGCCATTGTGAACATCTCTGAACATCTCACACCTAGGTCAGCTTCTTTAAGACGTCCTTCTGACTAGTTGCAACTCTGAACATGTCATGCTCCCTCTAATGACTGTTGGCCATGAATAAGAAAAGACCAATGCAGAGGGCAGAAACTAAGGTTCCCCTTCACAACTATTTCAGCTTTACCTCAAAAATCACAAAGTAAGATTTTCAGGTCAGTGTCTTGGATATTAAATAAAAGCTGCCGTCCTTCCCTTTAATAAAGGACTGTGTGCCCTTTATCCAAAATGTCTCAGAAAAACTAATCACATTGATTATTGAACTGGTCATATTGAATCCCCTTCCCTCTTTCCATTCCCCACAACCATTATCTTTCTCCATGTGACCTTGTCAGCATATCTGATGTTTAATTAATGAATATGTTTCATGTGTGTGCATGGGACAGGTGTTTTATACCTGTGCAAGGACTTCCTAGCTCAATGTGAGCAAGCATGCATGTGTGTATGCTACCTGTGTTATGGCCTGCTACTGGCTGTCCTGTGTGTGTGTGTGTGTGTGTGTGTGAGTCTGTGTGTCTTACCTGTGCAATGGCCTGCTGTTGAGGGGCTGTGGCATGCGGCTGCTGTTGTTGGGCTGCTCCAGCTGCCTGTTCAGAGCTGCTGACATTCTGCTGTTGCTGCTGCTGCTGCTGCCCCCCCGGCTGGATAGTCAGCACACCCGCCTGAGCACCCGCACCCAGCACCGCTGCACTGCCTGGGGCCAGCTGTACGTTCAGCCCGCCCGTCGCTGACTGCTGAAGGAACATCTGACCATCACAGAGGGAGGGATGGTGAGAGGAAGGATGGAGAGAGGGAGGAATGGAGAGACATCAGAGTACTCTGTTCATGCAACATGCAAGATATCAGCTGGGTATACATACATCATCCCTAAATACTACTGGACACAAAGTCTAAATTTAACCTCACACCAAATAATTAACCTTATAATTAAAATACAAATACTAATGATGATGAAAATTAAGATGAGTAACATTAACAATATTTAGAATGAACTTACAGTTTAGTTCACTTATTATTAGTCATTTAGTGCAGTGGTGTACCTGCGTCCCCTGGCCCTGCACACGCTGCAGCTGTTCCTGGATCTGCCGCAACTCCTCTTGTTGCTTCTGGATGTTGGCCTCAATTACGCGTGTGCGCTGCTCCAGCTGTTCCTTCAGGTGCTGCATGGCGTTCAGCTGCGCTGTGAACTGCAGATGGAGGTCAAAGGTTGCAAAAGGCAGTTCTGCTACATTTGTGTGTGTGTGTGTGTGTGTGTGTATGTGCGTGTTCTCTGCTTTGGCCACGAGTGGGTTGAACTGTATGCCCTTATTTCATAGTAATTCAAACAAGGGTGATGGATTTAGCTAAAACTACAGACAAACAGCAGTTTCAAATGGACAGGACTAATGAACAGCTTTCTTCAATAGCCTTTATTCCCTCAGTCATTTAATAGTGTACTAAAGAGCTTCTTGCACACTGATATCCAGATGTGTTTCACACCATTTTCAGTAAGTCAAGCACAGAATTCTACTAAATGTCATGGACATTCTATGGATGTGAAAAACACTGCAATTCTCTATAATCTTTCTGGCAGAGTTCCGGGGTGCAAATATAATCAACTCAAGGTGAGGTCATTCCTATCTGTCAACTGCATTTTTTCATTAAAAAACAGCAAGAATAAAAATACCATTTGAGCACATTGGGATTTAGTTCAACATTAAGCTCTATAGTTAAACTAATCAAATGTAACAGTTATAACAGTGTGTGTGTGTACTTACCTGTATAGTGGGCTGTGCTTGCTGCTGCTGCTGCTGCTGCTGCTGCTGGGGTTGGGGCTGGGCCTGGGTCTGCTGTGGTCCCAGTGGTGGTGTGGCACTCTGGGCTGTGGTCTGGGAGCTCATAGACTGCAGAAGCAACACAAGGTTATGCAATGCCCAGGGCTGCAGCAAACACTCCGTTACTGTTATGGTGGTGGTCGTGTCTTACTTCAGGTTGGGCAATGTTAAATGGTTGTTGATCGGCCATTATCATTAAAGCCCTAATATCACATGGACCAGCAACAGGCCCCATGGTTGACAGGTCCACTCATTATACCATGTGCTGGTGTGCCGTTAACAGAGGAGACTAAATACTGGTGTGGGCCATCTTAGCAAAGCTGCATAATGTAGTACTTGAATACTGCTAAAGTCATGTGTTCATGTACCCACGTGCTTATTTGTAATTTTAGGATTTTCATTATTATTTCGTTATTATTTTATAATGCAGATAAATACAGAATCCAAACAGAAAATTCTAAAATGACCCCATCGCGTAGCCCTACATGTGTGTGTCCAGTGTTGGCGACACAGTTCACCTGTGTGCTGATGGAAGAGCGACGCTGGGAGGACATTTCGATAGTGGATGGGGCGACAGGGTGCGGAGGAGTACTGGTGTCCAGCTGCAGCTTAGAGGGTGTGGCTGAAATGCAAACAGAACAATTAGAGAGGGCTAGATATAACCCCTCCATTTGAAAGAGACAGGAGAGAGAGCAAATTTAATTGAGTTTTGAGGTCAGCCCTCAAGTGGCTATGTAATGTAGTGACTGTAGTCATGATATAACATTAAACCCCTCCCTCTAAATGTGTGTGTGTATGTATGTATGTGTGTTTAGGAACTCACAGCCACAGGTATTGTCGGAGATGGCGGTATGGGAAGACTTGCGAGAGCTGCGGGAGGAAGTGGACGGGGAGCGACTGTGGCTGAAGCGCTCTAGCGCCTCTTTCAGGCTGGAGGTATTTAGCTGTGACTCAGAACCAGAGTCCTGGCTCTGCTCTCAGAGGAAAACACAAACACACACACACACACACAGTCTGAGCAATCACATCACACAAACTTACTAGTCAGTCAGTTTGTCAAATGCTTAATAAAGCCAAGTCTTTCACCTTATCAGTGATCTCAGGTGGGGATTCTTCAATCCCCATCCCTCGACGTCTCTCTGATCTCACCTCAGCGTAACTGGAAAGGGAAGCACAATGGAATAAGATCACTGTCCAGGCAATCCTTAAAATTTTGTTGGCTTGCCATAACCCAACCGACTCTGTGGTCAGAGTCTGGGTCTGACTTTTTGACGACCACGATCTCTGCATTCTGGTCAGGATCTTGTTTATTATTTTCCTATAATGACAGGCAATACATTAACCCTTACTTGTATGGGTTGTGTGTGTACATACTGTATGGTGCTGTTTAACCTGGATTTACATGTTTTTGCATTACTCAATTAGCTGAAAGCATGCCTTTAAGGCATGATACCAGACATCTAATTAGAAGCACACACCAACCCACCACTTTGTCCAAACATATTTTTTTGATAAGTGATTTTTTAAAAATATCTACTTTGAAAATCTAAAACTGCCCAAGTGCAATGACCCAGTGCCTGTGCCAAAGAGGATGTGGTTTTGGTTTGCATGATTATGCAAAACTATCTCCAGGGTGATTTTCATGAAATGTGCTGTGAGAGACCAAGAACACAGGGTGAGGTTTAGAACCAGACCAGCATCCAGAGGCAGACATGCACACCATTTGCATTTGTGCACTGGGCAATTTGTTTTTATTGCTTTGTGTTCTATTACACCGACGCAATTTAAAAAAAGATCAATGGACAGCACCACTGTAAAGTTACAAGCTATTCATCATCTGATATCCAAATGATGGATCCTTACATTTAGAAATCATTTTTGAAAACTCATGGACAGACCAGAGATAATTACACCTCTACATTTTCAAATGCCAACAGCCATAATCTAAAATGGGAAAGTTGATTATGAAAGATCTGGAGAGGCCAATTATGACTTGCCTCTTTGGTTAAGTCTGTCATTCTGTCATTGTGTGTGTTGTTTCTTTATTAGTTATTTGGTACATTTCTCTAATCAGAATTGATATTCTCACACCTGCTCAACCTCCATCTAATAGGTTGTACACATTATAACAAATCCTTCATGCAAACTAAAGCATGTTGTTTCTTCTATTACAATTTGCCTGTAAACATCACACTGGTTCTCTGTTGAATCCCAGCAAATCACTTGGAACTGATCTTCCGCAAAGAGTAACTTCGTACTGCTGATTTGCGTCATAATAAACAATGTAAAAATGTGCAGCCTTGTGCATTTTCAGTCACAGCCAACAAAGGTTTAGCCACGGCCAACGTGTGTGTGTGTGTGTGTGTGTGATGTGTCCAGCCTCACCTGACGACTGTATGTACGCAGACAATGAACTCTGGCCTGGAGTTCCACTGGTGGTAGGTAATGTAGTATTGTGTCTGCAACCAGATCCACTGCTGCCCTTTGGTTAGGAAGCGATAGTAGCATGACTTCCCTTTCCCATACTGCATCACTGCAGGAGCACAAGAAGAACACACAGACAAGGTTTGGGATTGGCACAGGCCTAGATAGCATATTTTTTGACATAAGTGACGTGACTCCCAAGTGAGTGCGCGACACAAGAGAGCAAGCGAGAGAGAGATATGAATAGCTAGAAACTGGTACAGGCAGGTTATGACACGTCCTGTCCTCCACATTCAGTTATTTTTTGGCCAATTGCAGGCTTTGAAGTTTCAAAACTCTACAAAGTGAGAGCCACTTGTTATTCTGGATGCTCTAACGTTATGTAAAAATCAACTGAGAACCCCTTGCGTAGGATATTAGGCTGCATAGACAATACAAAGAGTGGCATCACAGAGTCTACATGATTCGCATGTACCATCCCAGGCTAATAACAAAGAGTCTCCATAACCCCCTCACCAAAAGCGGATCTGCATTATTTATGAGGGGTTACTTATTGGAGATTCCAAAATTCCATATTACTTCGGACACAAGAGGAGAGGAGAGGAGAGGAGAGAGGAGAGGAGGAGTAACGGACACAAGACAGGAGATGAAAAGAGTGTGTGTAAAGGCCAATGAGAGACACTTCATTCAATCAGATCCCTTTAAGCCTGCTCAATAGGGCTGGTGGGAGACCGCCTGACATGCTGTTCCAGAATCCATTTTAGGGACTTGGGAAGCACAGCTCTGGGCTTTCAGATCTGCGTGTTGATGTGTGGGTACATCCATGCAAGACTAAGATTAGCAGTGTTAGCAGCACTCACAGTGCTCGTGGCATTTGGCAAGTGCTTCCAGGTCATCCACATGATAGTAGTCATAGCCAGATGTCCCTAACACTTCAAATGGGAGGTACCCTATGATTGGAGGGGCCCTGAAACAAACAAACACACACACACACACAAACATACACACACATGAAACAGAAGTGATCAACGCCCCAGCAGCTTTTAACAGTAGCAGTACAAATGTCTTATGCAGAATATTCACATGACCTTTCCTGTATTTTTCAAACACACACCTGTGATCCAGGAAGAGGAACTTCCATTCCAGGCTATGTCTGGAGGTAAACTCTTCATTGGGCTCTTCCACTATGCACATCTCCTAATTAACAAAAATATGCAAGCAAAGGTTAGACCGTTAACAAGCCATTTAGCCAGATCAAATGCCAAAACATGTGTGATAGACATTGTGTGTTTGCAAGGAAAAGATCACAATAGAAGACACCATGGCTAAAGTGACCTTTGTAAACAGAGCTGTTTTTATGCAAAGTCAATATTTGCCCAGCAGCCTATGTGGGCGCCACAGGAACCAGACTACGGCAGAGGACTGACCTTGATGAACTGTGGCTTGACCAACCTCACGGTTGCTATGAAACACACTTGGTCGTCGAAGGCCGGTCGCAGTGCCCGCTGCAGTACACCCTCCAAGCCATTCCTGGTCACCAGAGGAGCTATGGACAGAAAGGCGGAGCCTGCCAGTTAGCTAGAACAGTACATTATCTTTATCGTGATATCGCAATAAAACTATAGGGAACTAATTACATAGTTGTTCAGCAACACAGACTAAAAAAGTTACTACATGTATGATCTCCTTATTACAGTATACAGTAATAGATAATCACAACAACATATAAGACAACCACAAAAACAAAAACTGTATGTTTTAAAACAGAATGTATATAACAGCGGTACAAATCCTTACTGTTACCAGAATGAAGAGACTTAAAACTGCCTATGAACTTGACGTATTCGTAGACCTGCGGCTCCTTTGGGTCTATGCTGCCCCTAAGCATGTGGCAGCAGAACTCCAACTGATTCTTGGCTGTTGAATGACCACACAAACAAACAAGCAAATACACACACAAAACATTAGGATCTAGAAGCAACCATTTCTGAGTAAGAGCAGACATAAACAAGGTGACGGCATCATTCACAGAGACCACCATCTATCCTTCAAACACACCAGAAACACATCGCCAGCATATCTCTTGCAGGCACCTTGCAGTGTGCAGACCTATGCATGCCCATCATAGGTAATGTGTAAAAAAACAACAATTCTGTTCTCTCTTTTACTTTTTTGCAGCATCCAGCACTCTTCCAGTTGATTCTGTAGCATTCTGTGTACCACATTGAGCACTGCAGTATGAAGTCATAATCACAAACCTTTGGCAGAACAAACTTCACTGTATCTGCCATCCTCAATATACTGCACAATCGAATCTGTTCTGCGTATACCAAATATTGTGGAACAAGCTGGACTGTTTTTCTGAAAACTCTGCTGCCAAGGATGTTGCTCACATGTTGCATCACCCTCACCAGGGAGCTGAAGTTGGGACTGGGACAGCTGTGAGGTAGGCTGGGCCACAGGGAGGAACCGTGCAGGGGAACCGGGGTACTTACTCTTGAGGTACTCTGAGCTCAGGTTCTCCCCATCGGGATGAGAAGAAAGGGCTTTATATACTTCGGAGTGTTCCGCTTCAGGCAGGAAGTTCAGGAGATTCTGGTCCACCAGGTCGGACTGCCAGCACAGAGACACAGGCATTTACAATTGTTCTTGTTTTTCTTTAACATTTAATTGTCTCGGCTCAGCATAAGACCACAGTACTGCATTGCTTTGTTAACATTTCATGTGTTTTGGGCTGAATGACCTGGACAAAATATGCCCATCAGAGCCAGGTGATTTACAGGTGATTATGGACCATATTCCCTCCTGCTCCCAGCCCTAATACTCACAGGCAGGTGTTCCAGGAGGGAAGTAACACTCTCAGACACATAAATGATATTTCCATCTGTCATTATTGCTAAGAAAAACCCATCCAGAGCCTGAAACAGAAGGGACAGGGTGAATTACTTGCAACCTGAGCTCTTTAGGCAATCTTAATGTTTGTAGAAAGGGTTTAAGCTGCACAATATTACAGGGCAAAATTGATACACCCCCCCCCCCAACCCCATGAAAATGGGAAGTAAACACCACCATAGCAACAGATCACTGCAAACTAACCTCCAGCATGAGCTGAGTAAACTCCTCGTTGCTGAGGAACTGCGGCTTCCAGTCCTGACGAATCTCACTGGACTCTGACTGAGCTGCAATTTCTAAAAAAAAAATACATACACTCACAGTCAGACACCACAGTCTAATCACCTTAGAAGTTGTTAAGAACTATAACAAATTTTGGAAGTAATAGATTATGTCTGTATTATACCCTTTTCCTAAACTAATGTATGACTAAAGTACTACAAAACACAATCCCTTTACAATACATCTTTATACTTGGTTATAAGTACTGGTTTGCTTCTGCTGCTCTTCAAGACTTTCAACAAGGTTGAGAAGAACAAAGATTGCAATACTTCTCTACCCTCTTTTAAGTCCCATAATATTGTCCTAAACTATTTTAAGACCCACATTGCCAGCATGTTTTTTTCTGATCATTAAAAAAAATTCTATTAGTATTTTCCTCTTAATTGTCTATCTGCATCACTTTCTACTACTTTCAACCCACCACCAGGTGCTTGTGTATGAAAGCAGAGAGTTACGAACACCTGACATTACCTTTGTGCTTACGCAGGAAGTCGATGCTCTTCTGCAGGATGGTGGACTTGTCCATCTTCCGGGTATTGCCTGGCAGCATGCTGCCAAGCTCCTTGATGAGCACATTGAACTGGTCTCTACGCTTCTTCTCCGACTTGTTTCTGGAAACTCTGTATTGTGGTGGTGGTGGTAGAGAAAGGTTAGTCATTATCAAAAACCTTCACCTTGAGATTTAAATTTTAAGATCCAAATCAGAAAAAACAGGCGAAGTTCAAGGCTAAATGCACAGGAAAAGTCCAACTGCGCTGACCCACCCATGTTTGTTCTTGGGATGTTTCTCATGGTTTTAAATTAGCTTTGGTTCATATTTGCTCAGCTTCATTCATGGCATTATGATGGCCTTTTAAAGGCATACCAGGCAAAACTGCGATTTTTTACCTCCAGAGCTCCCACTACAGTCGATGATTTTTTGAAAACAAAAACAAAACATCAACAAAAAAAGCGACAACATTGTACACTCACCAATCCATGTAAATTTGTTTGCAAACCAAAGGATCACCATCACCATAGGAACCACCATAGGCACCACCGTAGGAACCAGCGAAGATTTTCGTAGTGTTATGTTGACTGACAAGCCGGTAATAGACGCAATTTTGGTGTATAATAACCACCGAATCTAAGCTAGAGGCGGCTGAGGGATCCTTCATTTACCCCATAATGAGCTATTTAATCATCAAAGTGACTACGAAGCTGATGAATTAACCTAAAAACATTGCCTGGTGGGCCTTCAAATTAAGGGTTTTAGATGAAAACATGACATGTCACTGTCTTACCGTTTTGCCTTATCCTTCTCATCTTCTTCCATCAATCCATCAAACACCTCATCCCTACAAAACAAAACACTAATCCTCAGGCTTGCTTTGCGAGTTGAATAATACCCCAAGTGTTCCAATGTGTAAGGAGTTATCAAGATATAAGGACACAGAGAGGCTTCTTTCTTTTTTTCCCCATATCAGACAAGTAGCATATGGAAGGCCAATGCAATTCCTTTGAAATCAACTGGAGTCACCTCAACTTTAAAATAAGTATGGCTACACATGAAAAGGATGTATGTAGTGACGAAATAATAAAAGATGCTTGGAATTCCACATCATAATACAGAAAATGTTATGACATGATATGCATCAGGGCACCAATGATAATTGCCAACATGTTAATATGTGCTATCGGATGGATAGCACACATACATTTAAAGACGTTTAGAGCAAACGTGATTATGCTACAACTTAGGGGAAAAAAAAGGTCACGAGGTTGCCTTTTTGCCTTGACATGGCCCATTAGCCTATAAGCTCATGTGATATCTGAGAACAGAGCACTTTTTAAAAAACGTGTTTTATCAAGTTATCATTAAACACACTACAAAATATTGACTGTATAATTTTTGCCCATCCCTACTCCTCAGGTGTCAAGGCATAACTACATCACCCACCTGTCAATGCTTGTTGTCATCTTGGAGTTGCTTCAGGGCTGCCTTAATGGAGGAAGACTCTTGAGGCATGAGGAAGACATCTGGAGCAGTGCCTACATGGACAAAAATCAACACCGACTTTTAATTATAGCACAGGGTCAGACAATACATAGGTTGGTGAGTGTTACCATACAGGTAGTTTCTTGATACTTAAAGGGAAAAAAGCTGTATGTGTTGTGTGTATGTGTGTGAGCAATGCAAAAGTAAGGGGGTTTACCAGTAGGCAGCTGCAGTGTATTTGTTTCTTTGAGGCTTTCCACTCCACGTTTGGTTTGGGCTGGTACTTGACTTCCGGTACAGCAGATTACTGCCAAACATTACGGCTTCCTTTCCTTCAGTAATAGCAAGAATGGGTCATTATTAGAGCCTCTGACTTATTTCAACCCCAAGCAGATGTTGCATGGATAAATACCATACATAAATTCATAGACCAAATAAATGTTGCTTAAAGTGTATATAACACGTTACTCGGGAAGGACATCCCTGTAACTAATAATGGGCAAAGAACTGAAGTGCATTTCAGGTGTATTTCACAATAACTTTGGTTAAAACAAAGATGGAAGTAACAACAACAGGCTTCTTATATGACTCACCAACACTGAATTAGCGTAGGCATATGCCAGACCTCATCAGCCAAAGTATATCCTTCACATTACATTAATTCTTTAATGTTACCACCGCGCATCATCTGCCTTTTGACAGATTCCTTTGAACTTGAGGTATCGGACGGTCTCCTGGAGATACAGAGAAAGAAGCACAAGTTTTAGGGCAGATAATTCCCTTACTAATTTATCAGCTATCAAACCACCAAGAAACCCCCGCCCCCGTTAATGTAAACCCAGTTCCTCTGTGAGATATCACGAAAAAAACACAGGAACCAGTACACTAGCGGCTAGTTAGCTTCCTAGCTGCATGGCGAATGCTAATACCTTATGGCAGGTTGTAACTCAGTGAATAAAAAAACACATCATTTATGTCAGGAAAAATTTGTACTGCGTGAGAATTACCAAAAATGCATAAATGCAAAAAAACATAAATTATGCAATAGCTGCGTTTAATACGTTTAACGCTACCTACACTAGCTAGCTAGTAAGCTAGCATGCGTGTCCTCAACCAGGACAGAAGCCCGAAGCTGTCACGCATAATGTTACAGTGCGTTAACATACAGCGATTAACATTGTGTATTGTTCTCTAAAAGGGTCTGTACAGTGCAGTCACAATTGCATCAAATAGTATGACTGCCCCACGCAATATGGCCATTAAATGTAGGTCCAAAATGTAGTACAGTCATACATTCCGGGCACATACAATATCAGCGCATTGACACACATTCGCCCTCACACTCACGACCTGCTCGCATAGACATTCGCTATGTTCGAATGTGGGTCACCAGGCCTTGTCTATCTAGCTTGCGGAAACTCCTATTCGTCCCCTGTGTTTTCGCAAGTCCGCGCCCAAATTAATACGTCGAGCTGTTTCTTGTTTTTCAACTGCTGAATACAGATCTAAGAAAAAAATGGCAACGTATATTAGCTTACCCTCTCCGTATATCTCGATGTTGATGATTGTTTTGTTACAGTGCTGAAAAACACTTCTACTCAAAACAGTAGGCCCACTTCTCTCTGCATTTTCCAGTCATGCGCAATGGTGTCAGTAGGGCGCACTATTTGGCAAGCAGGACTAGAGAATACACACGAACGACAGTCTTGGTATTTAAAATAGAAATCCAGCCAACTGCTGTCGCCTATATGGAATATTTACTATTAAAATATAGCCTACAATACCACACTCATTAAATACCATAAACAGTGAGTTTGGCGCAATTTCATCGATCAGACCACGAAAAGAATGCCAAACTAAAGGAAACACGGGAAACACCCCTCGCGTGAGCGCCTCACGTTTGGCGTTACTATCTATGGCTGTAAAGCGATCTGACGGTGAATTAGTAGTTTGATCAGTTAAACAGCAGTACAGCTTTGCCCAGGACTTCCAATAATAGCCCGTTTCAGACAAAGGAGTGTCTGACTACTTCTGAACTGTGCCATCATAATTTTTAGCCTACATTAAAATATTTCAGCTTGTGTCTTTTTCGAAAATCTTTCGGTTAAAGTTTCACTCTTTTACGACATATTGATTAAGTTTAACAATGCCATAAAGTAGGCTCAGTGATCATAAAGTGGGCTGGTCTGTAGTAGACTGGACTACGGGAAAGGGTTTAAAACGTTCTGTGGATAATTGAGGAAAATCGGTAGGGTATACAGGTTTGGAGTGCTTCCTTCTTACAGGGTATAAGTGAACATTCCCTTGTTAATTTCTTAATTGGAAATATGCTATATATCACAGCAAATATATAATATACGCACTGTTCGTTGGTCAGGTTCAAACTGGATTTAAGGACATCCCCGTATACATTTTATTAGATAAGAAAGTGATGTCAACAAATGAATTTCTTATTTTACACTGCAGAGTAGAACATACAGTACATGTAGTAAACATTCCAGTTTTACTTGATTTACTTTTGAGATTTTTTGACAGAATGGTTTGTCAGCTTGAATTATACCATATTATGTTCACTAAGACATGGCATTAATTAAGATTCAACATTCAAGATTGTCTTTATTTCACTTCATTATACTAGCATAAGAGTGTAAGTGTGTGTCTTACAGCTTGGTGGGAAAAACTGTTCTGGAGTCCGGTGGTCCGAGCCTTAAGACTTTGATATCACTTGCCAGATGGTAGCAGCTGAAACAGCCCATGACTAGGATGGCTGGGGTCCATACTGATTCTTTTGGCCTTTCTGATACATTGCCTGCTATCCTGGGTGGAGGGTCGATCACATCCACAGATGCCTTGGGCTGTACACACAACTCTTTGTAGTGCTTTTCGTTTGGTTGCTGAGCAGCTTCCAAACCATGCATTGATGCCTCCAATCAGGATGCTCTCTGTAGTGCCTCTGTAAAAGGCCTTCAGGATCTTGGATTGCATTCCAAACTTCCTTAGTCATCTGAGGTGGAAGAGGCGCTGTTGGGCTTTTTAGTCTGGTCAGTGTGACCATCCTAGGTCGGGTCTTCTGTGATGTTAACACAGGTCCACGTGGGTCCAGAGAAGGTGGAATCAAGCTGCGAATATTCTACACACAAAGAATTCCACATTAGATTAGATAAGATTCAACTTTATTGTCATTACTCATGTATAAATACAGGTAACGAAATGCGGTTTGGCATCTAATCAGAAGTGCAAAGAGCAGCAAGTGCAGTATATACAATATATGCAGTATGTACAGTTAAAGAGCAAATTATATTCAGATAAGAGTAGTAATAATAAATAGGCAGAATAATAATTAGGCAGAAGAGCAATATACATGTGAGGTGAAGAGATAATGAGGGTAATAGACAGATGTGCTATATAGATTCAATATAAAGGGCAATATGCAGATGTGCTATAGAGATAGTTATGTACAGATGTATTAAGTATATACAGATGTACTGAAGTATATACAGATGTACAGATGTGCAATATACAGATATGCAATATACAGATGTGCTATAGAGATAGTTATGTACAGATGTATTAAGTATATATAGATGTACAGATGTGCAGACATCTTTTCTTGTGGACATCCTCAATGGCAGGAAGTGGAGTCCCTGTGATTCTCTGAGCAGTTTTCACCACTCGCTGCAGAGCCTTGCGACCAGTGACAGAGCAATTTCCATACCAAACTGTCACACAGTTAGTCAGGATGCTCTCGATCACACAGTGGTAGAAATTGCTCAGGATGCCAGTGGACAGGTGGATTTTCTTTAGTGTCCTTAGGAAGAAGAGGCGCTGGTGGGCCTTCTTGACCAGGCTTGAGGTGTTGGTCGACCAGGACAGGTCCTTGGAGATGTGGGTCCCCAGGAATTTGAAGCTGGTAACACGTTCCACAGCCATACCATTGATGTGGATGGGGTCATGGGTGTTTCCCTTCTCTTTCCTGAAGTCCACAATGAGTTCCTTGGTCTTACTGGTGTTCAAGAGCAGATTGTTGTCAGCACACCATGCAGCCAGGTGCTTCACCTCTTCCCTGAAGTCAGACTCATCATTGTCACTGATGAGTCCAATCACCGTGGTGTCATCTGCAAACTTGATGATGGAGTTGTATCCATACGCAGGAATGGGGATAGCACACAGCCTTGTGGTGCACCGGTGCTCAGTGACAGGGTGGTGGACTGGTTCTGGCCTGACCTAACAAACTGGGGTCTGTTGGTCAGGAAGTCCATGATCCAGTTGCAGATGGGGTTGCTGATTCCAAGGTTGCCGAGTTTGGCGATTAACTTGGAGGGGATGACTGTGTTGAATGCTGAGCTGAAGTCAACAAACAGCATTCTTGCATATGCATTCTTGTAGTCCAGGTGTAAGAGCACATCGCTATCGCCATCGCTGTGGATATTGCATCTTCTGTGCTTTTGTTGCTTCTGTAGGCAAATTGGTGAGGGTTCAGTGTGGGCGGCAAGCATTTCTTGAGGTGTGCCAGAACCAGTCGTTCAAAGCACTTCATCACTGTGGGCGTGAGTGCTACAGGGCGGTAGTCATTCAAGCACATAGGTGATGAGTGTTTCGGCACTGGCACTATGGAGGTGGTCTTGAAGCATGCTGGTACTGCTGGTACACATGACACCAGTCATTCAAGGTGGCAATTTTGCTTTTCTTCAGCAGTGGAACAGTGAGGATGACTTGAAGCTGCTTGGCACAACACACACAGACAGATAGAGATTGTACCTGGTATCCCATCAGGCACTGCTGCTTTGCGGATGTATTGGAGGCCTGGAGGTATTCCAAGTTGGCTTCCGAGTACCAAGGGACTTGCAAGGACTTTGCCTAGACTTATCAGTGGTATCTTATCAGGCTACCTATTGCGTGCCAAGGCAGTTTTAAAGACAACCACTCAGTCCACTAGGATGTTTGGAAGTCCAATAGTTTTGCACCAGAAACTCCTTAGTGTTGCTTTAAAGGCTGCAGCATTTTAAAGAAAGTCACATCCAGTATTCAACCTGCAAGTACACTCACTTCTAATATGTTAATGCAATTAAAAAATTATGTTGAGGCTGTGCAATGTTCTACCTCTGTATAAATGTATGCAAATATGTCAGATTTCAGACTTAAATACAAAAACATGGTCAAACATGGACAAAAATATGGTCTCATAGTCAGTCACTGAAGTTTCATAGAGTTGAATTTTCTATTCACAGTAGACCTAATGCAAGCCAATTAGCAGGCTTAAAACTCACAATTCAGCTTGGTAAACCAAACATGCATTTACAGGCTACTTCTTAAAAAAGAAAATGCTCTCTTCAGAACTAGTCACATGTCCCATTAGAGAATATGGTCGCTGCACTGTGCATATAGGGAGAGAGCAGATCAGAGGCCAAATATGATTCAGTGGGCAGATCTGAGGTCTACTATGATTCAGTGGGCAGATCTGAGGTCTACTATGATTCAGTCTTAAAAAGATCCCAGGCTAGTAAGTCATTTTGGCCTTGTAAGGCTGACATTGGCATCATAAGTTATATTTAAAAGGATTTAAAAACCCTCAAAATGCTTTCTTTTTTAAAAAAACTTGTAGAAAATCCCCTCATTTTACAGAGCTTGCAAGCTGCCATTGCATTTACGTCTCAATGCTTTCTGGGTAAAAAGTGACATTACCTGGTTGATATTGATGGTGTCTATGTGCAGCAACAGTTTGATTGCTGAACCTAGATTGAATTCAACCAGGTGATGTCACTTTTTAAAACAATTGCAGTTTATGACTGAAAGGATTCTCTAAACTTTTCATAAAACCAGAAACATTTTGAGTGTTTTTAAATCTCCTTTATGTAGCAGAAGCCAACGTCAATCTTTTAAGGTCAATGTGTCTTTCTAGCCAGGGATCCTTTTAAAATGTCAAAGGTTACAAGCAATGTCTACGTAACTCGTTTCATGACCGCCATAATGGTTTGTGAATAAGTAGGCTATTGTTATCTGCACAATTTGGTTTCATTAAGTTTCATAGCATGGCAAGATTATGTGAAGAACATGTTTTGGATACCATGCACAATACCATTAAAATGAGTAGGATTTTTTACATTTTTAAAATTTCAGGACCATTGGATACAGGGTTTGTTTGGTCTTGAGAAGACTACATTATGAGGGAGTTACCTACACCTCCTTGGAAGTCTGAAATGATCACATCTGAGTCTGGTTCATTTAAATCATTTTTAAACCAAACACAGGAACACATACAAACTGCTGAGAGGAGACACGCTGTACAGTAACGTCCATGAGCCCATCCAATTGGCCACAAAAACATACACAGGTACAGTAAATACTTGCAGTCAATCACTCTCATGCACACTCTCTCTCTCTCTCACACTCACCCTCTCTCTCTCTCTCACACACACACACACACACAGACAGAGAGTCATATGTAGGGCAATCACTGAGAGAGTTTGATTTAAACATTTCTACTTTGCACAAAAGTGGGTACAAATAAAATCAAGTTCATTGGGTCATAAGCAATTTGCCTTCTTAGATTGGCTTGTTCCTAATAGAGGACATTTTCTAACACAATCATTTTTGAAAAGATTCCAATGTTTTAAGAAAGCAAATACATTACAACACTGTAAATTTGATTTTGAATTTGATATGCAAAAGTAATACAAATATTTACAAATGTGAGATTTCATTAAATATAGTAAAAAATAGAAAAGAAACAAACAAACAAAAAAAAAAACAAATCAAAAAATGGATTGATACATCGTCATGAATCATGCTTACATCTCAAAAAGAAAAGTGTCTGTCCTGAAAAGAATAGAACAACAGAAAACAAGCAATAACCATAGTAAAAACGTTTGTACATTTAGCTTAAACTGGATGGATCGTGTGAAGTGACCCAAATATGCACTTCCACAGGCAGACTTGGAATCTATTGCATCCATGAATTTACCTCTGTAACATTTTCACTAAATCAAGTCATTTATTACACTTGGGGGGAGCTATATAATAACTTTTTAAAACTGTCATCACGTTTTTTTAATGGTTAAATATGCTTAAAAAGTGCAGATGTTTATTAGGTTGTGATTTTTATTGTTGGAGAGTTACTAAAATTTAAGTTAATTAACATATCTACTTTTTTGAATAAAGTACACGTGAGCATGTTTTAATGTTTAAGTACTTCATAATTATTTGACAACAGGTTGCGACATATACAGGAAGTCTCAGTTCATTTTAAAGCATTTGTTTTGGTGTCTCATCATGATCCAACTCCTCCACTTTCTTGTCAGAAGTCTTTGTACCAGACAGGCTTCTGAGGAACAGGAGAAGAGGGTACATCCCATAGTGAAAACATCACTCATGCCGTCAGAGAACCGTAGTTACACAAGTAACCTGCAGTTTTGGTCAGCACAGGCACAAATCACACAAAAAGCCCCCTCATATACTACAGACAGGCATGAACTGATCAATACTCGTAGAAGTGTGTCAAGTAGACATGAAATACACACTATGGGTCCTCTTGACCACTTGACTGTAGAGAATATCATCTCTAAGGAAGGACTCGAAGGACTGGCACAAAAAGCATTCCGACCACTCGTGTGAATTCTGTGTCTGAGGCTGGCCCATGTCCTCATCACTGCACTGCCCATACATGGAAAGCTGAGGAGGACAAACATTTTTCACAAACGCATTCATTCCATTCCCTGCATGCATTAGCTGCCAAATCTGCCTCTGGGAGAATATGCACAATTACAGACAAGGGACCAATTTGGGTCTCACAAGACCAATTTGAGGGCACTCCTGAAGGAAAAATAAAAAGATGCAATGGGAATAAATAAACAAAAACTGGACATCGTTGGGGCACAGGAGGTGAAGAGCACTGTTCAAAATGCAAGGTTTTGCTGCATATTCGTCTGTAGCGAGATCAAAGCCATCATCAGGACAGGTATCTGTGCCTGAGGGAATCTGAAGGAAGTAGAGCAGCACTGAACCAAATGCCGACCACAGTACTATTATAGACGGGCCTTTTGTTGCAAGCTCACATTGACTTCCTCCACCATGTGCATTTCTGAAGACAATACCTACTGCATTCACTCCCAACTTGACAGCTGTAACATTAACTAGACAATTTTCTTCACAAGACACTGACAGCCTGAAGATATTCTTTGAACAGTTCTTAAAAAAAGAGAAAGGAAAAGTCATAAAAGTACAGCACTACTTACATTACTGTCAAAGAACAACAACAACAAAAACAACAAAAAATCAACAGGTCCGGGAGCTGGGGATTTAGTGAGAAAAATTAAAAGTCCTTCATCTGGCCAAGGAATCTTGACACTCACATCTCTTTTCTCACATCTCTGGACAGACCTTTGAACACTGAAGGGAGCACGTCCCATATGAGAGCACTACCATAGTAAAATACTGACAAACACAGTAGAAACCAGGGGAGAAAGGCAAGAATCAGTGCAGTGAAATAAGACATCAAAGAAAATGACTGCCGACATACAAGGTTGGGGTGAATCAGAAGACCAAAGTGGAGCACCAGCTTTCAACACAGCGGGCACGTACGCACACACAATTTAAAAGACAAGCATGAGCACACCCACACACACATACACACACACACACACACACTATGAGGGCAGAAGTGTTCACATCTCCTGTTCTTTCACTTGTTCCCCACTCCTCTCACCCCACCCCTCACTAATGCACACACTTTACAAAACTGTACAGGCTCATAATGCCTTAGCAAATACATGTACCAAAATGACCCTACTTTGGTTTTATCTGAGAAAAAAAACAAAACAAACAGAAACCATTATTTTCATTTAAAAAATCAATACCAACGTTTTTTATACAAATACATTAACCTAAATTGTGAAAATCTATGATTTTTTACAGTTTTCTTTTCTGAACAGGTTACACTATTAAAATACTCTATAAAAGTCATACAAATACTTCATTTTGTAAAGTATGATTACACATCATCAGCTGGCAAGGAGGGTATATGGATCTTTGCACGTGTGAAGTAGGCCATTCTCTCCCTAGAGAAAGACAGACAGAGAGAGAGAGAGAGAGAGAGAGAAAGATGGGTAGAGAGAACAAGCAAGAAATGTGAGAAGAGAGACATGCAAATGGTCAAGTTCAGTGCACACAGTTAGCTGGCATGCTATTAATCACATAATATGGCATTATGATGTTATTATAACATTCTCTTAAGCAACGTTTATTTTTTTTTTTTGTTCATTGTGACCTGAGATGTTAGCCCAGCAGAGAAGGGTTGATGGCCCAGACATTTCACACACAGACTTGTTGATTCAATCTTTTAGTTAATGATGAAGTGGGCCACAATACAAGCAGGATTGCGCCTTAGACTGCAGTGACACTCTTGAGCCACTGGGTGGAGCTTTGACACTGCCATCAGCCCCATCACGGATAGCCCATATTTAGCCTAGTGCTCACATGCGGGGCCTCTGCCACAAAGCAGATCCAAACTAAGGTGGTAGAGTACAAACACCATCGTTGCTGGGTGAGTCATGCTACACACCTGTTTCCATGCTTATATCCCAAGGGATCTCTCACATGGTGCAGTGTGTGTCTGAGCTACTGTGATGGTGTGTGTGAGCCTTCATGCCTACATCCCAAGAGATATTCTCACTCTGTCCAGTGTGTGTGCGTGTGTGTATGTGTGTGTGTGTGTGTCCGCAAGGCTGGAGATTATGGATTAATTGGGTGCAGGCGTGAACAGGAGACGGCTCACCTGAACGACTGAACCTGCAGGGGGACCTTCTGGCTCTGCTCCCTTAGGCGACACACGTCCTTTGAGGCCCTCCGCATCAGCTTCTCTGCCTTCTGCTCCTGCCTCTGCTCCTCCTTGGACTGCTCCGCCTGAGAGGGAGGAGAGTGGGAGAGACATGAAGAAGTGGATGGGTGCTGCATAGATGCATTAAGATTGAGGCATCAAATGTAAAAGCCTGGAGCGCATCCCTAACTGCAGCAAAAGTCTTACAGATCTGCCCAAGTTTCCATGACAGACCGCCTTTTTGAAACAAATGAAAGTCTCACAAAAATAAGCATTAATACCAGCACATAATCAAGACGCATGGGAAAACACACATACACACACGCATACACACACATACACACACACACCACTCAAAATTCAGTTGGAGGGATACAAGCCAAAAGAAAAAGAATCAGAAAAACAAACAGGAACCCTTGAGACATACCAACATTTAAAAACCGCAGCCTACTCCAAAAAAAAAATCAATACGAAAATCTTACAAAGACAAACAAGTCGTCTGGCGCTCATCAGTCTCAGTCGAGCCTGTAAGTAACACGGTTCTGGCTGGCCTTGGACTTAACAAGTGCCTCCCAAGCGTGGACGCTGGAGAGAGCCGACGCACATCTGCTGGCAGCAGACTCCATCCCTCCCCTTAAGTCTAAGCACACGTCTGCCGCCCGTTCCCCCTTCCGTCTCCATGTCTCTCTCACTGGGGGCTAAGAGAGCAACTCTGTTTACAGTGGAGCAGAGGCTGACTGCGTTGAGTAAAACAACTTAAGGATGTTGGAGAGTCCTTTGAGTAGACTGCGAACGAAGCCGTGTCAGGATTGCCGATGAGCGTCTATTGGGCTGCCTACCTGTCTCTCGGCCTGCCGCAGCAGGCTGTGGAAGCGCTGGTCCTGCAGCACGGAGACAGGTAACGGCGTCGGTGGCTGGGTGCAGGACTGGGCTCTGCCCGTGGCATCGCCATCCCTCAGCGCCTCCATCCGGGCACGAAGCTCCCGCAGCGTCTGCAGCTCGGCGTTCAGACGGCTCTGGCGGGTGCGTGAGGCCTGCAGGTCCAGCTCCAGGTCCAGGGACGTGCGTACTGTCTGCGTTGAGCCCAAAGCACTACGATGCATCACCGGCTGGCACAGTGTCTGGCCAGGGAAGTGGAGAGAGTCCACACACAAGTCAGCATGGGAACTCATGTGTTGCTCTAAATTCTGTGTCAGCTCACACTGCTGCATAATGTTGCTGAGACAATTAAATGACTATTTTAGTATCATTATTAGTAGTAGTATTTTGTAGTATTTAGTAGTGGTAGTATTTAGTAGTATTTAATAGTATTCTAGTAGTTCCTGTCAAAATGGTACAATACATCAATATGCAGAGATTAAAGCAAACACATACAATTACATGAAGTAATACATTTAAAAAGCTGTTTTAAATCTACATTTGATGAAAACCCGTGTGGTGGTCTTTAGCAACAAGGTAACCCGTTGCCATTAGTTGTACAGCTTGTACTCTACACAGTAGGTGTGGGCAGGAAAATATCTACTGAATGATATGACTAACACTGCTATCACAATCGATTGTAATTTTTTTGAAGAATGTGCTGTTGAAAAGTGCCAGACTGCACTGTAATTAGATACTGCAATTGCAATTTGTGAGTCGTGACAGACAGGGCTGTGAATGTTACAAAGGGTTGATGGGGGTAGTGGCTGGACTTGCCAAGGTCTCTCACAATGCTGTTCTGTCGACAATACTCTAGAACATCTCTAAATTAGTTCCACACTGGCAATCTGAACTCACAATTGTAAGTTTTATTAGTGATATTAGTGGCACAAATAAAAATGACATTGCCAGAAATAGACATTCCAGAATTTTCTGTGATTAGGGCCCTGCAGCATTGTTTTGGGCTTGCTGAGATGAGAAGTGGGATGTTTTCAGGTTTTCTACAAATGTGAGCCAAACAAAACAATTTAAAACCAAACAAGATGGGGAAACAGTGCATCACATACCCTTTTCATTCGTAGACTGCGGCGCTCAGAAGCGTTGCGAATGAACGGTGACCTTTTAGATAGCGTGGAGCTGTCACTATCGCTCCGGCTCAGCTGCAAAGAAATAAGGAGTAAGGATTGATTTTAAACACTGAAGAATCAAAAGCATCTGGAAAGACAACGTGACGTGCGGGAAATGGCACTGCTCGGTGTGAGGTGTGTGTGTGTATGAGATCTGACCAGGGCTTAAGGCAAAGAACATTTTTGTACCTGCAATAATTGAAAACAGTCAAAGGCATGATTCACAATTATCCTATAAATGCCCTGGCCCAAATCTGTGTGTGTGCGTGTGTGTGTCTGTGTGTCTGTTTACGTGTCCCTGACAAAAGGGCGCAGGCTTAACTGGCGTGGTGCAGGGACAAGTTTGTAGCGTATCAAGGTAATCTTTGGTGGAAAGATGTATCACTTGTACAAGGATAAAGGATGCTGCTGTCGTACTGTGCACCGCGCTGTGTGTGTGTGTGTGTGTGTATGCGTGTGTGTGTTAGGAGGGGATACCAAAGGAACAGCAGGCACCCCATTACTGTGGACAACCTGAGTTCTACTTCCATGATGCAATACTGACAATGGTGACAGGCTGCACTGACCCACATGTCTAGTGTAAGAAACCCTGATCAGTGAGTTGTACACTCAAGCCAGCCCAAAGTAGGTTTTTGTCTGTCACTGGACTTTGATGACACAACACGTCAGATTCAGAAAAGGTACTGTAGCACTTAATATTCTTGTCATATCTTGGTCTAGAGACGGCAGGGATGGGGGAGTGTGTGGGGGGTGGGGGGCCATTGCAGGCCTCTTCCTGGGTGTCACAAAAAGGAGAGGACTCCACAAATGTGCAAACACAAAAAAATGCAAGAACCATTGCAAGATTTGGCAACAGTGGAGTGTTACTAAGGAAATCAGTTCCATTGACCACTGCCTGGAGGGACAAAAATGATTTAACATGAAATTGTTGAAATTGTACAGATTATAAAAAGAGAGATTCTGTAATTATCTTTTTGGTGGGACCAAATTAGAGGCCATACCAAAATGAACAAAACAAAAACATTCAAATCAGCTATTACAAAACTCTAGATGAAATACTGAGCTGAAATAATGTAGACTGTTTCTGAACCTGACATAACTGACAAGTGGGAACAGCAGAAATCACATTTCAGCAGGTGTCACAGATGACCGTGATTTAGAGTCTCGCACGTATGGATGTAGATACTCTGTGTGTACGGATCATTTCTAAGATTCAAGACATTAAAATATGTATGATATGGCGCAGGTATGCTCACATGATACTGTTGCATGTGCAGTGTGTGTGTGTGTCTTACCCGGCAGATGTACTGGCTGCGTTCTCCAGGGGAAAAGGTCTGCGAGCGCAAGATCAAGCTGTTCCTGGCAAAGCCTCTCTGCTGCCGCAGGCCCAGACACGACCTCTCTTTGGGCCGCACCGACACTCCCTCCCGCAATGCTGTCTCTGTATTGGTCTCCTTGTCCACCTGTGGGGAGGGCAAAGGGGTTGTGAACTTCTGACCTCTCCTTAATGAAGGCGACGCTCTATCGTGCTCAAAAAGCACATGGCTGTTTTAGAAATTGAGTAGTTTGGTTAACCTCTCCACCCCTGACCCCCATGCTTTGCCTCACTCCAATCTGGTGATAAATTGGTGTCTGAGACTTCCACAAAGAGTTGACCTTGGTAGTGTTTGGGGAAGAACTGTTGCCAATTGTGACACACACACACACACACACATACAATTTGTCCCTCACCATGGTAATGGAATATCTCCTGTTGGCAATGCATTGCTAAAGCCTTGGGGGACACAAAGGAAGCCAGTCTGGCAGTATCTAATTGGTAATGGCTTTCTTTTGAAGCAGGCCTGCAAGTAGCGATTCTGACGCCAGCACAAGCAGACTCTGTCAATACCAGTGGCCTCTGCTAACCCCTTACACAACAAGGACTAAAAGCAGGCCAGTGATTTGGAATCACAGAGAGAGCCGACGCACATCTCAGATTAAAAGCACCACTTAAGGGCATTCCTGGCCACATACACCTACCTACGCACACACATACAGAGCACACGCGCACACACACACACACACAAACACACACACACACACACACACACATCAATAAGAGCATGCACACACAAGCACACACAAACACACACACACACACACAGACACAGACACACCCCTTACCAATTCAGGCCCCTCGGCCGCTTCAGGAAGTCTCTCTTCACCTCCTCTGCTGTCCTCTTGGACAGGCTCAGTCCTCTGAGCTTCTCTCCCCTCCGCGGCTTCCTCCGCCCCCACCTGTTCTTCACGTCCATATGCTCCAACAGACTCTTCACACTTGTCCACTTTTGCACAGGCCTTCACATCCGCGCTGCCTCCTTCTTGCTCGTCATCCTCTTCCTCATCCTCCTCCCTTCCATCTTCCTCCTCTCCCAGAATTAACTCTGACGTAGGCTCTTCCAGCATGGCCAACCTGAAGAACAATAAACACATACTGATGAGTGAAGGCTACAATGGTGCAACATGCATGCGTGCGTGCATGCGTGTGTGTACGGGAGTTCGGAATCGCACCATTCGTCCCCAAGGCTCTCTTCATTGGCCAGCTCTTGCTCCACTGCCTCCAATTCACTAGTCCTTTGCAGCAAGGCTGACACCGCATCCTACCCACACACACACAAAAAAATAGTATTATATGTTGTATGTTGTTGTGATGCCAGAGATGGCCACTGTGAGGCGCTTGAGTACTAGAGGCACTGACTAGGTCTAGTGGTGGGGGGGTCTGCTTCTTGCTGCCTCTCCTGCAGGGGAGCAGGCTGTACCACACGTTGTTCATGTTTCCGCTCAGAGACACGTCCCCCAGAGAGACCTGCACTCCTGCCTAAAGACAGACACGCACAAACACACAGAAAGACACACACACACACAAACAAAGGCACGTACATTTTTTAATTTATTTCCACTGTTTGTTTTCAGAGGTTAAATGTGTCTGTTTCTCATTAACAGTCTGCTGTTGTGGCATTAACAGAATTCTCTTAACGTGTGTGTGTGGACACACCAGGCACTCCTCACGGAGAGTGTGGCCCACGATGCAGGCATCGATGCGCAACATCTTAAGGCGGAGGAGTGACAGCGGGGCTTCGGCACGGAACACCTCGTTGAGCACCAGTGATTGGGCCAGTGGCTGCACCCGCGTGCGGAACAGGCAACTGACGTCACTGGAGGAGGGCAACAGCGCCACCCGCAGGTACCTGGAGGTGAAGATGGGAGGACGGACAAGGACACAGGTATAGTGATCCCTCTAAATGGTATGACATTTTGAAATAAACCTGACCAGTACTTTTTAGGTTATGTGAATGGACACACACACACAGACAAACACAGATAGAAAGACCCTATGACAATCCAGGGGTGGTTTAGGGTGGGGTGTTGATAAGAATCGATACAATACTGTCCTCAGGTTGAGGTGCACGACTCTCATAAATCTCTCCACATGATCGACTGACACGGCCCCATGTCCCAGAACTGTGCTGGAGGGGGTGCCACAGGGCACTGGGGTCCGAGCCAGGCCTGGACATGCAGGAGACCAAGGGGCATCTCCCACATCTCGGGATCACACCACCCCTGCCTTTCCAGGGCTACACCGCCAGCACACTCACCACTTGCACCCTTCCTGGAGCCACGCACACACACACACACACACACACACACACACACACACACACACACACACACACACAAGAAAGCTTTACTTCCCAAGTTTCCAACTGACACACACAGCACAAAAAAAGGAGCTGGAGGGAGGGAGAAAGAGAAAGAGAGAGAGAGAGAGAGAGAGAGAGAGAGAGAGAGAGGGAGAGAGGGACAGGTACAGAAGACTAATAGATGCAGCTAGACTAAGCATGATGGGTGTGTTTGTGATAGACACACAAAGATAGAGAGAGTGAAAGAAAGACAAAGAGGGAAAGAAAGAGAGGAGTATGAGAGAGGGGGAGGACTGGCAGGATCCTAAAAGGAAAAAAAATATGAAAATGCAGGAAAAAAAAAAAGTGGAGGCAACACTTAAAACGCCTCCCGCTAAGTATTATCGCCATGTTCTCGGGACAGATTTCAGCTTGCTCCGGATTCAAAGAGGGGGCCCCCGCTGTTCAATTTGACATGATCAGTCATATCAAGCTCTGCAGCATAAGAGAACGAGATTATGGGCTGCTTTTAATTTCTGCTCGGATGAAAGAAACATGAAAAAGCCATGGATGAGCAGGGAGGAGGAGGAGGAGGAGGAGGAGGAAGGGAAGAGGAGTCCAGATAAATAATTAACACAGTCAGTGCACAAGCTCTCCTGCTACTGTGCCAGTACCTGTATGTGTGCATGTGCGTGTGTGTAAGTCAGAGTGTGTGTACAGAGCGATGTGTCCAACATCTTCTAAAAACTCTATTTGTATCTGACTTTGTTTGTCAGATAGTCTCTGACTATGACAGGATGTATCAGGGTTGGATAGTACTGGAAGCAGGCGTGTGTGGGTGTGTGTGTGCTGCATGTCTAAACAGTTGAAAGGCAGTAGGGGTGAAAATTGACAGGATTTTATAAATAGCAATGCCAGTGTTGATTCTGATTTTTGGTATAATTCTTTATGAATTCCTTAGTGTCTAGAGGGCTGTCTACACAGGCCTCAGTGTCAGTGCACAGGCTTGTAATGTAGCCTGCTGTACTACTGTGGCCACAACCCATTATTAGAGACCTATTGGTCATGGTCTGTAAACAATGCCGGCGTTAATAAGAGGATATGATAA
This sequence comes from Tenualosa thibaudeaui, assembly GCA_027481765.1. Classification (NCBI taxonomy): domain Eukaryota; kingdom Metazoa; phylum Chordata; class Actinopteri; order Clupeiformes; family Clupeidae; genus Tenualosa; species Tenualosa thibaudeaui. Next base: position 2,231,365 of record JAIFZK010000227.1, read on the forward strand.
TGTCATACGATTCCAGTGGATTGAAGCACTTGATTCTCAGTTCTACGTGATTCCTTGTCAATTCACATCAGTACAAGGCATGCATGTTACGTGAGTGTGTGCGCCACTGTTTATGTGATTGTAAACACTGCAGTGTGAGGCCAAGGTGTGACTTCCCTGACTTCTGCTCTTAACCTCCTGGTGTGTGTACATATGCACACACACGCACACACACAAGCGTGCACGTGCTCACATATGATATGCAATTGCACCCCAACCCCTCCCAGTTCTGTCTTTCTCACCTCAACTGTTACACCAAGCACAGGTCACACATCTGCTCGGCACACACTAACACCCCATCTCACACCAGGACAACATGGGAAAGACAACACAGATACAGACACACACACGCATCCCCAGAGGTTTAGACGGTGCAATCTCACACAGAGATGAAAGAGAAGTGCAGATAACTCGGCATATGCCCAGGAGTTCTCTATGGGAGGATCAACTTGCTGATAAGTTCAGAAGGTGACAGACACATATGAGAGCAGCCGACACACTCATGCCTTATGCAGTGACCTACTTCAGGACAACCTCTCTTGCTTACTTCAGATGAGGGGGAGAGAGAGAAAAAAACAACAACAAAAAAAAAAACTATTCATAGTAGATAGACAATTCTACAATTCATATCTATCTACAATTCTACAATTCATATATATCTATCAATATCATATCTACAATTCATAGTAGATAGACTGAGTATGGCACAGTGGTATTTAACAAAGCTACACAGTGGAAACATCACATATACACACAGGAAATTAGGAGGTCTAATTGTTTGTGCTATGGGGAACGACACACAGACACAGAGAAGTGTGTCCTTCATATTGCACTTGGAGCAGTATACTTACACTAGTGGCTGGTGGAGTGTGCGCGCGCACACACACACACACAGACACACAGCATGTCCTTTTTGGAGCACACACGCGTGCACACACACACACACACACACACACACACACACAGAGGAGACAAAGGAGCGTGTCCTTCTTAGAGCACACACACTTACACAAACACACACACAAAGAGAGGAGACAGAGGAGCATGTCCTTCAGACTGTGCTCAGAGCAGCATACTCACACTTTAGTGGCTGGCGGCACCAGCAGGGCACCAGCATTCTGCAGCTGCATGAGTACCATGATGAAGCTGGAGGTGGCGGCGTCGTACCTTCACACACACACACACACACACACACATTAGTGGGGGCAAACAAGGAAAGGAGAGCTCATAGACGTGCCAATACCAGAGCAGTGTGCCCAGTATAGGGCCCTTGTCTGGCGTCTGGCTCTGCAGTGACCACCAGGGGTAACTGTGATGTGGAAATAAGCTCTGACTTCAATTTGTCGGCAATTTCCTCCGTTCATGGAGGGCTTTAACACTAGGCATAGACCCACTAGGCCCATTTCCAGAGATCATTTGAATCTCATGAATTTTGATACATCTTTTTTTCCCCTTTCTCTCCATCACCAGACTTCATTTTCCATTCTGTTTGGCAGAGAGAGGAATGCATCTGTCGGACAGCCGCTACACGACCTTGTCCTAGCACTAAAAGCAGGCCTGACCAATACCAATTCATCAGCAAAATCAAAACAGTCGATAAGCTGCTTTCAGTGTTTGGTGAAGACAGAAAGTTCAAACAGTACTATGTGAAATCAACTATCAAATAAAGTTGCCTGTCCGTGTGTGTGTGTGTGTGTTGGACTGGAGAAAGACACTGGTCTACACACACATGGACTAGCATGTGTCAACTTACCTAGAATAGAATGCTGCATTATCAGGATTCTGAAGCTGTGGTTGCAGGAAGTGCATACATACAGTACAACCATAAATGGAATAGAGACCTATTGGAGCACATTGTAATGGACATTCTGAGTGTGTTTATGTGAGTTTGAAGCTGGAGTGTTTACTTACTTCATTCCCATTTGAACTTGGGCCGTCTCAGATAGAATTGCCTCGTCCTCAATATATACAGGGTCTTCCACTTCATTAGACCTGGAAAAGCACGCACACACACGAATATGACTTCATAGTGTTGATATTATTCTTTCATTTCCTGTCCCTGTTGGAGGGGGCGGGTGAAGAGGTCTCTGTTCATCAGATTAATCTTCTGAAGCAAGGCAGTCAAGTAGCCAGAACCAGTCCCTGTCAAGTGGCCTAATTACACCACCCCAGACAGGGAATGAGGAGGGGAAAAAAGGGTGAGATACTAAAGACAACAACAGTGTGTGTGAGAGGAGGAGGAGGACTGAGAGACACAGGCAGTGAATAGTTAAAAAGATGAAAAAAGAGATAAAAAAACAAACAAACAAAAAAAAACAAATGAGATGCCATTAGCTCTAAACCAGAGAATTTACCATCTCTGCAGGGGAACGAAGGCAGACAAATAGCAACACTGACGTACAGGTAAGGGGATGAAAACAATACTGCTGCCTCTGCATCAATGGCTACAGGCGTTTCTTTGAACCTCTGGGGTGTGGCTATAACAGTCTGTGTCTCATTAACAGAACAGCATTTGGCTTAGATGTTCCACTAAAAGGAATAGGATCTGCATGCACTGTGAACCCTCTCTCAATGCTTGAAATCCACAAAAGAAAGGCCTCACTGGCCTGTGTGTGTGTGTGTGTGTGTGGTGTGTGTGTGTGTGTGTGTGTGTGTGTGTGTGTGTGTGTGTGCAATGTTCTGTCCAGCTTCGGCTGCAATCACCACATTGATTTTTAAAAGGAGTTCCTTCAGCAGGACTTCAGTGGCACTGCCTCCAAGTTAAATGGCTCTGACCTCTGCAGGTAACAGAGAAAAGCTCTCAGCTGACCCTCTCAAGATGAGAGGAGCAAAGGGCAGGGAGCAGGAAAACATGTAGGGGCCAAGGTTTCCTTTAGTCTGTTCTTTCCCAAGGTAAAATGGAGCGGAGGGTAGCAAAAGGGTCACAAACATGTTTTCTCCAAAGCTTATAACTTTAGCCACAAAACTCTTCATTAATGACAGGCTTGCTGATATATGCAAATCACAAACTGCAATAGATCAATTTCCAATTGGGTTGTGTGGGATAATACAAATTTTGACTAGTGCACTCTGCTCTACAATGTTGTTGGTGCACAATGGGCTGTTGGAAATTTCTAGCAGACAGAGAAGATTGGAGGGGAGAAGAGAGGAGTGGGGAGTTTACCTTTTGACGGACGCTTCATACACGCCGCTGTCCCCAGCCACGGACTCGTCTGACACCGCAGCAGACACACACGCCGGCTTGTCCTCCAAAGAGTCCGCAGAGCATCGTGCAAATTCCACATCTTCAAAGGACAGAGAGAGAGAGCGAACGAGAGAGAGTGTGTGAGACAGTGATGTAGACGACTCACTTTCTCATTTGCATGCACACATTTCCAAATACCTGCCTGTGATCAGTAAGAGTGTGATTATACTTTGTAGTAGTTTTGCATAGGACATATTTATACTTTGCACTGTGTCCACTTTTAAGGAGTTGCTTTAAATCTCATTATACTGTGTGAAGGCTTTCTATTCTATTATATTCTATTGCATATGTGGCATCCATGCTTGTCTTTAAATTGCATGGTTGAGTGGTGCGATTTTAGAGTCAAGGGTAAA